>JAQSEB010000167.1:0-360970 GCA_030063045.1 Pratylenchus scribneri
AATTAGAGTTGAATTTTTTAAGCCCTAAATATAATGCAAAAATCCAATCCTTTCAATGGAATTTAATGAAAAACAGACCTGGGGAATTATTAGAAAGAAATATTTATTATAAATTTAAGCATTTTTATTGTCATAGCTATGATAAAAATATAAAGTTGTATGCAAATTAGAGTTGAATTTTTTAAGCCCTAAATATAATGCAAAAATCCAATCCTTTCAATGGAATTTAATGAAAAACAGATCTGGGGAATTATTAGAAAGAAATATTTATTATAAATTTAAGCATTTTTATTGTCATAGCTATGAGATAAATATAAAGTTGTATGCAAATTAGAATTGAATTTTTTAAGTCCTAAATATAATGCAAAAATCCAATCCTTTCAATGGAATTTAATGAAAAACAGACCTGGGGAATTATTAGAAAGAAATATTTATTATGAATTTAAGCATTTTTATTGTCATAGCTATGAGAAAAATATAAAGTTATATGCAAATTAGAATTGAATTTTTTAAGCCATAAATATAATGCAAAAATACAATCCTTTCAATGGAATTTAATGAAAAACAGACCTGGGGAATAATTATAAAGAAATATTTATTATGAATTTAAGCATTTTTATTGTCATAGCTATGATAAAAATATAAAGTTGTATGCAAATTAGATTGAATTTTTTAAGCCCTAAATATAATGCAAAAATACAATCCTTTCAATGGAATTTAATGAAAAACAGACCTGGGGAATAATTAGAAAGAAATATTTATTATGAATTTAAGCATTTTTATTATCATAGCTATGAGAAAAATATAAAGTTGTATGCAAATTAGAATTGAATTTTTTAAGCCCTAAATATAATGCAAAAATTCATCCTTTCAATGGAATTTAATGAAAAACAGACCTGGGGAATAATTAGAAAGAAATATTTATTATGAATTTAAGCATTTTTATTGTCATAGCTATGAGAAAAATATAAAGTTGTATGCAAATTAGAATTGAATTTTTTAGGCCATAAATATAATGCAAAAATACAATCATATTAATGGAATTTAATGAAAAACAGACCTGGGGAATAATTAGAAAGAAATATTTATTATAAATTTAAGCATTTTTATTGTCATAGCTATGAGAAAAATATAAAGTTGTATGCAAATTAGAATTGAATTTTTTAAGCCCTAAATATAATGCAAAAATACAATCTTTTCAAGAAAATTTAATGAAAAACAGCCCTGGGGAATAATTAGAAAGAAATATTTATTATGAATTTAAGCATTTTTATTGTCATAGCTATGAGAAAAATATAAAGTTGTATGCAAATTAGAATTGAATTTTTTAAGCCCTAAATATAATGCAAAAATCCATCCTTTCAATGGAATTTAATGAAAAACAGACCTGGGGAATAATTAGAAAGAAATATTTATTATGAATTTAAGCATTTTTATTGTCATAGCTATGAGAAATATATAAAGTTATATGCAAATTAGAATTGAATTTTTTAAGCCCTAAATATAATGCAAAAATCCATCCTTTCAATGGAATTTAATGAAAAACAGCCCTGGGGAATAATTAGAAAGAAATAATTATTATGAATTTAAGCATTTTTATTGTCATAGCTATGAGAAAAATATAAAGTTGTATGCAAATTAGAATTGAATTTTTTAAGCCCTAAATATAATGCAAAAATAAAATCTTTTCAAGAAAATTTAATGAAAAACAGCCCTGGGGAATAATTAGAATGAAATAATTATTATGAATTTAAGCATTTTTATTGTCATAGCTATGAGAAAAATATAAAGTTGTATGCAAATTAGAATTGAATTTTTTAAGCCCTAAATATAATGCAAAAATAAAATCTTTTCAAGAAAATTTAATGAAAAACAGCCCTGGGGAATAATTAGAATGAAATAATTATTATGAATTTAAGCATTTTTATTGTCATAGCTATGAGAAAAATATAAAGTTGTATGCAAATTAGAATTGAATTTTTTAAGCCCTAAATATAATGCAAAAATCCATCCTTTCAATGGAATTTAATGAAAAACAGACCTGGGGAATAATTAGAAAGAAATATTTATTATGAATTTAAGCATTTTTATTGTCATAGCTATGAGAAAAATATAAAGTTGTATGCAAATTAGAATTGAATTTTTTAAGCCCTAAATATAATGCAAAAATCCATCCTTTCAATCAGACCTGGGGAATAATTAGAAAGAAATATTTATTATGAATTTAAGCATTTTTATTGTCATAGCTATGAGAAAAATATAAAGTTGTATGCAAATTAGAATTGAATTTTTTAAGCCCTAAATATAATGCAAAAATCCATCCTTTCAATGGAATTTAATGAAAAACAGACCTGGGGAATAATTAGAAAGAAATATTTATTATGAATTTAAGCATTTTTATTATCATAGCTATGAGAAAAATATAAAGTTGTATGCAAATTAGAATTGAATTTTTTAAGCCCTAAATATAATGCAAAAATACAATCTTTTCAAGAAAATTTAATGAAAAACAGACCTGGGGAATAATTAGAAAGAAATATTTATTATGAATTTAAGCATTTTTATTGTCATAGCTATGAGAAAAATATAAAGTTTTATGCAAATTAGAATTGAATTTTTTAAGCCCTAAATATAATGCAAAAATCCATCCTTTCAATGGAATTTAATGAAAAACAGACCTGGGGAATAATTAGAAAGAAATATTTATTATGAATTTAAGCATTTTTATTGTCATAGCTATGAGAAAAATATAAAGTTGTATGCAAATTAGAATTGAATTTTTTAAGCCCTAAATATAATGCAAAAATCCATCCTTGCAATGGAATTTAATGAAAAACAGACCTGGGGAATAATTAGAAAGAAATATTTATTATGAATTTAAGCATTTTTATTGTCATAGCTATGAGAAAAATATAAAGTTGTATGCAAATTAGAATTGAATTTTTTAAGCCCTAAATATAATGCAAAAATCCATCCTTTCAATGGAATTTAATGAAAAACAGACCTGGGGAATAATTAGAAAGAAATATTTATTATGAATTTAAGCATTTTTATTGTCATAGCTATGAGAAAAATATAAAGTTGTATGCAAATTAGAATTGAATTTTTTAAGCCCTAAATATAATGCAAAAATACAATCTTTTCAAGAAAATTTAATGAAAAACAGACCTGGGGAATAATTAGAAAGAAATATTTATTATGAATTTAAGCATTTTTATTGTCATAGCTATGAGAAATATATAAAGTTATATGCAAATTAGAATTGAATTTTTTAAGCCCTAAATATAATGCAAAAATCCATCCTTTCAATGGAATTTAATGAAAAACAGCCCTGGGGAATAATTAGAAAGAAATAATTATTATGAATTTAAGCATTTTTATTGTCATAGCTATGAGAAAAATATAAAGTTGTATGCAAATTAGAATTGAATTTTTTAAGCCCTAAATATAATGCAAAAATAAAATCTTTTCAAGAAAATTTAATGAAAAACAGCCCTGGGGAATAATTAGAATGAAATAATTATTATGAATTTAAGCATTTTTATTGTCATAGCTATGAGAAAAATATAAAGTTGTATGCAAATTAGAATTGAATTTTTTAAGCCCTAAATATAATGCAAAAATAAAATCTTTTCAAGAAAATTTAATGAAAAACAGCCCTGGGGAATAATTAGAATGAAATAATTATTATAAATTTAAGCATTTTTATTGTCATAGCTATGAGAAAAATATAAAGTTGTATGCAAATTAGAATTGAATTTTTTAAGCCCTAAATATAATGCAAAAATCCATCCTTTCAATGGAATTTAATGAAAAACAGACCTGGGGAATAATTAGAAAGAAATATTTATTATGAATTTAAGCATTTTTATTGTCATAGCTATGAGAAAAATATAAAGTTGTATGCAAATTAGAATTGAATTTTTTAAGCCCTAAATATAATGCAAAAATCCATCCTTTCAATGGAATTTAATGAAAAACAGACCTGGGGAATAATTAGAAAGAAATATTTATTATGAATTTAAGCATTTTTATTGTCATAGCTATGAGAAAAATATAAAGTTGTATGCAAATTAGAATTGAATTTTTTAAGCCCTAAATATAATGCAAAAATACAATCCTTTCAATGGAATTTAATGAAAAACAGACCTGGGGAATAATTAGAAAGAAATATTTATTATAAATTTAAGCATTTTTATTGTCATAGCTATGAGAAAAATATAAAGTTGTATGCAAATTAGAATTGAATTTTTTAAGCCCTAAATATAATGCAAAAATACAATCTTTTCAAGAAAATTTAATGAAAAACAGCCCTGGGGAATAATTAGAAAGAAATATTTATTATGAATTTAAGCATTTTTATTGTCATAGCTATGAGAAAAATATAAAGTTGTATGCAAATTAGAATTGAATTTTTTAAGCCCTAAATATAATGCAAAAATCCATCCTTTCAATGGAATTTAATGAAAAACAGACCTGGGGAATAATTAGAAAGAAATATTTATTATGAATTTAAGCATTTTTATTGTCATAGCTATGAGAAAAATATAAAGTTGTATGCAAATTAGAATTGAATTTTTTAAGCCCTAAATATAATGCAAAAATACAATCTTTTCAAGAAAATTTAATGAAAAACAGACCTGGGGAATAATTAGAAAGAAATATTTATTATGAATTTAAGCATTTTTATTGTCATAGCTATGAGAAATATATAAAGTTATATTAGAATTGAATTTTTTAAGCCCTAAATATAATGCAAAAATCCATCCTTTCATTTAATGAAAAACAGCCCTGGGGAATAATTAGAAAGAAATAATTATTATGAATTTAAGCATTTTTATTGTCATAGCTATGAGAAAAATATAAAGTTGTATGCAAATTAGAATTGAATTTTTTAAGCCCTAAATATAATGCAAAAATAAAATCTTTTCAAGAAAATTTAATGAAAAACAGCCCTGGGGAATAATTAGAATGAAATAATTATTATGAATTTAAGCATTTTTATTGTCATAGCTATGAGAAAAATATAAAGTTGTATGCAAATTAGAATTGAATTTTTTAAGCCCTAAATATAATGCAAAAATAAAATCTTTTCAAGAAAATTTAATGAAAAACAGCCCTGGGGAATAATTAGAATGAAATAATTATTATGAATTTAAGCATTTTTATTGTCATAGCTATGAGAAAAATATAAAGTTATATGCAAATTAGAATTGAATTTTTTAAGCCCTAAATATAATGCAAAAATCCATCCTTTCAATGGAATTTAATGAAAAACAGACCTGGGGAATAATTAGAAAGAAATATTTATTATGAATTTAAGCATTTTTATTGTCATAGCTATGAGAAAAATATAAAGTTGTATGCAAATTAGAATTGAATTTTTTAAGCCCTAAATATAATGCAAAAATACAATCATATTAATGGAATTTAATGAAAAACAGACCTGGGGAATAATTAGAAAGAAATATTTATTATGAATTTAAGCATTTTTATTGTCATAGCTATGAGAAATATATAAAGTTATATGCAAATTAGAATTGAATTTTTTAAGCCCTAAATATAATGCAAAAATCCATCCTTTCAATGGAATTTAATGAAAAACAGCCCTGGGGAATAATTAGAAAGAAATAATTATTATGAATTTAAGCATTTTTATTGTCATAGCTATGAGAAAAATATAAAGTTGTATGCAAATTAGAATTGAATTTTTTAAGCCCTAAATATAATGCAAAAATCCATCCTTTCAATGGAATTTAATGAAAAACAGCCCTGGGGAATAATTAGAAAGAAATAATTATTATGAATTTAAGCATTTTTATTGTCACAGCTATGAGAAATATATAAAGTTATATGCAAATTAGAATTGAATTTTTTAAGCCCTAAATATAATGCAAAAATCCATCCTTTCAATGGAATTTAATGAAAAACAGACCTGGGGAATAATTAGAAAGAAATATTTATTATGAATTTAAGCATTTTTATTATCATAGCTATGAGAAAAATATAAAGTTGTATGCAAATTAGAATTGAATTTTTTAAGCCCTAAATATAATGCAAAAATACAATCTTTTCAAGAAAATTTAATGAAAAACAGACCTGGGGAATAATTAGAAAGAAATATTTATTATGAATTTAAGCATTTTTATTGTCATAGCTATGAGAAAAATATAAAGTTTTATGCAAATTAGAATTGAATTTTTTAAGCCCTAAATATAATGCAAAAATCCATCCTTTCAATGGAATTTAATGAAAAACAGACCTGGGGAATAATTAGAAAGAAATATTTATTATGAATTTAAGCATTTTTATTGTCATAGCTATGAGAAAAATATAAAGTTGTATGCAAATTAGAATTGAATTTTTTAAGCCCTAAATATAATGCAAAAATACAATCTTTTCAAGAAAATTTAATGAAAAACAGACCTGGGGAATAATTAGAAAGAAATATTTATTATGAATTTAAGCATTTTTATTGTCATAGCTATGAGAAATATATAAAGTTATATGCAAATTAGAATTGAATTTTTTAAGCCCTAAATATAATGCAAAAATCCATCCTTTCAATGGAATTTAATGAAAAACAGCCCTGGGGAATAATTAGAAAGAAATAATTATTATGAATTTAAGCATTTTTATTGTCATAGCTATGAGAAAAATATAAAGTTGTATGCAAATTAGAATTGAATTTTTTAAGCCCTAAATATAATGCAAAAATAAAATCTTTTCAAGAAAATTTAATGAAAAACAGCCCTGGGGAATAATTAGAATGAAATAATTATTATGAATTTAAGCATTTTTATTGTCATAGCTATGAGAAAAATATAAAGTTGTATGCAAATTAGAATTGAATTTTTTAAGCCCTAAATATAATGCAAAAATAAAATCTTTTCAAGAAAATTTAATGAAAAACAGCCCTGGGGAATAATTAGAATGAAATAATTATTATGAATTTAAGCATTTTTATTGTCATAGCTATGAGAAAAATATAAAGTTATATGCAAATTAGAATTGAATTTTTTAAGCCCTAAATATAATGCAAAAATCCATCCTTTCAATGGAATTTAATGAAAAACAGACCTGGGGAATAATTAGAAAGAAATATTTATTATGAATTTAAGCATTTTTATTGTCATAGCTATGAGAAAAATATAAAGTTGTATGCAAATTAGAATTGAATTTTTTAAGCCCTAAATATAATGCAAAAATACAATCATATTAATGGAATTTAATGAAAAACAGACCTGGGGAATAATTAGAAAGAAATATTTATTATGAATTTAAGCATTTTTATTGTCATAGCTATGAGAAATATATAAAGTTATATGCAAATTAGAATTGAATTTTTTAAGCCCTAAATATAATGCAAAAATCCATCCTTTCAATGGAATTTAATGAAAAACAGCCCTGGGGAATAATTAGAAAGAAATAATTATTATGAATTTAAGCATTTTTATTGTCATAGCTATGAGAAAAATATAAAGTTGTATGCAAATTAGAATTGAATTTTTTAAGCCCTAAATATAATGCAAAAATCCATCCTTTCAATGGAATTTAATGAAAAACAGCCCTGGGGAATAATTAGAAAGAAATAATTATTATGAATTTAAGCATTTTTATTGTCATAGCTATGAGAAATATATAAAGTTATATGCAAATTAGAATTGAATTTTTTAAGCCCTAAATATAATGCAAAAATCCATCCTTTCAATGGAATTTAATGAAAAACAGACCTGGGGAATAATTAGAAAGAAATATTTATTATGAATTTAAGCATTTTTATTATCATAGCTATGAGAAAAATATAAAGTTGTATGCAAATTAGAATTGAATTTTTTAAGCCCTAAATATAATGCAAAAATACAATCTTTTCAAGAAAATTTAATGAAAAACAGACCTGGGGAATAATTAGAAAGAAATATTTATTATGAATTTAAGCATTTTTATTGTCATAGCTATGAGAAAAATATAAAGTTTTATGCAAATTAGAATTGAATTTTTTAAGCCCTAAATATAATGCAAAAATCCATCCTTTCAATGGAATTTAATGAAAAACAGACCTGGGGAATAATTAGAATGAAATAATTATTATGAATTTAAGCATTTTTATTGTCATAGCTATGAGAAAAATATAAAGTTGTATGCAAATTAGAATTGAATTTTTTAAGCCCTAAATATAATGCAAAAATACAATCATATTAATGGAATTTAATGAAAAACAGACCTGGGGAATAATTAGAAAGAAATATTTATTATGAATTTAAGCATTTTTATTGTCATAGCTATGAGAAAAATATAAAGTTGTATGCAAATTAGAATTGAATTTTTTAAGCCCTAAATATAATGCAAAAATCCATCCTTTCAATGGAATTTAATGAAAAACAGCCCTGGGGAATAATTAGAAAGAAATATTTATTATGAATTTAAGCATTTTTATTGTCATAGCTATGAGAAATATATAAAGTTATATGCAAATTAGAATTGAATTTTTTAAGCCCTAAATATAATGCAAAAATACAATCATATTAATGGAATTTAATGAAAAACAGACCTGGGGAATAATTAGAAAGAAATATTTATTATGAATTTAAGCATTTTTATTGTCATAGCTATGAGAAAAATATAAAGTTGTATGCAAATTAGAATTGAATTTTTTAAGCCCTAAATAATATGCAAAAATCCATCCTTTCAATGGAATTTAATGAAAAACAGACCTGGGGAATAATTAGAAAGAAATATTTATTATGAATTTAAGCATTTTTATTGTCATAGCTATGAGAAAAATATAAAGTTGTATGCAAATTAGAATTGAATTTTTTAAGCCCTAAATATAATGCAAAAATACAATCTTTTCAAGAAAATTTAATGAAAAACAGCCCTGGGGAATAATTAGAAAGAAATATTTATTATGAATTTAAGCATTTTTATTGTCATAGCTATGAGAAAAATATAAAGTTGTATGCAAATTAGAATTGAATTTTTTAAGCCCTAAATATAATGCAAAAATCCATCCTTTCAATGGAATTTAATGAAAAACAGACCTGGGGAATAATTAGAAAGAAATATTTATTATGAATTTAAGCATTTTTATTGTCATAGCTATGAGAAAAATATAAAGTTGTATGCAAATTAGAATTGAATTTTTTAAGCCCTAAATATAATGCAAAAATACAATCTTTTCAAGAAAATTTAATGAAAAACAGACCTGGGGAATAATTAGAAAGAAATATTTATTATGAATTTAAGCATTTTTATTGTCATAGCTATGAGAAATATATAAAGTTATATGCAAATTAGAATTGAATTTTTTAAGCCCTAAATATAATGCAAAAATCCATCCTTTCAATGGAATTTAATGAAAAACAGCCCTGGGGAATAATTAGAAAGAAATAATTATTATGAATTTAAGCATTTTTATTGTCATAGCTATGAGAAAAATATAAAGTTGTATGCAAATTAGAATTGAATTTTTTAAGCCCTAAATATAATGCAAAAATAAAATCTTTTCAAGAAAATTTAATGAAAAACAGCCCTGGGGAATAATTAGAATGAAATAATTATTATGAATTTAAGCATTTTTATTGTCATAGCTATGAGAAAAATATAAAGTTGTATGCAAATTAGAATTGAATTTTTTAAGCCCTAAATATAATGCAAAAATAAAATCTTTTCAAGAAAATTTAATGAAAAACAGCCCTGGGGAATAATTAGAATGAAATAATTATTATGAATTTAAGCATTTTTATTGTCATAGCTATGAGAAAAATATAAAGTTATATGCAAATTAGAATTGAATTTTTTAAGCCCTAAATATAATGCAAAAATCCATCCTTTCAATGGAATTTAATGAAAAACAGACCTGGGGAATAATTAGAAAGAAATATTTATTATGAATTTAAGCATTTTTATTGTCATAGCTATGAGAAAAATATAAAGTTGTATGCAAATTAGAATTGAATTTTTTAAGCCCTAAATATAATGCAAAAATACAATCATATTAATGGAATTTAATGAAAAACAGACCTGGGGAATAATTAGAAAGAAATATTTATTATGAATTTAAGCATTTTTATTGTCATAGCTATGAGAAATATATAAAGTTATATGCAAATTAGAATTGAATTTTTTAAGCCCTAAATATAATGCAAAAATCCATCCTTTCAATGGAATTTAATGAAAAACAGCCCTGGGGAATAATTAGAAAGAAATAATTATTATGAATTTAAGCATTTTTATTGTCATAGCTATGAGAAAAATATAAAGTTGTATGCAAATTAGAATTGAATTTTTTAAGCCCTAAATATAATGCAAAAATCCATCCTTTCAATGGAATTTAATGAAAAACAGCCCTGGGGAATAATTAGAAAGAAATAATTATTATGAATTTAAGCATTTTTATTGTCATAGCTATGAGAAATATATAAAGTTATATGCAAATTAGAATTGAATTTTTTAAGCCCTAAATATAATGCAAAAATCCATCCTTTCAATGGAATTTAATGAAAAACAGACCTGGGGAATAATTAGAAAGAAATATTTATTATGAATTTAAGCATTTTTATTATCATAGCTATGAGAAAAATATAAAGTTGTATGCAAATTAGAATTGAATTTTTTAAGCCCTAAATATAATGCAAAAATACAATCTTTTCAAGAAAATTTAATGAAAAACAGACCTGGGGAATAATTAGAAAGAAATATTTATTATGAATTTAAGCATTTTTATTGTCATAGCTATGAGAAAAATATAAAGTTTTATGCAAATTAGAATTGAATTTTTTAAGCCCTAAATATAATGCAAAAATCCATCCTTTCAATGGAATTTAATGAAAAACAGACCTGGGGAATAATTAGAATGAAATAATTATTATGAATTTAAGCATTTTTATTGTCATAGCTATGAGAAAAATATAAAGTTGTATGCAAATTAGAATTGAATTTTTTAAGCCCTAAATATAATGCAAAAATACAATCATATTAATGGAATTTAATGAAAAACAGACCTGGGGAATAATTAGAAAGAAATATTTATTATGAATTTAAGCATTTTTATTGTCATAGCTATGAGAAAAATATAAAGTTGTATGCAAATTAGAATTGAATTTTTTAAGCCCTAAATATAATGCAAAAATCCATCCTTTCAATGGAATTTAATGAAAAACAGCCCTGGGGAATAATTAGAAAGAAATATTTATTATGAATTTAAGCATTTTTATTGTCATAGCTATGAGAAATATATAAAGTTATATGCAAATTAGAATTGAATTTTTTAAGCCCTAAATATAATGCAAAAATACAATCATATTAATGGAATTTAATGAAAAACAGACCTGGGGAATAATTAGAAAGAAATATTTATTATGAATTTAAGCATTTTTATTGTCATAGCTATGAGAAAAATATAAAGTTGTATGCAAATTAGAATTGAATTTTTTAAGCCCTAAATATAATGCAAAAATCCATCCTTTCAATGGAATTTAATGAAAAACAGACCTGGGGAATAATTAGAAAGAAATATTTATTATGAATTTAAGCATTTTTATTGTCATAGCTATGAGAAAAATATAAAGTTGTATGCAAATTAGAATTGAATTTTTTAAGCCCTAAATATAATGCAAAAATACAATCTTTTCAAGAAAATTTAATGAAAAACAGCCCTGGGGAATAATTAGAAAGAAATATTTATTATGAATTTAAGCATTTTTATTGTCATAGCTATGAGAAAAATATAAAGTTGTATGCAAATTAGAATTGAATTTTTTAAGCCCTAAATATAATGCAAAAATCCATCCTTTCAATGGAATTTAATGAAAAACAGACCTGGGGAATAATTAGAAAGAAATATTTATTATGAATTTAAGCATTTTTATTGTCATAGCTATGAGAAAAATATAAAGTTGTATGCAAATTAGAATTGAATTTTTTAAGCCCTAAATATAATGCAAAAATACAATCTTTTCAAGAAAATTTAATGAAAAACAGACCTGGGGAATAATTAGAAAGAAATATTTATTATGAATTTAAGCATTTTTATTGTCATAGCTATGAGAAATATATAAAGTTATATGCAAATTAGAATTGAATTTTTTAAGCCCTAAATATAATGCAAAAATCCATCCTTTCAATGGAATTTAATGAAAAACAGCCCTGGGGAATAATTAGAAAGAAATAATTATTATGAATTTAAGCATTTTTATTGTCATAGCTATGAGAAAAATATAAAGTTGTATGCAAATTAGAATTGAATTTTTTAAGCCCTAAATATAATGCAAAAATAAAATCTTTTCAAGAAAATTTAATGAAAAACAGCCCTGGGGAATAATTAGAATGAAATAATTATTATGAATTTAAGCATTTTTATTGTCATAGCTATGAGAAAAATATAAAGTTGTATGCAAATTAGAATTGAATTTTTTAAGCCCTAAATATAATGCAAAAATAAAATCTTTTCAAGAAAATTTAATGAAAAACAGCCCTGGGGAATAATTAGAATGAAATAATTATTATGAATTTAAGCATTTTTATTGTCATAGCTATGAGAAAAATATAAAGTTGTATGCAAATTAGAATTGAATTTTTTAAGCCCTAAATATAATGCAAAAATACAATCATATTAATGGAATTTAATGAAAAACAGACCTGGGGAATAATTAGAAAGAAATATTTATTATGAATTTAAGCATTTTTATTGTCATAGCTATGAGAAATATATAAAGTTATATGCAAATTAGAATTGAATTTTTTAAGCCCTAAATATAATGCAAAAATCCATCCTTTCAATGGAATTTAATGAAAAACAGCCCTGGGGAATAATTAGAAAGAAATAATTATTATGAATTTAAGCATTTTTATTGTCATAGCTATGAGAAAAATATAAAGTTGTATGCAAATTAGAATTGAATTTTTTAAGCCCTAAATATAATGCAAAAATCCATCCTTTCAATGGAATTTAATGAAAAACAGCCCTGGGGAATAATTAGAAAGAAATAATTATTATGAATTTAAGCATTTTTATTGTCATAGCTATGAGAAATATATAAAGTTATATGCAAATTAGAATTGAATTTTTTAAGCCCTAAATATAATGCAAAAATCCATCCTTTCAATGGAATTTAATGAAAAACAGACCTGGGGAATAATTAGAAAGAAATATTTATTATGAATTTAAGCATTTTTATTATCATAGCTATGAGAAAAATATAAAGTTGTATGCAAATTAGAATTGAATTTTTTAAGCCCTAAATATAATGCAAAAATACAATCTTTTCAAGAAAATTTAATGAAAAACAGACCTGGGGAATAATTAGAAAGAAATATTTATTATGAATTTAAGCATTTTTATTGTCATAGCTATGAGAAAAATATAAAGTTTTATGCAAATTAGAATTGAATTTTTTAAGCCCTAAATATAATGCAAAAATCCATCCTTTCAATGGAATTTAATGAAAAACAGACCTGGGGAATAATTAGAATGAAATAATTATTATGAATTTAAGCATTTTTATTGTCATAGCTATGAGAAAAATATAAAGTTGTATGCAAATTAGAATTGAATTTTTTAAGCCCTAAATATAATGCAAAAATCCATCCTTTCAATGGAATTTAATGAAAAACAGACCTGGGGAATAATTAGAATGAAATAATTATTATGAATTTAAGCATTTTTATTGTCATAGCTATGAGAAAAATATAAAGTTGTATGCAAATTAGAATTGAATTTTTTAAGCCCTAAATATAATGCAAAAATCCATCCTTTCAATGGAATTTAATGAAAAACAGCCCTGGGGAATAATTAGAAAGAAATATTTATTATGAATTTAAGCATTTTTATTGTCATAGCTATGAGAAAAATATAAAGTTGTATGCAAATTAGAATTGAATTTTTTAAGCCCTAAATATAATGCAAAAATACAATCTTTTCAAGAAAATTTAATGAAAAACAGACCTGGGGAATAATTAGAAAGAAATATTTATTATGAATTTAAGCATTTTTATTGTCATAGCTATGAGAAATATATAAAGTTATATGCAAATTAGAATTGAATTTTTTAAGCCCTAAATATAATGCAAAAATCCATCCTTTCAATGGAATTTAATGAAAAACAGACCTGGGGAATAATTAGAAAGAAATATTTATTATGAATTTAAGCATTTTTATTGTCATAGCTATGAGAAAAAAATAAAGTTTTATGCAAATTAGAATTGAATTTTTTAAGCCCTAAATATAATGCAAAAATCCATCCTTTCAATGGAATTTAATGAAAAACAGCCCTGGGGAATAATTAGAAAGAAATATTTATTATGAATTTAAGCATTTTTATTGTCATAGCTATGAGAAAAATATAAAGTTGTATGCAAATTAGAATTGAATTTTTTAAGCCCTAAATATAATGCAAAAATCCATCCTTTCAATGGAATTTAATGAAAAACAGACCTGGGGAATAATTAGAATGAAATAATTATTATGAATTTAAGCATTTTTATTGTCATAGCTATGAGAAAAATATAAAGTTGTATGCAAATTAGAATTGAATTTTTTAAGCCCTAAATATAATGCAAAAATCCATCCTTTCAATGGAATTTAATGAAAAACAGCCCTGGGGAATAATTAGAAAGAAATATTTATTATGAATTTAAGCATTTTTATTGTCATAGCTATGAGAAATATATAAAGTTATATGCAAATTAGAATTGAATTTTTTAAGCCCTAAATATAATGCAAAAATCCATCCTTTCAATGGAATTTAATGAAAAACAGACCTGGGGAATAATTAGAATGAAATAATTATTATGAATTTAAGCATTTTTATTGTCATAGCTATGAGAAAAATATAAAGTTGTATGCAAATTAGAATTGAATTTTTTAAGCCCTAAATATAATGCAAAAATCCATCCTTTCAATGGAATTTAATGAAAAACAGCCCTGGGGAATAATTAGAAAGAAATATTTATTATGAATTTAAGCATTTTTATTGTCATAGCTATGAGAAAAATATAAAGTTGTATGCAAATTAGAATTGAATTTTTTAAGCCCTAAATATAATGCAAAAATACAATCTTTTCAAGAAAATTTAATGAAAAACAGACCTGGGGAATAATTAGAAAGAAATATTTATTATGAATTTAAGCATTTTTATTGTCATAGCTATGAGAAATATATAAAGTTTAATGCAAATTAGAATTGAATTTTTTAAGCCCTAAATATAATGCAAAAATCCATCCTTTCAATGGAATTTAATGAAAAACAGACCTGGGGAATAATTAGAAAGAAATATTTATTATGAATTTAAGCATTTTTATTGTCATAGCTATGAGAAAAATATAAAGTTTTATGCAAATTAGAATTGAATTTTTTAAGCCCTAAATATAATGCAAAAATCCATCCTTTCAATGGAATTTAATGAAAAACAGACCTGGGGAATAATTAGAATGAAATAATTATTATGAATTTAAGCATTTTTATTGTCATAGCTATGAGAAAAATATAAAGTTTTATGCAAATTAGAATTGAATTTTTTAAGCCCTAAATATAATGCAAAAATCCATCCTTTCAATGGAATTTAATGAAAAACAGCCCTGGGGAATAATTAGAATGAAATAATTATTATGAATTTAAGCATTTTTATTGTCATAGCTATGAGAAAAATATAAAGTTTTATGCAAATTAGAATTGAATTTTTTAAGCCCTAAATATAATGCAAAAATCCATCCTTTCAATGGAATTTAATGAAAAACAGACCTGGGGAATAATTAGAATGAAATAATTATTATGAATTTAAGCATTTTTATTGTCATAGCTATGAGAAAAATATAAAGTTGTATGCAAATTAGAATTGAATTTTTTAAGCCCTAAATATAATGCAAAAATCCATCCTTTCAATGGAATTTAATGAAAAACAGACCTGGGGAATAATTAGAAAGAAATAATTATTATGAATTTAAGCATTTTTATTGTCATAGCTATGAGAAATATATAAAGTTTTATGCAAATTAGAATTGAATTTTTTAAGCCCTAAATATAATGCAAAAATCCATCCTTTCAATGGAATTTAATGAAAAACAGACCTGGGGAATAATTAGAATGAAATAATTATTATGAATTTAAGCATTTTTATTGTCATAGCCATGAGAAAAATATAAAGTTGTATGCAAATTAGAATTGAATTTTTTAAGCCCTAAATATAATGCAAAAATCCATCCTTTCAATGGAATTTAATGAAAAACAGACCTGGGGAATAATTAGAAAGAAATATTTATTATGAATTTAAGCATTTTTATTATCATAGCTATGAGAAAAATATAAAGTTGTATGCAAATTAGAATTGAATTTTTTAAGCCCTAAATATAATGCAAAAATCCATCCTTTCAATGGAATTTAATGAAAAACAGACCTGGGGAATAATTAGAAAGAAATATTTATTATGAATTTAAGCATTTTTATTATCATAGCTATGAGAAAAATATAAAGTTGTATGCAAATTAGAATTGAATTTTTTAAGCCCTAAATATAATGCAAAAATCCATCCTTTCAATGGAATTTAATGAAAAACAGACCTGGGGAATAATTAGAAAGAAATATTTATTATGAATTTAAGCATTTTTATTGTCATAGCCATGAGAAAAATATAAAGTTGTATGCAAATTAGAATTGAATTTTTTAAGCCCTAAATATAATGCAAAAATCCATCCTTTCAATGGAATTTAATGAAAAACAGACCCGGGGAATAATTAGAAAGAAATATTTATTATGAATTTAAGCATTTTTATTATCATAGCTATGAGAAAAATATAAAGTTGTATGCAAATTAGAATTGAATTTTTTAAGCCCTAAATATAATGCAAAAATCCATCCTTTCAATGGAATTTAATGAAAAACAGACCTGGGGAATAATTAGAAAGAAATAATTATTATGAATTTAAGCATTTTTATTGTCATAGCTATGAGAAAAATATAAAGTTGTATGCAAATATCAATTGAATTTTTTAAGCCCTAAATATAATGCAAAAATACAATCATATTAATGGAATTTAATGAAAAACAGACCTGGGGAATAATTAGAAAGAAATATTTATTATGAATTTAAGCATTTTTATTGTCATAGCTATGAGAAAAATATAAAGTTGTATGCAAATTAGAATTGAATTTTTTAAGCCCTAAATATAATGCAAAAATCCATCCTTTCAATGGAATTTAATGAAAAACAGACCTGGGGAATAATTAGAAAGAAATATTTATTATGAATTTAAGCATTTTTATTGTCATAGCTATGAGAAAAATATAAAGTTGTATGCAAATTAGAATTGAATTTTTTAAGCCCTAAATATAATGCAAAAATCCATCCTTTCAATGGAATTTAATGAAAAACAGACCTGGGGAATAATTAGAAAGAAATATTTATTATGAATTTAAGCATTTTTATTATCATAGCTATGAGAAAAATATAAAATTGTATGCAAATTAGAATTGAATTTTTTAAGCCCGAAAATATTATGCAAAAATACAATTCTTTCAATGGAATTTAATGAAAAACAGACCTGGGGAATAATTAGAAAGAAATATTTATTATGAATTTAAGCATTTTTATTGTCATAGCTATGAGAAAAATATAAAGTTGTATGCAAATTAGAATTGAATTTTTTAAGCCCGAAAATATTATGCAAAAATACAATTCTTTCAATGGAATTTAATGAAAAACAGACCTGGGGAATAATTAGAAAGAAATAATTATTATGAATTTAAGCATTTTTATTGTCATAGCTATGAGAAAAATATAAAGTTGTATGCAAATATCAATTGAATTTTTTAAGCCCTAAATATAATGCAAAAATACAATCATATTAATGGAATTTAATGAAAAACAGACCTGGGGAATAATTAGAAAGAAATATTTATTATGAATTTAAGCATTTTTATTGTCATAGCTATGAGAAAAATATAAAGTTGTATGCAAATTAGAATTGAATTTTTTAAGCCCTAAATATAATGCAAAAATCCATCCTTTCAATGGAATTTAATGAAAAACAGACCTGGGGAATAATTAGAAAGAAATATTTATTATGAATTTAAGCATTTTTATTGTCATAGCTATGAGAAAAATATAAAGTTGTATGCAAATTAGAATTGAATTTTTTAAGCCCTAAATATAATGCAAAAATCCATCCTTTCAATGGAATTTAATGAAAAACAGACCTGGGGAATAATTAGAAAGAAATATTTATTATGAATTTAAGCATTTTTATTGTCATAGCTATGAGAAAAATATAAAGTTGTATGCAAATTAGAATTGAATTTTTTAGGCCATAAATATAATGCAAAAATACAATCATATTAATGGAATTTAATGAAAAACAGACCTGGGGAATAATTAGAAAGAAATATTTATTATGAATTTAAGCATTTTTATTATCATAGCTATGAGAAAAATATAAAATTGTATGCAAATTAGAATTGAATTTTTTAAGCCCTAAATATTATGCAAAAATACAATTCTTTCAATGGAATTTAATGAAAAACAGACCTGGGGAATAATTAGAAAGAAATATTTATTATGAATTTAAGCATTTTTATTGTCATAGCTATGAGAAAAATATAAAGTTGTATGCAAATTAGAATTGAATTTTTTAAGCCCGAAAATATTATGCAAAAATACAATTCTTTCAATGGAATTTAATGAAAAACAGACCTGGGGAATAATTAGAAAGAAATAATTATTATGAATTTAAGCATTTTTATTGTCATAGCTATGAGAAAAATATAAAGTTGTATGCAAATATCAATTGAATTTTTTAAGCCCTAAATATAATGCAAAAATACAATCATATTAATGGAATTTAATGAAAAACAGACCTGGGGAATAATTAGAAAGAAATATTTATTATGAATTTAAGCATTTTTATTGTCATAGCTATGAGAAAAATATGCAAATTAGAATTGAATTTTTTAGGCCATAAATATAATGCAAAAATACAATTCTTTCAATGGAATTTAATGAAAAACAGACCTGGGGAATAATTAGAAAGAAATATTTATTATGAATTTAAGCATTTTTATTGTCATAGCTATGAGAAAAATATAAAGTTGTATGCAAATTAGAATTGAATTTTTTAAGCCCTAAATATAATGCAAAAATACAATCTTTTCAAGAAAATTTAATGAAAAACAGCCCTGGGGAATAATTAGAAAGAAATATTTATTATGAATTTAAGCATTTTTATTGTCATAGCTATGAGAAAAATATAAAGTTGTATGCAAATTAGAATTGAATTTTTTAAGCCCTAAATATAATGCAAAAATCCATCCTTTCAATGGAATTTAATGAAAAACAGACCTGGGGAATAATTAGAAAGAAATATTTATTATGAATTTAAGCATTTTTATTGTCATAGCTATGAGAAAAATATAAAGTTGTATGCAAATTAGAATTGAATTTTTTAAGCCCTAAATATAATGCAAAAATACAATCTTTTCAAGAAAATTTAATGAAAAACAGACCTGGGGAATAATTAGAAAGAAATATTTATTATGAATTTAAGCATTTTTATTGTCATAGCTATGAGAAATATATAAAGTTATATTAGAATTGAATTTTTTAAGCCCTAAATATAATGCAAAAATCCATCCTTTCAATGGAATTTAATGAAAAACAGCCCTGGGGAATAATTAGAAAGAAATAATTATTATGAATTTAAGCATTTTTATTGTCATAGCTATGAGAAAAATATAAAGTTGTATGCAAATTAGAATTGAATTTTTTAAGCCCTAAATATAATGCAAAAATAAAATCTTTTCAAGAAAATTTAATGAAAAACAGCCCTGGGGAATAATTAGAATGAAATAATTATTATGAATTTAAGCATTTTTATTGTCATAGCTATGAGAAAAATATAAAGTTGTATGCAAATTAGAATTGAATTTTTTAGGCCATAAATATAATGCAAAAATACAATCTTTTCAAGAAAATTTAATGAAAAACAGACCTGGGGAATAATTAGAAAGAAATATTTATTATGAATTTAAGCATTTTTATTGTCATAGCTATGAGAAAAATATAAAGTTGTATGCAAATTAGAATTGAATTTTTTAGGCCATAAATATAATGCAAAAATACAATCATATTAATGGAATTTAATGAAAAACAGACCTGGGGAATAATTAGAAAGAAATATTTATTATGAATTTAAGCATTTTTATTATCATAGCTATGAGAAAAATATAAAATTGTATGCAAATTAGAATTGAATTTTTTAAGCCCTAAATATTATGCAAAAATACAATTCTTTCAATGGAATTTAATGAAAAACAGACCTGGGGAATAATTAGAAAGAAATATTTATTATGAATTTAAGCATTTTTATTGTCATAGCTATGAGAAAAATATAAAGTTGTATGCAAATTAGAATTGAATTTTTTAAGCCCGAAAATATTATGCAAAAATACAATTCTTTCAATGGAATTTAATGAAAAACAGACCTGGGGAATAATTAGAAAGAAATAATTATTATGAATTTAAGCATTTTTATTGTCATAGCTATGAGAAAAATATGCAAATTAGAATTGAATTTTTTAGGCCATAAATATAATGCAAAAATACAATTCTTTCAATGGAATTTAATGAAAAACAGCCCTGGGGAATAATTAGAATGAAATAATTATTATGAATTTAAGCATTTTTATTGTCATGGCTATGAGAAAAATATAAAGTTATATGCAAATTAGAATTGAATTTTTTAAGCCCTAAATATAATGCAAAAATCCATCCTTTCAATGGAATTTAATGAAAAACAGCCCTGGGGAATAATTAGAAAGAAATAATTATTATGAATTTAAGCATTTTTATTGTCATAGCTATGAGAAAAATATAAAGTTGTATGCAAATTAGAATTGAATTTTTTAAGCCCTAAATATAATGCAAAAATAAAATCTTTTCAAGAAAATTTAATGAAAAACAGCCCTGGGGAATAATTAGAATGAAATAATTATTATGAATTTAAGCATTTTTATTGTCATAGCTATGAGAAAAATATAAAGTTGTATGCAAATTAGAATTGAATTTTTTAGGCCATAAATATAATGCAAAAATACAATCTTTTCAAGAAAATTTAATGAAAAACAGACCTGGGGAATAATTAGAAAGAAATATTTATTATGAATTTAAGCATTTTTATTGTCATAGCTATGAGAAAAATATAAAGTTGTATGCAAATTAGAATTGAATTTTTTAGGCCATAAATATAATGCAAAAATACAATCATATTAATGGAATTTAATGAAAAACAGACCTGGGGAATAATTAGAAAGAAATATTTATTATGAATTTAAGCATTTTTATTATCATAGCTATGAGAAAAATATAAAATTGTATGCAAATTAGAATTGAATTTTTTAAGCCCTAAATATTATGCAAAAATACAATTCTTTCAATGGAATTTAATGAAAAACAGACCTGGGGAATAATTAGAAAGAAATATTTATTATGAATTTAAGCATTTTTATTGTCATAGCTATGAGAAAAATATAAAGTTGTATGCAAATTAGAATTGAATTTTTTAAGCCCGAAAATATTATGCAAAAATACAATTCTTTCAATGGAATTTAATGAAAAACAGACCTGGGGAATAATTAGAAAGAAATAATTATTATGAATTTAAGCATTTTTATTGTCATAGCTATGAGAAAAATATAAAGTTGTATGCAAATATCAATTGAATTTTTTAAGCCCTAAATATAATGCAAAAATACAATCATATTAATGGAATTTAATGAAAAACAGACCTGGGGAATAATTAGAAAGAAATATTTATTATGAATTTAAGCATTTTTATTGTCATAGCTATGAGAAAAATATGCAAATTAGAATTGAATTTTTTAAGCCCTAAATATAATGCAAAAATAAAATCTTTTCAAGAAAATTTAATGAAAAACAGCCCTGGGGAATAATTAGAATGAAATAATTATTATGAATTTAAGCATTTTTATTGTCATGGCTATGAGAAAAATATAAAGTTATATGCAAATTAGAATTGAATTTTTTAAGCCCTAAATATAATGCAAAAATCCATCCTTTCAATGGAATTTAATGAAAAACAGACCTGGGGAATAATTAGAAAGAAATATTTATTATGAATTTAAGCATTTTTATTGTCATAGCTATGAGAAAAATATAAAGTTGTATGCAAATTAGAATTGAATTTTTTAAGCCCTAAATATAATGCAAAAATACAATCATATTAATGGAATTTAATGAAAAACAGACCTGGGGAATAATTAGAAAGAAATATTTATTATGAATTTAAGCATTTTTATTGTCATAGCTATGAGAAATATATAAAGTTATATGCAAATTAGAATTGAATTTTTTAAGCCCTAAATATAATGCAAAAATCCATCCTTTCAATGGAATTTAATGAAAAACAGCCCTGGGGAATAATTAGAAAGAAATAATTATTATGAATTTAAGCATTTTTATTGTCATAGCTATGAGAAAAATATAAAGTTGTATGCAAATTAGAATTGAATTTTTTAAGCCCTAAATATAATGCAAAAATCCATCCTTTCAATGGAATTTAATGAAAAACAGCCCTGGGGAATAATTAGAAAGAAATAATTATTATGAATTTAAGCATTTTTATTGTCATAGCTATGAGAAATATATAAAGTTATATGCAAATTAGAATTGAATTTTTTAAGCCCTAAATATAATGCAAAAATCCATCCTTTCAATGGAATTTAATGAAAAACAGACCTGGGGAATAATTAGAAAGAAATATTTATTATGAATTTAAGCATTTTTATTATCATAGCTATGAGAAAAATATAAAGTTGTATGCAAATTAGAATTGAATTTTTTAAGCCCTAAATATAATGCAAAAATACAATCTTTTCAAGAAAATTTAATGAAAAACAGACCTGGGGAATAATTAGAAAGAAATATTTATTATGAATTTAAGCATTTTTATTGTCATAGCTATGAGAAAAATATAAAGTTTTATGCAAATTAGAATTGAATTTTTTAAGCCCTAAATATAATGCAAAAATCCATCCTTTCAATGGAATTTAATGAAAAACAGACCTGGGGAATAATTAGAATGAAATAATTATTATGAATTTAAGCATTTTTATTGTCATAGCTATGAGAAAAATATAAAGTTGTATGCAAATTAGAATTGAATTTTTTAAGCCCTAAATATAATGCAAAAATACAATCATATTAATGGAATTTAATGAAAAACAGACCTGGGGAATAATTAGAAAGAAATATTTATTATGAATTTAAGCATTTTTATTGTCATAGCTATGAGAAAAATATAAAGTTGTATGCAAATTAGAATTGAATTTTTTAAGCCCTAAATATAATGCAAAAATCCATCCTTTCAATGGAATTTAATGAAAAACAGCCCTGGGGAATAATTAGAAAGAAATATTTATTATGAATTTAAGCATTTTTATTGTCATAGCTATGAGAAATATATAAAGTTATATGCAAATTAGAATTGAATTTTTTAAGCCCTAAATATAATGCAAAAATACAATCATATTAATGGAATTTAATGAAAAACAGACCTGGGGAATAATTAGAAAGAAATATTTATTATGAATTTAAGCATTTTTATTGTCATAGCTATGAGAAAAATATAAAGTTGTATGCAAATTAGAATTGAATTTTTTAAGCCCTAAATATAATGCAAAAATCCATCCTTTCAATGGAATTTAATGAAAAACAGACCTGGGGAATAATTAGAAAGAAATATTTATTATGAATTTAAGCATTTTTATTGTCATAGCTATGAGAAAAATATAAAGTTGTATGCAAATTAGAATTGAATTTTTTAAGCCCTAAATATAATGCAAAAATACAATCTTTTCAAGAAAATTTAATGAAAAACAGCCCTGGGGAATAATTAGAAAGAAATATTTATTATGAATTTAAGCATTTTTATTGTCATAGCTATGAGAAAAATATAAAGTTGTATGCAAATTAGAATTGAATTTTTTAAGCCCTAAATATAATGCAAAAATCCATCCTTTCAATGGAATTTAATGAAAAACAGACCTGGGGAATAATTAGAAAGAAATATTTATTATGAATTTAAGCATTTTTATTGTCATAGCTATGAGAAAAATATAAAGTTGTATGCAAATTAGAATTGAATTTTTTAAGCCCTAAATATAATGCAAAAATACAATCTTTTCAAGAAAATTTAATGAAAAACAGACCTGGGGAATAATTAGAAAGAAATATTTATTATGAATTTAAGCATTTTTATTGTCATAGCTATGAGAAATATATAAAGTTATATGCAAATTAGAATTGAATTTTTTAAGCCCTAAATATAATGCAAAAATCCATCCTTTCAATGGAATTTAATGAAAAACAGCCCTGGGGAATAATTAGAAAGAAATAATTATTATGAATTTAAGCATTTTTATTGTCATAGCTATGAGAAAAATATAAAGTTGTATGCAAATTAGAATTGAATTTTTTAAGCCCTAAATATAATGCAAAAATAAAATCTTTTCAAGAAAATTTAATGAAAAACAGCCCTGGGGAATAATTAGAATGAAATAATTATTATGAATTTAAGCATTTTTATTGTCATAGCTATGAGAAAAATATAAAGTTGTATGCAAATTAGAATTGAATTTTTTAAGCCCTAAATATAATGCAAAAATAAAATCTTTTCAAGAAAATTTAATGAAAAACAGCCCTGGGGAATAATTAGAATGAAATAATTATTATGAATTTAAGCATTTTTATTGTCATAGCTATGAGAAAAATATAAAGTTATATGCAAATTAGAATTGAATTTTTTAAGCCCTAAATATAATGCAAAAATCCATCCTTTCAATGGAATTTAATGAAAAACAGACCTGGGGAATAATTAGAAAGAAATATTTATTATGAATTTAAGCATTTTTATTGTCATAGCTATGAGAAAAATATAAAGTTGTATGCAAATTAGAATTGAATTTTTTAAGCCCTAAATATAATGCAAAAATACAATCATATTAATGGAATTTAATGAAAAACAGACATGGGGAATAATTAGAAAGAAATATTTATTATGAATTTAAGCATTTTTATTGTCATAGCTATGAGAAATATATAAAGTTATATGCAAATTAGAATTGAATTTTTTAAGCCCTAAATATAATGCAAAAATCCATCCTTTCAATGGAATTTAATGAAAAACAGCCCTGGGGAATAATTAGAAAGAAATAATTATTATGAATTTAAGCATTTTTATTGTCATAGCTATGAGAAAAATATAAAGTTGTATGCAAATTAGAATTGAATTTTTTAAGCCCTAAATATAATGCAAAAATCCATCCTTTCAATGGAATTTAATGAAAAACAGCCCTGGGGAATAATTAGAAAGAAATAATTATTATGAATTTAAGCATTTTTATTGTCATAGCTATGAGAAATATATAAAGTTATATGCAAATTAGAATTGAATTTTTTAAGCCCTAAATATAATGCAAAAATCCATCCTTTCAATGGAATTTAATGAAAAACAGACCTGGGGAATAATTAGAAAGAAATATTTATTATGAATTTAAGCATTTTTATTATCATAGCTATGAGAAAAATATAAAGTTGTATGCAAATTAGAATTGAATTTTTTAAGCCCTAAATATAATGCAAAAATACAATCTTTTCAAGAAAATTTAATGAAAAACAGACCTGGGGAATAATTAGAAAGAAATATTTATTATGAATTTAAGCATTTTTATTGTCATAGCTATGAGAAAAATATAAAGTTTTATGCAAATTAGAATTGAATTTTTTAAGCCCTAAATATAATGCAAAAATCCATCCTTTCAATGGAATTTAATGAAAAACAGACCTGGGGAATAATTAGAATGAAATAATTATTATGAATTTAAGCATTTTTATTGTCATAGCTATGAGAAAAATATAAAGTTGTATGCAAATTAGAATTGAATTTTTTAAGCCCTAAATATAATGCAAAAATCCATCCTTTCAATGGAATTTAATGAAAAACAGACCTGGGGAATAATTAGAATGAAATAATTATTATGAATTTAAGCATTTTTATTGTCATAGCTATGAGAAAAATATAAAGTTGTATGCAAATTAGAATTGAATTTTTTAAGCCCTAAATATAATGCAAAAATCCATCCTTTCAATGGAATTTAATGAAAAACAGCCCTGGGGAATAATTAGAAAGAAATATTTATTATGAATTTAAGCATTTTTATTGTCATAGCTATGAGAAAAATATAAAGTTGTATGCAAATTAGAATTGAATTTTTTAAGCCCTAAATATAATGCAAAAATACAATCTTTTCAAGAAAATTTAATGAAAAACAGACCTGGGGAATAATTAGAAAGAAATATTTATTATGAATTTAAGCATTTTTATTGTCATAGCTATGAGAAATATATAAAGTTATATGCAAATTAGAATTGAATTTTTTAAGCCCTAAATATAATGCAAAAATCCATCCTTTCAATGGAATTTAATGAAAAACAGACCTGGGGAATAATTAGAAAGAAATATTTATTATGAATTTAAGCATTTTTATTGTCATAGCTATGAGAAAAAAATAAAGTTTTATGCAAATTAGAATTGAATTTTTTAAGCCCTAAATATAATGCAAAAATCCATCCTTTCAATGGAATTTAATGAAAAACAGCCCTGGGGAATAATTAGAAAGAAATATTTATTATGAATTTAAGCATTTTTATTGTCATAGCTATGAGAAAAATATAAAGTTGTATGCAAATTAGAATTGAATTTTTTAAGCCCTAAATATAATGCAAAAATCCATCCTTTCAATGGAATTTAATGAAAAACAGACCTGGGGAATAATTAGAATGAAATAATTATTATGAATTTAAGCATTTTTATTGTCATAGCTATGAGAAAAATATAAAGTTGTATGCAAATTAGAATTGAATTTTTTAAGCCCTAAATATAATGCAAAAATCCATCCTTTCAATGGAATTTAATGAAAAACAGCCCTGGGGAATAATTAGAAAGAAATATTTATTATGAATTTAAGCATTTTTATTGTCATAGCTATGAGAAATATATAAAGTTATATGCAAATTAGAATTGAATTTTTTAAGCCCTAAATATAATGCAAAAATCCATCCTTTCAATGGAATTTAATGAAAAACAGACCTGGGGAATAATTAGAATGAAATAATTATTATGAATTTAAGCATTTTTATTGTCATAGCTATGAGAAAAATATAAAGTTGTATGCAAATTAGAATTGAATTTTTTAAGCCCTAAATATAATGCAAAAATCCATCCTTTCAATGGAATTTAATGAAAAACAGCCCTGGGGAATAATTAGAAAGAAATATTTATTATGAATTTAAGCATTTTTATTGTCATAGCTATGAGAAAAATATAAAGTTGTATGCAAATTAGAATTGAATTTTTTAAGCCCTAAATATAATGCAAAAATACAATCTTTTCAAGAAAATTTAATGAAAAAGAGACCTGGGGAATAATTAGAAAGAAATATTTATTATGAATTTAAGCATTTTTATTGTCATAGCTATGAGAAATATATAAAGTTTAATGCAAATTAGAATTGAATTTTTTAAGCCCTAAATATAATGCAAAAATCCATCCTTTCAATGGAATTTAATGAAAAACAGACCTGGGGAATAATTAGAAAGAAATATTTATTATGAATTTAAGCATTTTTATTGTCATAGCTATGAGAAAAATATAAAGTTTTATGCAAATTAGAATTGAATTTTTTAAGCCCTAAATATAATGCAAAAATCCATCCTTTCAATGGAATTTAATGAAAAACAGACCTGGGGAATAATTAGAATGAAATAATTATTATGAATTTAAGCATTTTTATTGTCATAGCTATGAGAAAAATATAAAGTTTTATGCAAATTAGAATTGAATTTTTTAAGCCCTAAATATAATGCAAAAATCCATCCTTTCAATGGAATTTAATGAAAAACAGCCCTGGGGAATAATTAGAATGAAATAATTATTATGAATTTAAGCATTTTTATTGTCATAGCTATGAGAAAAATATAAAGTTTTATGCAAATTAGAATTGAATTTTTTAAGCCCTAAATATAATGCAAAAATCCATCCTTTCAATGGAATTTAATGAAAAACAGACCTGGGGAATAATTAGAATGAAATAATTATTATGAATTTAAGCATTTTTATTGTCATAGCTATGAGAAAAATATAAAGTTGTATGCAAATTAGAATTGAATTTTTTAAGCCCTAAATATAATGCAAAAATCCATCCTTTCAATGGAATTTAATGAAAAACAGACCTGGGGAATAATTAGAAAGAAATATTTATTATGAATTTAAGCATTTTTATTGTCATAGCCATGAGAAAAATATAAAGTTGTATGCAAATTAGAATTGAATTTTTTAAGCCCTAAATATAATGCAAAAATCCATCCTTTCAATGGAATTTAATGAAAAACAGACCTGGGGAATAATTAGAAAGAAATATTTATTATGAATTTAAGCATTTTTATTATCATAGCTATGAGAAAAATATAAAGTTGTATGCAAATTAGAATTGAATTTTTTAAGCCCTAAATATAATGCAAAAATCCATCCTTTCAATGGAATTTAATGAAAAACAGACCTGGGGAATAATTAGAAAGAAATATTTATTATGAATTTAAGCATTTTTATTATCATAGCTATGAGAAAAATATAAAGTTGTATGCAAATTAGAATTGAATTTTTTAAGCCCTAAATATAATGCAAAAATCCATCCTTTCAATGGAATTTAATGAAAAACAGACCTGGGGAATAATTAGAAAGAAATATTTATTATGAATTTAAGCATTTTTATTGTCATAGCCATGAGAAAAATATAAAGTTGTATGCAAATTAGAATTGAATTTTTTAAGCCCTAAATATAATGCAAAAATCCATCCTTTCAATGGAATTTAATGAAAAACAGACCCGGGGAATAATTAGAAAGAAATATTTATTATGAATTTAAGCATTTTTATTATCATAGCTATGAGAAAAATATAAAGTTGTATGCAAATTAGAATTGAATTTTTTAAGCCCTAAATATAATGCAAAAATCCATCCTTTCAATGGAATTTAATGAAAAACAGACCTGGGGAATAATTAGAAAGAAATATTTATTATGAATTTAAGCATTTTTATTATCATAGCTATGAGAAAAATATAAAGTTGTATGCAAATTAGAATTGAATTTTTTAAGCCCTAAATATAATGCAAAAATCCATCCTTTCAATGGAATTTAATGAAAAACAGACCTGGGGAATAATTAGAAAGAAATATTTATTATGAATTTAAGCATTTTTATTGTCATAGCCATGAGAAAAATATAAAGTTGTATGCAAATTAGAATTGAATTTTTTAAGCCCTAAATATAATGCAAAAATCCATCCTTTCAATGGAATTTAATGAAAAACAGACCTGGGGAATAATTAGAAAGAAATATTTATTATGAATTTAAGCATTTTTATTGTCATAGCTATGAGAAAAATATAAAGTTGTATGCAAATTCAAATTAATTTTTTTAAGCCATAAATATAATGAAAAATTCAATCATGTCAATGGAATTTAATGAAAAACAGACCTGGGGAATAATTAGAAAGAAATATTTATTATGAATTTAAGCATTTTTATTATCATAGCTATGAGAAAAATATAAAGTTGTATGCAAATTAGAATTGAATTTTTTAAGCCCTAAATATAATGCAAAAATACAATCTTTTCAAGAAAATTTAATGAAAAACAGACCTGGGGAATAATTAGAAAGAAATATTTATTATGAATTTAAGCATTTTTATTGTCATAGCTATGAGAAAAATATAAAGTTTTATGCAAATTAGAATTGAATTTTTTAAGCCCTAAATATAATGCAAAAATCCATCCTTTCAATGGAATTTAATGAAAAACAGACCTGGGGAATAATTAGAAAGAAATATTTATTATGAATTTAAGCATTTTTATTGTCATAGCTATGAGAAAAATATAAAGTTGTATGCAAATTAGAATTGAATTTTTTAAGCCCTAAATATAATGCAAAAATCCATCCTTGCAATGGAATTTAATGAAAAACAGACCTGGGGAATAATTAGAAAGAAATATTTATTATGAATTTAAGCATTTTTATTATCATAGCTATGAGAAAAATATAAAGTTGTATGCAAATTAGAATTGAATTTTTTAAGCCCTAAATATAATGCAAAAATCCATCCTTTCAATGGAATTTAATGAAAAACAGACCTGGGGAATAATTAGAAAGAAATATTTATTATGAATTTAAGCATTTTTATTGTCATAGCTATGAGAAAAATATAAAGTTGTATGCAAATTAGAATTGAATTTTTTAAGCCCTAAATAAAATGCAAAAATCCATCCTTGCAATGGAATTTAATGAAAAACAGACCTGGGGAATAATTAGAAAGAAATATTTATTATGAATTTAAGCATTTTTATTATCATAGCTATGAGAAAAATATAAAGTTTTATGCAAATTAGAATTGAATTTTTTAAGCCCTAAATATAATGCAAAAATCCATCCTTTCAATGGAATTTAATGAAAAACAGACCTGGGGAATAATTAGAAAGAAATATTTATTATGAATTTAAGCATTTTTATTGTCATAGCTATGAGAAAAATATAAAGTTGTATGCAAATTAGAATTGAATTTTTTAAGCCCTAAATATAATGCAAAAATCCATCCTTTCAATGGAATTTAATGAAAAACAGACCTGGGGAATAATTAGAAAGAAATATTTATTATGAATTTAAGCATTTTTATTGTCATAGCTATGAGAAAAATATAAAGTTGTATGTAAATTAGAATTGAATTTTTTAAGCCCTAAATATAATGCAAAAATCCATCCTTTCAATGGAATTTAATGAAAAACAGACCTGGGGAATAATTAGAAAGAAATATTTATTATGAATTTAAGCATTTTTATTGTCATAGCTATGAGAAAAATATAAAGTTGTATGCAAATTCAAATTAATTTTTTTAAGCCATAAATATAATGCAAAAATCCATCCTTTCAATGGAATTTAATGAAAAACAGACCTGGGGAATAATTAGAAAGAAATATTTATTATGAATTTAAGCATTTTTATTGTCATAGCTATGAGAAAAATATAAAGTTGTATGCAAATTCAAATTAATTTTTTTAAGCCATAAATATAATGCAAAAATCCATCCTTTCAATGGAATTTAATGAAAAACAGACGTGGGGAATAATTAGAAAGAAATATTTATTATGAATTTAAGCATTTTTATTGTCATAGCTATGAGAAAAATATAAAGTTGTATGCAAATTAGAATTGAATTTTTTAAGCCCTAAATATAATGCAAAAATCCATCCTTTCAATGGAATTTAATGAAAAACAGCCCTGGGGAATAATTAGAATGAAATAATTATTATGAATTTAAGCATTTTTATTATCATAGCTATGAGAAAAATATAAAGTTGTATGCAAATTAGAATTGAATTTTTTAAGCCCTAAATATAATGCAAAAATACAATCTTTTCAAGAAAATTTAATGAAAAACAGACCTGGGGAATAATTAGAAAGAAATATTTATTATGAATTTAAGCATTTTTATTGTCATAGCTATGAGAAAAATATAAAGTTTTATGCAAATTAGAATTGAATTTTTTAAGCCCTAAATATAATGCAAAAATCCATCCTTTCAATGGAATTTAATGAAAAACAGACCTGGGGAATAATTAGAAAGAAATATTTATTATGAATTTAAGCATTTTTATTGTCATAGCTATGAGAAAAATATAAAGTTGTATGCAAATTAGAATTGAATTTTTTAAGCCCTAAATATAATGCAAAAATCCATCCTTTCAATGGAATTTAATGAAAAACAGACCTAGGGAATAATTAGAAAGAAATATTTATTATGAATTTAAGCATTTTTATTGTCATAGCTATGAGAAAAATATAAAGTTGTATGTAAATTAGAATTGAATTTTTTAAGCCCTAAATATAATGCAAAAATCCATCCTTTCAATGGAATTTAATGAAAAACAGACCTGGGGAATAATTAGAAAGAAATATTTATTATGAATTTAAGCATTTTTATTGTCATAGCTATGAGAAAAATATAAAGTTGTATGCAAATTCAAATTAATTTTTTTAAGCCATAAATATAATGAAAAATTCAATCATGTCAATGGAATTTAATGAAAAACAGACCTGGGGAATAATTAGAAAGAAATATTTATTATGAATTTAAGCATTTTTATTGTCATAGCTATGAGAAAAATATAAAGTTTTATGCAAATTAGAATTGAATTTTTTAAGCCCTAAATATAATGCAAAAATCCATCCTTTCAATGGAATTTAATGAAAAACAGCCCTGGGGAATAATTAGAATGAAATAATTATTATGAATTTAAGCATTTTTATTGTCATAGCTATGAGAAAAATATAAAGTTTTATGCAAATTAGAATTGAATTTTTTAAGCCCTAAATATAATGCAAAAATCCATCCTTTCAATGGAATTTAATGAAAAACAGCCCTGGGGAATAATTAGAATGAAATAATTATTATGAATTTAAGCATTTTTATTGTCATAGCTATGAGAAAAATATAAAGTTTTATGCAAATTAGAATTGAATTTTTTAAGCCCTAAATATAATGCAAAAATCCATCCTTTCAATGGAATTTAATGAAAAACAGACCTGGGAAATAATTAGAAAGAAATATTTATTATGAATTTAAGCATTTTTATTGTCATAGCCATGAGAAAAATATAAAGTTGTATGCAAATTAGAATTGAATTTTTTAAGCCCTAAATATAATGCAAAAATCCATCCTTTCAATGGAATTTAATGAAAAACAGACCTGGGGAATAATTAGAAAGAAATATTTATTATGAATTTAAGCATTTTTATTATCATAGCTATGAGAAAAATATAAAGTTGTATGCAAATTAGAATTGAATTTTTTAAGCCCTAAATATAATGCAAAAATACAATCTTTTCAAGAAAATTTAATGAAAAACAGACCTGGGGAATAATTAGAAAGAAATATTTATTATGAATTTAAGCATTTTTATTGTCATAGCTATGAGAAAAATATAAAGTTTTATGCAAATTAGAATTGAATTTTTTAAGCCCTAAATATAATGCAAAAATCCATCCTTTCAATGGAATTTAATGAAAAACAGCCCTGGGGAATAATTAGAATGAAATAATTATTATGAATTTAAGCATTTTTATTGTCATAGCTATGAGAAAAATATAAAGTTGTATGCAAATTAGAATTGAATTTTTTAAGCCCTAAATATAATGCAAAAATCCATCCTTTCAATGGAATTTAATGAAAAACAGACCTGGGGAATAATTAGAAAGAAATATTTATTATGAATTTAAGCATTTTTATTGTCATAGCTATGAGAAAAATATAAAGTTGTATGCAAATTAGAATTGAATTTTTTAAGCCCTAAATATAATGCAAAAATCCATCCTTTCAATGGAATTTAATGAAAAACAGACCTGGGGAATAATTAGAAAGAAATATTTATTATGAATTTAAGCATTTTTATTGTCATAGCTATGAGAAAAATATAAAGTTGTATGCAAATTAGAATTGAATTTTTTAAGCCCTAAATATAATGCAAAAATCCATCCTTTCAATGGAATTTAATGAAAAACAGACCTGGGGAATAATTAGAAAGAAATATTTATTATGAATTTAAGCATTTTTATTGTCATAGCTATGAGAAAAATATAAAGTTGTATGCAAATTAGAATTGAATTTTTTAAGCCCTAAATATAATGCAAAAATCCATCCTTTCAATGGAATTTAATGAAAAACAGACCTGGGGAATAATTAGAAAGAAATATTTATTATGAATTTAAGCATTTTTATTATCATAGCTATGAGAAAAATATAAAGTTGTATGCAAATTAGAATTGAATTTTTTAAGCCCTAAATATAATGCAAAAATCCATCCTTTCAATGGAATTTAATGAAAAACAGACCTGGGGAATAATTAGAAAGAAATATTTATTATGAATTTAAGCATTTTTATTGTCATAGCTATGAGAAAAATATAAAGTTGTATGCAAATTAGAATTGAATTTTTTAAGCCCTAAATATAATGCAAAAATCCATCCTTTCAATGGAATTTAATGAAAAACAGACCTGGGGAATAATTAGAAAGAAATATTTATTATGAATTTAAGCATTTTTATTGTCATAGCTATGAGAAAAATATAAAGTTGTATGCAAATTAGAATTGAATTTTTTAAGCCCTAAATATAATGCAAAAATCCATCCTTTCAATGGAATTTAATGAAAAACAGACCTGGGGAATAATTAGAAAGAAATATTTATTATGAATTTAAGCATTTTTATTGTCATAGCTATGAGAAAAATATAAAGTTGTATGCAAATTAGAATTGAATTTTTTAAGCCCTAAATATAATGCAAAAATCCATCCTTTCAATGGAATTTAATGAAAAACAGACCTGGGGAATAATTAGAAAGAAATATTTATTATGAATTTAAGCATTTTTATTATCATAGCTATGAGAAAAATATAAAGTTGTATGCAAATTAGAATTGAATTTTTTAAGCCCTAAATATAATGCAAAAATACAATCTTTTCAAGAAAATTTAATGAAAAACAGACCTGGGGAATAATTAGAAAGAAATATTTATTATGAATTTAAGCATTTTTATTGTCATAGCTATGAGAAAAATATAAAGTTTTATGCAAATTAGAATTGAATTTTTTAAGCCCTAAATATAATGCAAAAATCCATCCTTTCAATGGAATTTAATGAAAAACAGACCTGGGGAATAATTAGAAAGAAATATTTATTATGAATTTAAGCATTTTTATTGTCATAGCTATGAGAAAAATATAAAGTTGTATGCAAATTAGAATTGAATTTTTTAAGCCCTAAATATAATGCAAAAATCCATCCTTTCAATGGAATTTAATGAAAAACAGACCTGGGGAATAATTAGAAAGAAATATTTATTATGAATTTAAGCATTTTTATTGTCATAGCTATGAGAAAAATATAAAGTTGTATGCAAATTAGAATTGAATTTTTTAAGCCCTAAATATAATGCAAAAATCCATCCTTTCAATGGAATTTAATGAAAAACAGACCTGGGGAATAATTAGAAAGAAATATTTATTATGAATTTAAGCATTTTTATTGTCATAGCTATGAGAAAAATATAAAGTTGTATGCAAATTAGAATTGAATTTTTTAAGCCCTAAATATAATGCAAAAATCCATCCTTTCAATGGAATTTAATGAAAAACAGACCTGGGGAATAATTAGAAAGAAATATTTATTATGAATTTAAGCATTTTTATTGTCATAGCTATGAGAAAAATATAAAGTTGTATGCAAATTAGAATTGAATTTTTTAAGCCCTAAATATAATGCAAAAATCCATCCTTTCAATGGAATTTAATGAAAAACAGACCTGGGGAATAATTAGAAAGAAATATTTATTATGAATTTAAGCATTTTTATTATCATAGCTATGAGAAAAATATAAAGTTGTATGCAAATTAGAATTGAATTTTTTAAGCCCTAAATATAATGCAAAAATACAATCTTTTCAAGAAAATTTAATGAAAAACAGACCTGGGGAATAATTAGAAAGAAATATTTATTATGAATTTAAGCATTTTTATTGTCATAGCTATGAGAAAAATATAAAGTTTTATGCAAATTAGAATTGAATTTTTTAAGCCCTAAATATAATGCAAAAATCCATCCTTTCAATGGAATTTAATGAAAAACAGACCTGGGGAATAATTAGAAAGAAATATTTATTATGAATTTAAGCATTTTTATTGTCATAGCTATGAGAAAAATATAAAGTTGTATGCAAATTAGAATTGAATTTTTTAAGCCCTAAATATAATGCAAAAATCCATCCTTTCAATGGAATTTAATGAAAAACAGACCTGGGGAATAATTAGAAAGAAATATTTATTATGAATTTAAGCATTTTTATTGTCATAGCTATGAGAAAAATATAAAGTTGTATGCAAATTAGAATTGAATTTTTTAAGCCCTAAATATAATGCAAAAATCCATCCTTTCAATGGAATTTAATGAAAAACAGACCTGGGGAATAATTAGAAAGAAATATTTATTATGAATTTAAGCATTTTTATTATCATAGCTATGAGAAAAATATAAAGTTGTATGCAAATTAGAATTGAATTTTTTAAGCCCTAAATATAATGCAAAAATACAATCTTTTCAAGAAAATTTAATGAAAAACAGACCTGGGGAATAATTAGAAAGAAATATTTATTATGAATTTAAGCATTTTTATTGTCATAGCTATGAGAAAAATATAAAGTTTTATGCAAATTAGAATTGAATTTTTTAAGCCCTAAATATAATGCAAAAATCCATCCTTTCAATGGAATTTAATGAAAAACAGACCTGGGGAATAATTAGAAAGAAATATTTATTATGAATTTAAGCATTTTTATTGTCATAGCTATGAGAAAAATATAAAGTTGTATGCAAATTAGAATTGAATTTTTTAAGCCCTAAATATAATGCAAAAATCCATCCTTTCAATGGAATTTAATGAAAAACAGACCTGGGGAATAATTAGAAAGAAATATTTATTATGAATTTAAGCATTTTTATTGTCATAGCTATGAGAAAAATATAAAGTTGTATGCAAATTAGAATTGAATTTTTTAAGCCCTAAATATAATGCAAAAATCCATCTTTTCAAGAAAATTTAATGAAAAACAGACCTGGGGAATAATTAGAAAGAAATATTTATTATGAATTTAAGCATTTTTATTGTCATAGCTATGAGAAAAATATAAAGTTTTATGCAAATTAGAATTGAATTTTTTAAGCCCTAAATATAATGCAAAAATCCATCCTTTCAATGGAATTTAATGAAAAACAGACCTGGGGAATAATTAGAAAGAAATATTTATTATGAATTTAAGCATTTTTATTGTCATAGCTATGAGAAAAATATAAAGTTGTATGCAAATTAGAATTGAATTTTTTAAGCCCTAAATATAATGCAAAAATCCATCCTTTCAATGGAATTTAATGAAAAACAGACCTGGGGAATAATTAGAAAGAAATATTTATTATGAATTTAAGCATTTTTATTGTCATAGCTATGAGAAAAATATAAAGTTGTATGCAAATTAGAATTGAATTTTTTAAGCCCTAAATATAATGCAAAAATCCATCCTTTCAATGGAATTTAATGAAAAACAGACCTGGGGAATAATTAGAAAGAAATATTTATTATGAATTTAAGCATTTTTATTGTCATAGCTATGAGAAAAATATAAAGTTGTATGCAAATTAGAATTGAATTTTTTAAGCCCTAAATATAATGCAAAAATCCATCCTTTCAATGGAATTTAATGAAAAACAGACCTGGGGAATAATTAGAAAGAAATATTTATTATGAATTTAAGCATTTTTATTGTCATAGCTATGAGAAAAATATAAAGTTGTATGCAAATTAGAATTGAATTTTTTAAGCCCTAAATATAATGCAAAAATCCATCTTTTCAATGGAATTTAATGAAAAACAGACCTGGGGAATAATTAGAAAGAAATATTTATTATGAATTTAAGCATTTTTATTATCATAGCTATGAGAAAAATATAAAGTTGTATGCAAATTAGAATTGAATTTTTTAAGCCCTAAATATAATGCAAAAATACAATCTTTTCAAGAAAATTTAATGAAAAACAGACCTGGGGAATAATTAGAAAGAAATATTTATTATGAATTTAAGCATTTTTATTGTCATAGCTATGAGAAAAATATAAAGTTTTATGCAAATTAGAATTGAATTTTTTAAGCCCTAAATATAATGCAAAAATCCATCCTTTCAATGGAATTTAATGAAAAACAGACCTGGGGAATAATTAGAAAGAAATATTTATTATGAATTTAAGCATTTTTATTGTCATAGCTATGAGAAAAATATAAAGTTGTATGCAAATTAGAATTGAATTTTTTAAGCCCTAAATATAATGCAAAAATCCATCCTTTCAATGGAATTTAATGAAAAACAGACCTGGGGAATAATTAGAAAGAAATATTTATTATGAATTTAAGCATTTTTATTGTCATAGCTATGAGAAAAATATAAAGTTGTATGTAAATTAGAATTGAATTTTTTAAGCCCTAAATATAATGCAAAAATCCATCCTTTCAATGGAATTTAATGAAAAACAGACCTGGGGAATAATTAGAAAGAAATATTTATTATGAATTTAAGCATTTTTATTGTCATAGCTATGAGAAAAATATAAAGTTGTATGCAAATTCAAATTAATTTTTTTAAGCCATAAATATAATGAAAAATTCAATCATGTCAATGGAATTTAATGAAAAACAGACCTGGGGAATAATTAGAAAGAAATATTTATTATGAATTTAAGCATTTTTATTGTCATAGCTATGAGAAAAATATAAAGTTGTATGCAAATTAGAATTGAATTTATTTAATTGCAAAAATTCAATCATTTTTGTTCAATCTAATTAAAAACCGCCCTAGGGAATTATTTGAAAGGAATATCTAGGAAGAAATGAAGCATTTTTATTTAAATATTTTGTAGAAAAATATGAAGATGTATGCAAATTTTGATTAATTTTTTTAATTGCAAAAATTCAATCATTTTTGTTCAATCTAATTAAAAACCGCCCTAGGGAATTATTTGAAAGGAATATCTAGGAAGAAATGAAGCATTTTTATTTTAATATTTTGTAGAAAAATATGAAGATGTATGCAAATTAGAATTGAATTTTCTAAGCCATAAATATAATGCAAAAATACAATTATGTTAAAGGAATTTAATGAAAAACAATCTTGGGGAAAAATTAGTAAGAAATATTTATTATGAATTTAAGCATTTTTATTGTCATAGCTATGAGAAAAATATAAAGTTGTATGCAAATTAGAATTGAATTTTTTAAGCCTTAAATATAATGCAAAAATACAATCATATTAATGGAATTTAATGAAAAATCGCCCTGGGGAATAATTAGTAAGAAATATTTATTATGAATTTAAGCATTTTTATTGTCATAGCTATGAGAAAAATATAAAGTTGTATGCAAATTAGAATTAATTTTTTTAAGCCATAAATATAATGCAAAAATACAATTATGTTAAAGGAATTTAATGAAAAACAATCCTGGGGAATAATTAGAAAGAAATATTTATTATGAATTTAAGCATTTTTATTGTCATAGCTATGAGAAAAATATAAAGTTGTATGCAAATTAGAATTAATTTTTTTAAGCCATAAATATAATGCAAAAATACAATCATATTAATGGAATATAATGAAAAACAGACCTGGGGAATAATTAGAAAGAAATATTTATTATGAATTTAAGCATTTTTATTATCATAGCTATGAGAAAAATATAAAGTTGTATGCAAATATCAATTGAATTTTTTAAGCCCTAAATATAATGCAAAAATACAATCATATTAATGGAATATAATGAAAAACAGACCTGGGGAATAATTAGAAAGAAATATTTATTATGAATTTAAGCATTTTTATTGTCATAGCTATGAGAAAAATATAAAGTTGTATGCAAATTAGAATTGAATTTTTTAAGCCTTAAATATAATGCAAAAATACAATCATATTAATGGAATTTAATGAAAAATCGCCCTGGGGAATAATTAGTAAGAAATATTTATTATGAATTTAAGCATTTTTATTGTCATAGCTATGAGAATAATATAAAGTTGTATGCAAATTAGAATTGAATTTTCTAAGCCTTAAATATAATGCAAAAATACAATCATATTAATGGAATATAATGAAAAACAGACCTGGGGAATAATTAGAAAGAAATATTTATTATGAATTTAAGCATTTTTATTATCATAGCTATGAGAAAAATATAAAGTTGTATGCAAATATCAATTGAATTTTTTAAGCCCTAAATATAATGCAAAAATCCATCCTTCCAATGGAATTTAATGAAAAACAGACCTGGGGAATAATTAGAAAGAAATATTTATTATGAATTTAAGCATTTTTATTATCATAGCTATGAGAAAAATATAAAGTTGTATGCAAATATCAATTGAATTTTTTAAGCCCTAAATATAATGCAAAAATACAATCATATTAATGGAATATAATGAAAAACAGACCTGGGGAATAATTAGAAAGAAATATTTATTATGAATTTAAGCATTTTTATTGTCATAGCTATGAGAAAAATATAAAGTTGTATGCAAATTAGAATTGAATTTTTTAAGCCCTAAATATAATGCAAAAATACAATCATATTAATGGAATTTAATGAAAAACAGACCTGGGGAATAATTAGAAAGAAATATTTATTATGAATTTAAGCATTTTTATTATCATAGCTATGAGAAAAATATAAAGTTGTATGCAAATATCAATTGAATTTTTTAAGCCCTAAATATAATGCAAAAATCCATCCTTCCAATGGAATTTAATGAAAAACAGACCTGGGGAATAATTAGAAAGAAATATTTATTATGAATTTAAGCATTTTTATTGTCATAGCTATGAGAAAAATATAAAGTTGTATGCAAATTAGAATTGAATTTTTTAAGCCCGAAAATATTATGCAAAAATACAATTCTTTCAATGGAATTTAATGAAAAACAGACCTGGGGAATAATTAGAAAGAAATATTTATTATGAATTTAAGCATTTTTATTGTCATAGCTATGAGAAAAATATAAAGTTGTATGCAAATTAGAATTGAATTTTTTAGGCCATAAATATAATGCAAAAATACAATCATATTAATGGAATTTAATGAAAAACAGACCTGGGGAATAATTAGAAAGAAATATTTATTATGAATTTAAGCATTTTTATTGTCATAGCTATGAGAAAAATATAAAGTTGTATGCAAATTAGAATTGAATTTTTTAGGCCATAAATATAATGCAAAAATACAACCATATTAATGGAATTTAATGAAAAACAGACCTGGGGAATAATTAGAAAGAAATAATTATTATGAATTTAAGCATTTTTATTGTCATAGCTATGAGAAAAATATAAAGTTGTATGCAAATATCAATTGAATTTTTTAAGCCCTAAATATAATGCAAAAATACAATCATATTAATGGAATATAATGAAAAACAGACCTGGGGAATAATTAGAAAGAAATATTTATTATGAATTTAAGCATTTTTATTGTCATAGCTATGAGAAAAATATAAAGTTGTATGCAAATTAGAATTGAATTTTTTAAGCCATAAATATAATGCAAAAATCCATCCTTCCAATGGAATTTAATGAAAAACAGACCTGGGGAATAATTAGAAAGAAATATTTATTATGAATTTAAGCATTTTTATTGTCATAGCTATGAGAAAAATATAAAGTTGTATGCAAATATCAATTGAATTTTTTAAGCCCTAAATATAATGCAAAAATACAATCATATTAATGGAATATAATGAAAAACAGACCTGGGGAATAATTAGAAAGAAATATTTATTATGAATTTAAGCATTTTTATTGTCATAGCTATGAGAAAAATATAAAGTTGTATGCAAATTAGAATTGAATTTTTTAGGCCATAAATATAATGCAAAAATCCATCCTTCCAATGGAATTTAATGAAAAACAGACCTGGGGAATAATTAGAAAGAAATATTTATTATGAATTTAAGCATTTTTATTATCATAGCTATGAGAAAAATATAAAGTTGTATGCAAATATCAATTGAATTTTTTAAGCCCTAAATATAATGCAAAAATACAATCATATTAATGGAATATAATGAAAAACAGACCTGGGGAATAATTAGAAAGAAATATTTATTATGAATTTAAGCATTTTTATTGTCATAGCTATGAGAAAAATATAAAGTTGTATGCAAATTAGAATTGAATTTTTTAAGCCCTAAATATAATGCAAAAATCCATCCTTCCAATGGAATTTAATGAAAAACAGACCTGGGGAATAATTAGAAAGAAATATTTATTATGAATTTAAGCATTTTTATTATCATAGCTATGAGAAAAATATAAAGTTGTATGCAAATATCAATTGAATTTTTTAAGCCCTAAATATAATGCAAAAATCCATCCTTCCAATGGAATTTAATGAAAAACAGACCTGGGGAATAATTAGAAAGAAATATTTATTATGAATTTAAGCATTTTTATTGTCATAGCTATGAGAAAAATATAAAGTTGTATGCAAATTAGAATTGAATTTTTTAAGCCCTAAATATAATGCAAAAATACAATCATATTAATGGAATTTAATGAAAAACAGACCTGGGGAATAATTAGAAAGAAATATTTATTATGAATTTAAGCATTTTTATTGTCATAGCTATGAGAAAAATATAAAGTTGTATGCAAATTAGAATTGAATTTTTTAGGCCATAAATATAATGCAAAAATACAATCATATTAATGGAATTTAATGAAAAACAGACCTGGGGAATAATTAGAAAGAAATAATTATTAAGAATTTAAGCATTTTTATTGTCATAGCTATGAGAAAAATATAAAGTTGTATGCAAATTAGAATTGAATTTTTTAAGCCCGAAAATATTATGCAAAAATACAATTCTTTCAATGGAATTTAATGAAAAACAGACCTGGGGAATAATTAGAAAGAAATATTTATTATGAATTTAAGCATTTTTATTGTCATAGCTATGAGAAAAATATAAAGTTGTATGCAAATTAGAATCAATTGAATTTTTTAAGCCATAAATATAATGCAAAAATACAATTATGTTAAAGGAATTTAATGAAAACAATCCTGGGGAATAATTAGAAAGAAATATTTATTATGAATTTAAGCATTTTTATTGTCATAGCTATGAGAAAAATATAAAGTTGTATGCAAATTAGAATTGAATTTTTTAAGCCTTAAATATAATGCAAAAATACAATCATATTAATGGAATTTAATGAAAAATCGCCCTGGGGAATAATTAGTAAGAAATATTTATTATGAATTTAAGCATTTTTATTGTCATAGCTATGAGAATAATATAAAGTTGTATGCAAATTAGAATTGAATTTTCTAAGCCTTAAATATAATGCAAAAATACAATCATATTAATGGAATATAATGAAAAACAGACCTGGGGAATAATTAGAAAGAAATATTTATTATGAATTTAAGCATTTTTATTATCATAGCTATGAGAAAAATATAAAGTTGTATGCAAATATCAATTGAATTTTTTAAGCCCTAAATATAATGCAAAAATCCATCCTTCCAATGGAATTTAATGAAAAAAAGACCTGGGGAATAATTAGAAAGAAATATTTATTATGAATTTAAGCATTTTTATTATCATAGCTATGAGAAAAATATAAAGTTGTATGCAAATATCAATTGAATTTTTTAAGCCCTAAATATAATGCAAAAATACAATCATATTAATGGAATATAATGAAAAACAGACCTGGGGAATAATTAGAAAGAAATATTTATTATGAATTTAAGCATTTTTATTATCATAGCTATGAGAAAAATATAAAGTTGTATGCAAATATCAATTGAATTTTTTAAGCCCTAAATATAATGCAAAAATCCATCCTTCCAATGGAATATAATGAAAAACAGACCTGGGGAATAATTAGAAAGAAATATTTATTATGAATTTAAGCATTTTTATTGTCATAGCTATGAGAAAAATATAAAGTTGTATGCAAATTAGAATTTAATTTTTTAAGCCCTAAATATAATGCAAAAATACAATCATATTAATGGAATTTAATGAAAAACAGACCTGGGGAATAATTAGAAAGAAATATTTATTATGAATTTAAGCATTTTTATTATCATAGCTATGAGAAAAATATAAAGTTGTATGCAAATATCAATTGAATTTTTTAAGCCCTAAATATAATGCAAAAATCCATCCTTCCAATGGAATTTAATGAAAAACAGACCTGGGGAATAATTAGAAAGAAATATTTATTATGAATTTAAGCATTTTTATTATCATAGCTATGAGAAAAATATAAAGTTGTATGCAAATTAGAATTGAATTTTTTAAGCCCTAAATATAATGCAAAAATACAATCATATTAATGGAATTTAATGAAAAACAGACCTGGGGAATAATTAGAAAGAAATATTTATTATGAATTTAAGCATTTTTATTGTCATAGCTATGAGAAAAATATAAAGTTGTATGCAAATATCAATTGAATTTTTTAAGCCCTAAATATAATGCAAAAATACAATCATATTAATGGAATATAATGAAAAACAGACCTGGGGAATAATTAGAAAGAAATATTTATTATGAATTTAAGCATTTTTATTGTCATAGCTATGAGAAAAATATAAAGTTGTATGCAAATTAGAATTGAATTTTTTAAGCCCTAAATATAATGCAAAAATACAATCATATTAATGGAATTTAATGAAAAACAGACCTGGGGAATAATTAGAAAGAAATATTTATTATGAATTTAAGCATTTTTATTATCATAGCTATGAGAAAAATATAAAGTTGTATGCAAATATCAATTGAATTTTTTAAGCCCTAAATATAATGCAAAAATCCATCCTTCCAATGGAATTTAATGAAAAAAAGACCTGGGGAATAATTATAAAGAAATATTTATTATGAATTTAAGCATTTTTATTGTCATAGCTATGAGAAAAATATAAAGTTGTATGCAAATTAGAATTGAATTTTTTAAGCCCGAAAATATTATGCAAAAATACAATTCTTTCAATGGAATTTAATGAAAAACAGACCTGGGGAATAATTAGAAAGAAATATTTATTATGAATTTAAGCATTTTTATTGTCATAGCTATGAGAAAAATATAAAGTTGTATGCAAATTAGAATTGAATTTTTTATTCCCTAAATATAATGCAAAAATACAATCATATTAATGGAATTTAATGAAAAACAGACCTGGGGAATAATTAGAAAGAAATATTTATTATGAATTTAAGCATTTTTATTGTCATAGCTATGAGAAAAATATAAAGTTGTATGCAAATTAGAATTGAATTTTTTAGGCCATAAATATAATGCAAAAATACAATCATATTAATGGAATTTAATGAAAAACAGACCTGGGGAATAATTAGAAAGAAATAATTATTATGAATTTAAGCATTTTTATTGTCATAGCTATGAGAAAAATATAAAGTTGTATGCAAATTAGAATTGAATTTTTTAAGCCCGAAAATATTATGCAAAAATACAATTCTTTCAATGGAATTTAATGAAAAACAGACCTGGGGAATAATTAGAAAGAAATATTTATTATGAATTTAAGCATTTTTATTGTCATAGCTATGAGAAAAATATAAAGTTGTATGCAAATTAGAATTGAATTTTTTAAGCCCGAAAATATTATGCAAAAATACAATTCTTTCAATGGAATTTAATGAAAAACAGACCTGGGGAATAATTAGAAAGAAATAATTATTATGAATTTAAGCATTTTTATTGTCATAGCTATGAGAAAAATATAAAGTTGTATGCAAATATCAATTGAATTTTTTAAGCCCTAAATATAATGCAAAAATACAATCATATTAATGGAATTTAATGAAAAACAGACCTGGGGAATAATTAGAAAGAAATATTTATTATGAATTTAAGCATTTTTATTATCATAGCTATGAGAAAAATATAAAGTTGTATGCAAATATCAATTGAATTTTTTAAGCCCTAAATATAATGCAAAAATACAATCATATTAATGGAATTTAATGAAAAACAGACCTGGGGAATAATTAGAAAGAAATATTTATTATGAATTTAAGCATTTTTATTATCATAGCTATGAGAAAAATATAAAGTTGTATGCAAATATCAATTGAATTTTTTAAGCCCTAAATATAATGCAAAAATCCATCCTTCCAATGGAATTTAATGAAAAACAGACCTGGGGAATAATTAGAAAGAAATATTTATTATGAATTTAAGCATTTTTATTGTCATAGCTATGAGAAAAATATAAAGTTGTATGCAAATTAGAATTGAATTTTTTAAGCCCGAAAATATTATGCAAAAATACAATTCTTTCAATGGAATTTAATGAAAAACAGACCTGGGGAATAATTAGAAAGAAATATTTATTATGAATTTAAGCATTTTTATTGTCATAGCTATGAGAAAAATATAAAGTTGTATGCAAATTAGAATTGAATTTTTTAGGCCATAAATATAATGCAAAAATACAATCATATTAATGGAATTTAATGAAAAACAGACCTGGGGAATAATTAGAAAGAAATATTTATTATGAATTTAAGCATTTTTATTGTCATAGCTATGAGAAAAATATAAAGTTGTATGCAAATTAGAATTGAATTTTTTAGGCCATAAATATAATGCAAAAATACAATCATATTAATGGAATTTAATGAAAAACAGACCTGGGGAATAATTAGAAAGAAATAATTATTATGAATTTAAGCATTTTTATTGTCATAGCTATGAGAAAAATATAAAGTTGTATGCAAATTAGAATTGAATTTTTTAAGCCCGAAAATATTATGCAAAAATACAATTCTTTCAATGGAATTTAATGAAAAACAGACCTGGGGAATAATTAGAAAGAAATATTTATTATGAATTTAAGCATTTTTATTGTCATAGCTATGAGAAAAATATAAAGTTGTATGCAAATTAGAATTGAATTTTTTAAGCCCGAAAATATTATGCAAAAATACAATTCTTTCAATGGAATTTAATGAAAAACAGACCTGGGGAATAATTAGAAAGAAATAATTATTATGAATTTAAGCATTTTTATTGTCATAGCTATGAGAAAAATATAAAGTTGTATGCAAATATCAATTGAATTTTTTAAGCCCTAAATATAATGCAAAAATACAATCATATTAATGGAATTTAATGAAAAACAGACCTGGGGAATAATTAGAAAGAAATATTTATTATGAATTTAAGCATTTTTATTGTCATAGCTATGAGAAAAATATAAAGTTGTATGCAAATTAGAATTGAATTTTTTAAGCCCTAAATATAATGCAAAAATCCATCCTTTCAATGGAATTTAATGAAAAACAGACCTGGGGAATAATTAGAAAGAAATATTTATTATGAATTTAAGCATTTTTATTGTCATAGCTATGAGAAAAATATAAAGTTGTATGCAAATTAGAATTGAATTTTTTAAGCCCTAAATATAATGCAAAAATCCATCCTTTCAATGGAATTTAATGAATAACAGACCTGGGGAATAATTAGAAAGAAATATTTATTATGAATTTAAGCATTTTTATTATCATAGCTATGAGAAAAATATAAAATTGTATGCAAATTAGAATTGAATTTTTTAAGCCCGAAAATATTATGCAAAAATACAATTCTTTCAATGGAATTTAATGAAAAACAGACCTGGGGAATAATTAGAAAGAAATAATTATTATGAATTTAAGCATTTTTATTGTCATAGCTATGAGAAAAATATAAAGTTGTATGCAAATATCAATTGAATTTTTTAAGCCCTAAATATAATGCAAAAATACAATCATATTAATGGAATTTAATGAAAAACAGACCTGGGGAATAATTAGAAAGAAATATTTATTATGAATTTAAGCATTTTTATTGTCATAGCTATGAGAAAAATATAAAGTTGTATGCAAATTAGAATTGAATTTTTTAAGCCCTAAATATAATGCAAAAATCCATCCTTTCAATGGAATTTAATGAAAAACAGACCTGGGGAATAATTAGAAAGAAATATTTATTATGAATTTAAGCATTTTTATTGTCATAGCTATGAGAAAAATATAAAGTTGTATGCAAATTAGAATTGAATTTTTTAAGCCCTAAATATAATGCAAAAATCCATCCTTTCAATGGAATTTAATGAAAAACAGACCTGGGGAATAATTAGAAAGAAATATTTATTATGAATTTAAGCATTTTTATTGTCATAGCTATGAGAAAAATATAAAGTTGTATGCAAATTAGAATTGAATTTTTTAGGCCATAAATATAATGCAAAAATACAATCATATTAATGGAATTTAATGAAAAACAGACCTGGGGAATAATTAGAAAGAAATATTTATTATGAATTTAAGCATTTTTATTATCATAGCTATGAGAAAAATATAAAATTGTATGCAAATTAGAATTGAATTTTTTAAGCCCTAAATATTATGCAAAAATACAATTCTTTCAATGGAATTTAATGAAAAACAGACCTGGGGAATAATTAGAAAGAAATATTTATTATGAATTTAAGCATTTTTATTGTCATAGCTATGAGAAAAATATAAAGTTGTATGCAAATTAGAATTGAATTTTTTAAGCCCGAAAATATTATGCAAAAATACAATTCTTTCAATGGAATTTAATGAAAAACAGACCTGGGGAATAATTAGAAAGAAATAATTATTATGAATTTAAGCATTTTTATTGTCATAGCTATGAGAAAAATATAAAGTTGTATGCAAATATCAATTGAATTTTTTAAGCCCTAAATATAATGCAAAAATACAATCATATTAATGGAATTTAATGAAAAACAGACCTGGGGAATAATTAGAAAGAAATATTTATTATGAATTTAAGCATTTTTATTGTCATAGCTATGAGAAAAATATGCAAATTAGAATTGAATTTTTTAGGCCATAAATATAATGCAAAAATACAATTCTTTCAATGGAATTTAATGAAAAACAGACCTGGGGAATAATTAGAAAGAAATATTTATTATGAATTTAAGCATTTTTATTGTCATAGCTATGAGAAAAATATGCAAATTAGAATTGAATTTTTTAGGCCATAAATATAATGCAAAAATACAATTCTTTCAATGGAATTTAATGAAAAACAGACCTGGGGAATAATTAGAAAGAAATATTTATTATGAATTTAAGCATTTTTATTGTCATAGCTATGAGAAAAAAATAAAGTTGTATGCAAATTAGAATTGAATTTTTTAGGCCATAAATATAATGCAAAAATACAATCATATTAATGGAATTTAATGAAAAACAGACCTGGGGAATAATTAGAAAGAAATATTTATTATGAATTTAAGCATTTTTATTGTCATAGCTATGAGAAAAATATAAAGTTGTATGCAAATTAGAATTGAATTTTTTAGGCCATAAATATAATGCAAAAATACAATCATATTAATGGAATTTAATGAAAAACAGACCTGGGGAATAATTAGAAAGAAATATTTATTATGAATTTAAGCATTTTTATTATCATAGCTATGAGAAAAATATAAAGTTGTATGCAAATTAGAATTGAATTTTTTAAGCCCTAAATATAATGCAAAAATACAATCATATTAATGGAATATAATGAAAAACAGACCTGGGGAATAATTAGAAAGAAATATTTATTATGAATTTAAGCATTTTTATTATCATAGCTATGAGAAAAATATAAAGTTGTATGCAAATTAGAATTGAATTTTTTAAGCCCTAAATATAATGCAAAAATACAATCATATTAATGGAATTTAATGAAAAACAGACCTGGGGAATAATTAGAAAGAAATATTTATTATGAATTTAAGCATTTTTATTGTCATAGCTATGAGAAAAATATAAAGTTGTATGCAAATTAGAATTGAATTTTTTAGGCCATAAATATAATGCAAAAATACAATCATATTAATGGAATTTAATGAAAAACAGACCTGGGGAATAATTAGAAAGAAATATTTATTATGAATTTAAGCATTTTTATTGTCATAGCTATGAGAAAAATATAAAGTTGTATGCAAATTAGAATTGAATTTTTTAAGCCCGAAAATATTATGCAAAAATACAATTCTTTCAATGGAATTTAATGAAAAACAGACCTGGGGAATAATTAGAAAGAAATAATTATTATGAATTTAAGCATTTTTATTGTCATAGCTATGAGAAAAATATAAAGTTGTATGCAAATTAGAATTGAATTTTTTAGGCCATAAATATAATGCAAAAATACAATCATATTAATGGAATTTAATGAAAAACAGACCTGGGGAATAATTAGAAAGAAATAATTATTATGAATTTAAGCATTTTTATTGTCATAGCTATGAGAAAAATATAAAGTTGTATGCAAATTAGAATTGAATTTTTTAGGCCATAAATATAATGCAAAAATACAATCATATTAATGGAATTTAATGAAAAACAGACCTGGGGAATAATTAGAAAGAAATATTTATTATGAATTTAAGCATTTTTATTGTCATAGCTATGAGAAAAATATAAAGTTGTATGCAAATTAGAATTGAATTTTTTAAGCCCGAAAATATTATGCAAAAATACAATTCTTTCAATGGAATTTAATGAAAAACAGACCTGGGGAATAATTAGAAAGAAATATTTATTATGAATTTAAGCATTTTTATTGTCATAGCTATGAGAAAAATATAAAGTTGTATGCAAATTAGAATTGAATTTTTTAGGCCATAAATATAATGCAAAAATACAATCATATTAATGGAATTTAATGAAAAACAGACCTGGGGAATAATTAGAAAGAAATATTTATTATGAATTTAAGCATTTTTATTGTCATAGCTATGAGAAAAATATAAAGTTGTATGCAAATTAGAATTGAATTTTTTAGGCCATAAATATAATGCAAAAATACAATCATATTAATGGAATTTAATGAAAAACAGACCTGGGGAATAATTAGAAAGAAATATTTATTATGAATTTAAGCATTTTTATTGTCATAGCTATGAGAAAAATATAAAGTTGTATGCAAATTAGAATTGAATTTTTTAGGCCATAAATATAATGCAAAAATACAATCATATTAATGGAATTTAATGAAAAACAGACCTGGGGAATAATTAGAAAGAAATATTTATTATGAATTTAAGCATTTTTATTGTCATAGCTATGAGAAAAATATAAAGTTGTATGCAAATTAGAATTGAATTTTTTAGGCCATAAATATTATGCAAAAATACAATCATATTAATGGAATATAATGAAAAACAGACCTGGGGAATAATTAGAAAGAAATATTTATTATGAATTTAAGCATTTTTATTGTCATAGCTATGAGAAAAATATAAAGTTGTATGCAAATTAGAATTGAATTTTTTAGGCCATAAATATTATGCAAAAATACAATCATATTAATGGAATTTAATGAAAAACAGACCTGGGGAATAATTAGAAAGAAATATTTATTATGAATTTAAGCATTTTTATTGTCATAGCTATGAGAAAAATATAAAGTTGTATGCAAATTAGAATTGAATTTTTTAGGCCATAAATATTATGCAAAAATACAATTCTTTCAATGGAATTTAATGAAAAACAGACCTGGGGAATAATTAGAAAGAAATATTTATTATGAATTTAAGCATTTTTATTGTCATAGCTATGAGAAAAATATAAAGTTGTATGCAAATTAGAATTGAATTTTTTAGGCCATAAATATTATGCAAAAATACAATCATATTAATGGAATATAATGAAAAACAGACCTGGGGAATAATTAGAAAGAAATATTTATTATGAATTTAAGCATTTTTATTGTCATAGCTATGAGAAAAATATAAAGTTGTATGCAAATTAGAATTGAATTTTTTAGGCCATAAATATAATGCAAAAATACAATCATATTAATGGAATATAATGAAAAACAGACCTGGGGAATAATTAGAAAGAAATATTTATTATGAATTTAAGCATTTTTATTGTCATAGCTATGAGAAAAATATAAAGTTGTATGCAAATTAGAATTGAATTTTTTAGGCCATAAATATTATGCAAAAATACAATCATATTAATGGAATTTAATGAAAAACAGACCTGGGGAATAATTAGAAAGAAATATTTATTATGAATTTAAGCATTTTTATTGTCATAGCTATGAGAAAAATATAAAGTTGTATGCAAATTAGAATTGAATTTTTTAGGCCATAAATATAATGCAAAAATACAATCATATTAATGGAATATAATGAAAAACAGACCTGGGGAATAATTAGAAAGAAATATTTATTATGAATTTAAGCATTTTTATTGTCATAGCTATGAGAAAAATATAAAGTTGTATGCAAATTAGAATTGAATTTTTTAGGCCATAAATATTATGCAAAAATACAATCATATTAATGGAATTTAATGAAAAACAGACCTGGGGAATAATTAGAAAGAAATATTTATTATGAATTTAAGCATTTTTATTGTCATAGCTATGAGAAAAATATAAAGTTGTATGCAAATTAGAATTGAATTTTTTAGGCCATAAATATTATGCAAAAATACAATTCTTTCAATGGAATTTAATGAAAAACAGACCTGGGGAATAATTAGAAAGAAATATTTATTATGAATTTAAGCATTTTTATTGTCATAGCTATGAGAAAAATATAAAGTTGTATGCAAATTAGAATTGAATTTTTTAGGCCATAAATATTATGCAAAAATACAATCATATTAATGGAATATAATGAAAAACAGACCTGGGGAATAATTAGAAAGAAATATTTATTATGAATTTAAGCATTTTTATTGTCATAGCTATGAGAAAAATATAAAGTTGTATGCAAATTAGAATTGAATTTTTTAGGCCATAAATATAATGCAAAAATACAATCATATTAATGGAATATAATGAAAAACAGACCTGGGGAATAATTAGAAAGAAATATTTATTATGAATTTAAGCATTTTTATTGTCATAGCTATGAGAAAAATATAAAGTTGTATGCAAATTAGAATTGAATTTTTTAGGCCATAAATATAATGCAAAAATACAATCATATTAATGGAATATAATGAAAAACAGACCTGGGGAATAATTAGAAAGAAATATTTATTATGAATTTAAGCATTTTTATTGTCATAGCTATGAGAAAAATATAAAGTTGTATGCAAATTAGAATTGAATTTTTTAAGCCCTAAATATAATGCAAAAATACAATCATATTAATGGAATATAATGAAAAACAGACCTGGGGAATAATTAGAAAGAAATATTTATTATGAATTTAAGCATTTTTATTATCATAGCTATGAGAAAAATATAAAGTTGTATGCAAATATCAATTGAATTTTTTAAGCCCTAAATATAATGCAAAAATACAATCATATTAATGGAATATAATGAAAAACAGACCTGGGGAATAATTAGAAAGAAATATTTATTATGAATTTAAGCATTTTTATTGTCATAGCTATGAGAAAAATATAAAGTTGTATGCAAATTAGAATTGAATTTTTTAAACCCTAAATATAATGCAAAAATACAATCATATTAATGGAATTTAATGAAAAACAGACCTGGGGAATAATTAGAAAGAAATATTTATTATGAATTTAAGCATTTTTATTGTCATAGCTATGAGAAAAATATAAAGTTGTATGCAAATTAGAATTGAATTTTTTAGGCCATAAATATAATGCAAAAATACAATCATATTAATGGAATTTAATGAAAAACAGACCTGGGGAATAATTAGAAAGAAATATTTATTATGAATTTAAGCATTTTTATTGTCATAGCTATGAGAAAAATATAAAGTTGTATGCAAATTAGAATTGAATTTTTTAGGCCATAAATATAATGCAAAAATACAATCATATTAATGGAATTTAATGAAAAACAGACTTGGGGAATAATTAGAAAGAAATATTTATTATTAATTTAAGCATTTTTATTATCATAGCTATGAGAAAAATATAAAGTTGTATGCAAATTAGAATTGAATTTTTTAAGCCCTAAATATAATGCAAAAATACAATCATATTAATGGAATTTAATGAAAAACAGACCTGGGGAATAATTAGAAAGAAATATTTATTATGAATTTAAGCATTTTTATTATCATAGCTATGAGAAAAATATAAAGTTGTATGCAAATATCAATTGAATTTTTTAAGCCCTAAATATAATGCAAAAATCCATCCTTCCAATGGAATTTAATGAAAAACAGACCTGGGGAATAATTAGAAAGAAATATTTATTATGAATTTAAGCATTTTTATTATCATAGCTATGAGAAAAATATAAAGTTGTATGCAAATATCAATTGAATTTTTTAAGCCATAAATATAATGCAAAAATACAATCATATTAATGGAATATAATGAAAAACAGACCTGGGGAATAATTAGAAAGAAATATTTATTATGAATTTAAGCATTTTTATTATCATAGCTATGAGAAAAATATAAAGTTGTATGCAAATTAGAATTGAATTTTTTAAGCCATAAATATAATGCAAAAATACAATCATATTAATGGAATTTAATGAAAAACAGACCTGGGGAATAATTAGAAAGAAATATTTATTATGAATTTAAGCATTTTTATTATCATAGCTATGAGAAAAATATAAAGTTGTATGCAAATTAGAATTGAATTTTTTAAGCCCTAAATATAATGCAAAAATACAATCATATTAATGGAATATAATGAAAAACAGACCTGGGGAATAATTAGAAAGAAATATTTATTATGAATTTAAGCATTTTTATTATCATAGCTATGAGAAAAATATAAAGTTGTATGCAAATTAGAATTGAATTTTTTAGGCCATAAATATAATGCAAAAATACAATCATATTAATGGAATTTAATGAAAAACAGACCTGGGGAATAATTAGAAAGAAATATTTATTATGAATTTAAGCATTTTTATTGTCATAGCTATGAGAAAAATATAAAGTTGTATGCAAATTAGAATTGAATTTTTTAGGCCATAAATATAATGCAAAAATACAATCATATTAATGGAATTTAATGAAAAACAGACCTGGGGAATAATTAGAAAGAAATATTTATTATGAATTTAAGCATTTTTATTATCATAGCTATGAGAAAAATATAAAGTTGTATGCAAATTAGAATTGAATTTTTTAAGCCCTAAATATAATGCAAAAATACAATCATATTAATGGAATTTAATGAAAAACAGACCTGGGGAATAATTAGAAAGAAATATTTATTATGAATTTAAGCATTTTTATTATCATAGCTATGAGAAAAATATAAAGTTGTATGCAAATATCAATTGAATTTTTTAAGCCCTAAATATAATGCAAAAATCCATCCTTCCAATGGAATTTAATGAAAAACAGACCTGGGGAATAATTAGAAAGAAATATTTATTATGAATTTAAGCATTTTTATTATCATAGCTATGAGAAAAATATAAAGTTGTATGCAAATATCAATTGAATTTTTTAAGCCCTAAATATAATGCAAAAATCCATCCTTGCAATGGAATTTAATGAAAAACAGACCTGGGGAATAATTAGAAAGAAATATTTATTATGAATTTAAGCATTTTTATTATCATAGCTATGAGAAAAATATAAAGTTGTATGCAAATTAGAATTGAATTTTTTAGGCCATAAATATAATGCAAAAATACAATCATATTAATGGAATTTAATGAAAAACAGACCTGGGGAATAATTAGAAAGAAATATTTATTATGAATTTAAGCATTTTTATTGTCATAGCTATGAGAAAAATATAAAGTTGTATGCAAATTAGAATTGAATTTTTTAGGCCATAAATATAATGCAAAAATACAATCATATTAATGGAATTTAATGAAAAACAGACCTGGGGAATAATTAGAAAGAAATATTTATTATGAATTTAAGCATTTTTATTATCATAGCTATGAGAAAAATATAAAGTTGTATGCAAATTAGAATTGAATTTTTTAAGCCCTAAATATAATGCAAAAATACAATCATATTAATGGAATTTAATGAAAAACAGACCTGGGGAATAATTAGAAAGAAATATTTATTATGAATTTAAGCATTTTTATTGTCATAGCTATGAGAAAAATATAAAGTTGTATGCAAATTAGAATTGAATTTTTTAGGCCATAAATATAATGCAAAAATACAATCATATTAATGGAATTTAATGAAAAACAGACCTGTGGAATAATTAGAAAGAAATATTTATTATGAATTTAAGCATTTTTATTATCATAGCTATGAGAAAAATATAAAGTTGTATGCAAATTAGAATTGAATTTTTTAGGCCATAAATATAATGCAAAAATACAATCATATTAATGGAATTTAATGAAAAACAGACCTGGGGAATAATTAGAAAGAAATATTTATTATGAATTTAAGCATTTTTATTATCATAGCTATGAGAAAAATATAAAGTTGTATGCAAATTAGAATTGAATTTTTTAGGCCATAAATATAATGCAAAAATACAATCATATTAATGGAATTTAATGAAAAACAGACCTGGGGAATAATTAGAAAGAAATATTTATTATGAATTTAAGCATTTTTATTATCATAGCTATGAGAAAAATATAAAGTTGTATGCAAATTAGAATTGAATTTTTTAGGCCATAAATATAATGCAAAAATACAATCATATTAATGGAATTTAATGAAAAACAGACCTGGGGAATAATTAGAAAGAAATATTTATTATGAATTTAAGCATTTTTATTATCATAGCTCTGAGAAAAATATAAAGTTGTATGCAAATTAGAATTGAATTTTTTAGGCCATAAATATAATGCAAAAATACAATCATATTAATGGAATTTAATGAAAAACAGACCTGGGGAATAATTAGAAAGAAATATTTATTATGAATTTAAGCATTTTTATTGTCATAGCTATGAGAAAAATATAAAGTTGTATGCAAATTAGAATTGAATTTTTTAGGCCATAAATATAATGCAAAAATACAATCATATTAATGGAATTTAATGAAAAACAGACCTGGGGAATAATTAGAAAGAAATATTTATTATGAATTTAAGCATTTTTATTGTCATAGCTATGAGAAAAATATAAAGTTGTATGCAAATTAGAATTGAATTTTTTAGGCCATAAATATAATGCAAAAATACAATCATATTAATGGAATATAATGAAAAACAGACCTGGGGAATAATTAGAAAGAAATATTTATTATGAATTTAAGCATTTTTATTATCATAGCTATGAGAAAAATATAAAGTTGTATGCAAATTAGAATTGAATTTTTTAGGCCATAAATATAATGCAAAAATACAATCATATTAATGGAATTTAATGAAAAACAGACCTGGGGAATAATTAGAAAGAAATATTTATTATGAATTTAAGCATTTTTATTGTCATAGCTATGAGAAAAATATAAAGTTGTATGCAAATTAGAATTGAATTTTTTAGGCCATAAATATAATGCAAAAATCCATCCTTGCAATGGAATTTAATGAAAAACAGACCTGGGGAATAATTAGAAAGAAATATTTATTATGAATTTAAGCATTTTTATTGTCATAGCTATGAGAAAAATATAAAGTTGTATGCAAATTAGAATTGAATTTTTTAGGCCATAAATATAATGCAAAAATACAATCATATTAATGGAATTTAATGAAAAACAGACCTAGGGAATAATTAGAAAGAAATATTTATTATGAATTTAAGCATTTTTATTATCATAGCTATGAGAAAAATATAAAGTTGTATGCAAATTAGAATTGAATTTTTTAAGCCCTAAATATAATGCAAAAATCCATCCTTTCAATGGAATTTAATGAAAAACAGACCTGGGGAATAATTAGAAAGAAATATTTATTATGAATTTAAGCATTTTTATTATCATAGCTATGAGAAAAATATAAAGTTGTATGCAAATTAGAATTGAATTTTTTAAGCCCTAAATATAATGCAAAAATACAATCATATTAATGGAATTTAATGAAAAACAGACCTGGGGAATAATTAGAAAGAAATATTTATTATGAATTTAAGCATTTTTATTGTCATAGCTATGAGAAAAATATAAAGTTGTATGCAAATTAGAATTGAATTTTTTAGGCCATAAATATAATGCAAAAATACAATCATATTAATGGAATTTAATGAAAAACAGACCTGGGGAATAATTAGAAAGAAATATTTATTATGAATTTAAGCATTTTTATTGTCATAGCTATGAGAAAAATATAAAGTTGTATGCAAATTAGAATTGAATTTTTTAGGCCATAAATATAATGCAAAAATACAATCATATTAATGGAATTTAATGAAAAACAGACCTGGGGAATAATTAGAAAGAAATATTTATTATGAATTTAAGCATTTTTATTATCATAGCTATGAGAAAAATATAAAGTTGTATGCAAATTAGAATTGAATTTTTTAGGCCATAAATATAATGCAAAAATACAATCATATTAATGGAATTTAATGAAAAACAGACCTGGGGAATAATTAGAAAGAAATATTTATTATGAATTTAAGCATTTTTATTGTCATAGCTATGAGAAAAATATAAAGTTGTATGCAAATTAGAATTGAATTTTTTAGGCCATAAATATAATGCAAAAATACAATCATATTAATGGAATTTAATGAAAAACAGACCTGGGGAATAATTAGAAAGAAATATTTATTATGAATTTAAGCATTTTTATTATCATAGCTATGAGAAAAATATAAAGTTGTATGCAAATTAGAATTGAATTTTTTAGGCCATAAATATAATGCAAAAATACAATCATATTAATGGAATTTAATGAAAAACAGACCTGGGGAATAATTAGAAAGAAATATTTATTATGAATTTAAGCATTTTTATTATCATAGCTATGAGAAAAATATAAAGTTGTATGCAAATTAGAATTGAATTTTTTAAGCCCTAAATATAATGCAAAAATACAATCATATTAATGGAATTTAATGAAAAACAGACCTGGGGAATAATTAGAAAGAAATATTTATTATGAATTTAAGCATTTTTATTATCATAGCTATGAGAAAAATATAAAGTTGTATGCAAATTAGAATTGAATTTTTTAGGCCATAAATATAATGCAAAAATACAATCATATTAATGGAATTTAATGAAAAACAGACCTGGGGAATAATTAGAAAGAAATATTTATTATGAATTTAAGCATTTTTATTATCATAGCTATGAGAAAAATATAAAGTTGTATGCAAATTAGAATTGAATTTTTTAGGCCATAAATATAATGCAAAAATACAATCATATTAATGGAATTTAATGAAAAACAGACCTGGGGAATAATTAGAAAGAAATATTTATTATGAATTTAAGCATTTTTATTGTCATAGCTATGAGAAAAATATAAAGTTGTATGCAAATTAGAATTGAATTTTTTAGGCCATAAATATAATGCAAAAATACAATCATATTAATGGAATTTAATGAAAAACAGACCTGGGGAATAATTAGAAAGAAATATTTATTATGAATTTAAGCATTTTTATTATCATAGCTCTGAGAAAAATATAAAGTTGTATGCAAATTAGAATTGAATTTTTTAGGCCATAAATATAATGCAAAAATACAATCATATTAATGGAATTTAATGAAAAACAGACCTGGGGAATAATTAGAAAGAAATATTTATTATGAATTTAAGCATTTTTATTGTCATAGCTATGAGAAAAATATAAAGTTGTATGCAAATTAGAATTGAATTTTTTAGGCCATAAATATAATGCAAAAATACAATCATATTAATGGAATTTAATGAAAAACAGACCTGGGGAATAATTAGAAAGAAATATTTATTATGAATTTAAGCATTTTTATTGTCATAGCTATGAGAAAAATATAAAGTTGTATGCAAATTAGAATTGAATTTTTTAGGCCATAAATATAATGCAAAAATACAATCATATTAATGGAATATAATGAAAAACAGACCTGGGGAATAATTAGAAAGAAATATTTATTATGAATTTAAGCATTTTTATTATCATAGCTATGAGAAAAATATAAAGTTGTATGCAAATTAGAATTGAATTTTTTAGGCCATAAATATAATGCAAAAATACAATCATATTAATGGAATTTAATGAAAAACAGACCTGGGGAATAATTAGAAAGAAATATTTATTATGAATTTAAGCATTTTTATTGTCATAGCTATGAGAAAAATATAAAGTTGTATGCAAATTAGAATTGAATTTTTTAGGCCATAAATATAATGCAAAAATCCATCCTTGCAATGGAATTTAATGAAAAACAGACCTGGGGAATAATTAGAAAGAAATATTTATTATGAATTTAAGCATTTTTATTGTCATAGCTATGAGAAAAATATAAAGTTGTATGCAAATTAGAATTGAATTTTTTAGGCCATAAATATAATGCAAAAATACAATCATATTAATGGAATTTAATGAAAAACAGACCTAGGGAATAATTAGAAAGAAATATTTATTATGAATTTAAGCATTTTTATTATCATAGCTATGAGAAAAATATAAAGTTGTATGCAAATTAGAATTGAATTTTTTAAGCCCTAAATATAATGCAAAAATCCATCCTTTCAATGGAATTTAATGAAAAACAGACCTGGGGAATAATTAGAAAGAAATATTTATTATGAATTTAAGCATTTTTATTATCATAGCTATGAGAAAAATATAAAGTTGTATGCAAATTAGAATTGAATTTTTTAAGCCCTAAATATAATGCAAAAATACAATCATATTAATGGAATTTAATGAAAAACAGACCTGGGGAATAATTAGAAAGAAATATTTATTATGAATTTAAGCATTTTTATTGTCATAGCTATGAGAAAAATATAAAGTTGTATGCAAATTAGAATTGAATTTTTTAGGCCATAAATATAATGCAAAAATACAATCATATTAATGGAATTTAATGAAAAACAGACCTGGGGAATAATTAGAAAGAAATATTTATTATGAATTTAAGCATTTTTATTGTCATAGCTATGAGAAAAATATAAAGTTGTATGCAAATTAGAATTGAATTTTTTAGGCCATAAATATAATGCAAAAATACAATCATATTAATGGAATTTAATGAAAAACAGACCTGGGGAATAATTAGAAAGAAATATTTATTATGAATTTAAGCATTTTTATTATCATAGCTATGAGAAAAATATAAAGTTGTATGCAAATTAGAATTGAATTTTTTAGGCCATAAATATAATGCAAAAATACAATCATATTAATGGAATTTAATGAAAAACAGACCTGGGGAATAATTAGAAAGAAATATTTATTATGAATTTAAGCATTTTTATTGTCATAGCTATGAGAAAAATATAAAGTTGTATGCAAATTAGAATTGAATTTTTTAGGCCATAAATATAATGCAAAAATACAATCATATTAATGGAATTTAATGAAAAACAGACCTGGGGAATAATTAGAAAGAAATATTTATTATGAATTTAAGCATTTTTATTATCATAGCTATGAGAAAAATATAAAGTTGTATGCAAATTAGAATTGAATTTTTTAGGCCATAAATATAATGCAAAAATACAATCATATTAATGGAATTTAATGAAAAACAGACCTGGGGAATAATTAGAAAGAAATATTTATTATGAATTTAAGCATTTTTATTATCATAGCTATGAGAAAAATATAAAGTTGTATGCAAATTAGAATTGAATTTTTTAAGCCCTAAATATAATGCAAAAATACAATCATATTAATGGAATTTAATGAAAAACAGACCTGGGGAATAATTAGAAAGAAATATTTATTATGAATTTAAGCATTTTTATTATCATAGCTATGAGAAAAATATAAAGTTGTATGCAAATTAGAATTGAATTTTTTAGGCCATAAATATAATGCAAAAATACAATCATATTAATGGAATTTAATGAAAAACAGACCTGGGGAATAATTAGAAAGAAATATTTATTATGAATTTAAGCATTTTTATTATCATAGCTATGAGAAAAATATAAAGTTGTATGCAAATTAGAATTGAATTTTTTAGGCCATAAATATAATGCAAAAATACAATCATATTAATGGAATTTAATGAAAAACAGACCTGGGGAATAATTAGAAAGAAATATTTATTATGAATTTAAGCATTTTTATTATCATAGCTATGAGAAAAATATAAAGTTGTATGCAAATTAGAATTGAATTTTTTAGGCCATAAATATAATGCAAAAATACAATCATATTAATGGAATTTAATGAAAAACAGACCTGGGGAATAATTAGAAAGAAATATTTATTATGAATTTAAGCATTTTTATTATCATAGCTATGAGAAAAATATAAAGTTGTATGCAAATTAGAATTGAATTTTTTAGGCCATAAATATAATGCAAAAATACAATCATATTAATGGAATTTAATGAAAAACAGACCTGGGGAATAATTAGAAAGAAATATTTATTATGAATTTAAGCATTTTTATTGTCATAGCTATGAGAAAAATATAAAGTTGTATGCAAATTAGAATTGAATTTTTTAGGCCATAAATATAATGCAAAAATACAATCATATTAATGGAATTTAATGAAAAACAGACCTGGGGAATAATTAGAAAGAAATATTTATTATGAATTTAAGCATTTTTATTATCATAGCTATGAGAAAAATATAAAGTTGTATGCAAATTAGAATTGAATTTTTTAGGCCATAAATATAATGCAAAAATACAATCATATTAATGGAATTTAATGAAAAACAGACCTGGGGAATAATTAGAAAGAAATATTTATTATGAATTTAAGCATTTTTATTATCATAGCTATGAGAAAAATATAAAGTTGTATGCAAATTAGAATTGAATTTTTTAAGCCCTAAATATAATGCAAAAATACAATCATATTAATGGAATTTAATGAAAAACAGACCTGGGGAATAATTAGAAAGAAATATTTATTATGAATTTAAGCATTTTTATTATCATAGCTATGAGAAAAATATAAAGTTGTATGCAAATTAGAATTGAATTTTTTAGGCCATAAATATAATGCAAAAATACAATCATATTAATGGAATTTAATGAAAAACAGACCTGGGGAATAATTAGAAAGAAATATTTATTATGAATTTAAGCATTTTTATTATCATAGCTATGAGAAAAATATAAAGTTGTATGCAAATTAGAATTGAATTTTTTAGGCCATAAATATAATGCAAAAATACAATCATATTAATGGAATTTAATGAAAAACAGACCTGGGGAATAATTAGAAAGAAATATTTATTATGAATTTAAGCATTTTTATTATCATAGCTATGAGAAAAATATAAAGTTGTATGCAAATTAGAATTGAATTTTTTAGGCCATAAATATAATGCAAAAATACAATCATATTAATGGAATTTAATGAAAAACAGACCTGGGGAATAATTAGAAAGAAATATTTATTATGAATTTAAGCATTTTTATTATCATAGCTATGAGAAAAATATAAAGTTGTATGCAAATTAGAATTGAATTTTTTAGGCCATAAATATAATGCAAAAATACAATTCTTTCAATGGAATTTAATGAAAAACAGACCTGGGGAATAATTAGAAAGAAATATTTATTATGAATTTAAGCATTTTTATTATCATAGCTATGAGAAAAATATAAAGTTGTATGCAAATTAGAATTGAATTTTTTAGGCCATAAATATAATGCAAAAATACAATCATATTAATGGAATTTAATGAAAAACAGACCTGGGGAATAATTAGAAAGAAATATTTATTATGAATTTAAGCATTTTTATTATCATAGCTATGAGAAAAATATAAAGTTGTATGCAAATTAGAATTGAATTTTTTAGGCCATAAATATAATGCAAAAATACAATCATATTAATGGAATTTAATGAAAAACAGACCTGGGGAATAATTAGAAAGAAATATTTATTATGAATTTAAGCATTTTTATTATCATAGCTATGAGAAAAATATAAAGTTGTATGCAAATTAGAATTGAATTTTTTAGGCCATAAATATAATGCAAAAATACAATCATATTAATGGAATTTAATGAAAAACAGACCTGGGGAATAATTAGAAAGAAATATTTATTATGAATTTAAGCATTTTTATTATCATAGCTATGAGAAAAATATAAAGTTGTATGCAAATTAGAATTGAATTTTTTAGGCCATAAATATAATGCAAAAATACAATCATATTAATGGAATTTAATGAAAAACAGACCTGGGGAATAATTAGAAAGAAATATTTATTATGAATTTAAGCATTTTTATTATCATAGCTATGAGAAAAATATAAAGTTGTATGCAAATTAGAATTGAATTTTTTAGGCCATAAATATAATGCAAAAATACAATCATATTAATGGAATTTAATGAAAAACAGACCTGGGGAATAATTAGAAAGAAATATTTATTATGAATTTAAGCATTTTTATTATCATAGCTATGAGAAAAATATAAAGTTGTATGCAAATTAGAATTGAATTTTTTAGGCCATAAATATAATGCAAAAATACAATCATATTAATGGAATTTAATGAAAAACAGACCTGGGGAATAATTAGAAAGAAATATTTATTATGAATTTAAGCATTTTTATTATCATAGCTATGAGAAAAATATAAAGTTGTATGCAAATTAGAATTGAATTTTTTAGGCCAAAAATATAATGCAAAAATACAATCATATTAATGGAATTTAATGAAAAACAGACCTGGGGAATAATTAGAAAGAAATATTTATTATGAATTTAAGCATTTTTATTATCATAGCTATGAGAAAAATATAAAGTTGTATGCAAATTAGTGAATTTTTTAAGCCCTAAATATAATGCAAAAATACAATCATATTAATGGAATTTAATGAAAAACAGACCTGGGGAATAATTAGAAAGAAATATTTATTATGAATTTAAGCATTTTTATTATCATAGCTATGAGAAAAATATAAAGTTGTATGCAAATTAGAATTGAATTTTTTAGGCCATAAATATAATGCAAAAATACAATCATATTAATGGAATTTAATGAAAAACAGACCTGGGGAATAATTAGAAAGAAATATTTATTATGAATTTAAGCATTTTTATTATCATAGCTATGAGAAAAATATAAAGTTGTATGCAAATTAGAATTGAATTTTTTAGGCCATAAATATAATGCAAAAATACAATCATATTAATGGAATTTAATGAAAAACAGACCTGGAGAATAATTAGAAAGAAATATTTATTATGAATTTAAGCATTTTTATTATCATAGCTATGAGAAAAATATAAAGTTGTATGCAAATTAGAATTGAATTTTTTAGGCCATAAATATAATGCAAAAATACAATCATATTAATGGAATTTAATGAAAAACAGACCTGGGGAATAATTAGAAAGAAATATTTATTATGAATTTAAGCATTTTTATTATCATAGCTATGAGAAAAATATAAAGTTGTATGCAAATTAGAATTGAATTTTTTAGGCCATAAATATAATGCAAAAATACAATCATATTAATGGAATTTAATGAAAAACAGACCTGGGGAATAATTAGAAAGAAATATTTATTATGAATTTAAGCATTTTTATTATCATAGCTATGAGAAAAATATAAAGTTGTATGCAAATTAGAATTGAATTTTTTAGGCCAAAAATATAATGCAAAAATACAATCATATTAATGGAATTTAATGAAAAACAGACCTGGGGAATAATTAGAAAGAAATATTTATTATGAATTTAAGCATTTTTATTATCATAGCTATGAGAAAAATATAAAGTTGTATGCAAATTAGAATTGAATTTTTTAGGCCATAAATATAATGCAAAAATACAATCATATTAATTTAATTTAATGAAAAACAGACCTGGGGAATAATTAGAAAGAAATATTTATTATGAATTTAAGCATTTTTATTATCATAGCTATGAGAAAAATATAAAGTTGTATGCAAATTAGAATTGAATTTTTTAGGCCATAAATATAATGCAAAAATACAATCATATTAATGGAATTTAATGAAAAACAGACCTGGGGAATAATTAGAAAGAAATATTTATTATGAATTTAAGCATTTTTATTATCATAGCTATGAGAAAAATATAAAGTTGTATGCAAATTAGAATTGAATTTTTTAAGCCCTAAATATAATGCAAAAATACAATCATATTAATGGAATTTAATGAAAAACAGACCTGGGGAATAATTAGAAAGAAATATTTATTATGAATTTAAGCATTTTTATTGTCATAGCTATGAGAAAAATATAAAGTTGTATGCAAATTAGAATTGAATTTTTTAGGCCATAAATATAATGCAAAAATACAATCATATTAATTTAATTTAATGAAAAACAGACCTGGGGAATAATTAGAAAGAAATATTTATTATGAATTTAAGCATTTTTATTATCATAGCTATGAGAAAAATATAAAGTTGTATGCAAATTAGAATTGAATTTTTTAAGCCCTAAATATAATGCAAAAATACAATCATATTAATGGAATTTAATGAAAAACAGACCTGGGGAATAATTAGAAAGAAATATTTATTATGAATTTAAGCATTTTTATTGTCATAGCTATGAGAAAAATATAAAGTTGTATGCAAATTAGAATTGAATTTTTTAGGCCATAAATATAATGCAAAAATACAATCATATTAATTTAATTTAATGAAAAACAGACCTGGGGAATAATTAGAAAGAAATATTTATTATGAATTTAAGCATTTTTATTGTCATAGCTATGAGAAAAATATAAAGTTGTATGCAAATTAGAATTGAATTTTTTAGGCCATAAATATAATGCAAAAATACAATCATATTAATTTAATTTAATGAAAAACAGACCTGGGGAATAATTAGAAAGAAATATTTATTATGAATTTAAGCATTTTTATTATCATAGCTATGAGAAAAATATAAAGTTGTATGCAAATTAGAATTGAATTTTTTAGGCCATAAATATAATGCAAAAATACAATCATATTAATGGAATTTAATGAAAAACAGACCTGGGGAATAATTAGAAAGAAATATTTATTATGAATTTAAGCATTTTTATTATCATAGCTATGAGAAAAATATAAAGTTGTATGCAAATTAGAATTGAATTTTTTAGGCCATAAATATAATGCAAAAATACAATCATATTAATGGAATTTAATGAAAAACAGACCTGGGGAATAATTAGAAAGAAATATTTATTATGAATTTAAGCATTTTTATTATCATAGCTATGAGAAAAATATAAAGTTGTATGCAAATTAGAATTGAATTTTTTAGGCCAAAAATATAATGCAAAAATACAATCATATTAATGGAATTTAATGAAAAACAGACCTGGGCAATAATTAGAAAGAAATATTTATTATGAATTTAAGCATTTTTATTATCATAGCTATGAGAAAAATATAAAGTTGTATGCAAATTAGAATTGAATTTTTTAGGCCATAAATATAATGCAAAAATACAATCATATTAATTTAATTTAATGAAAAACAGACCTGGGGAATAATTAGAAAGAAATATTTATTATGAATTTAAGCATTTTTATTATCATAGCTATGAGAAAAATATAAAGTTGTATGCAAATTAGAATTGAATTTTTTAGGCCATAAATATAATGCAAAAATACAATCATATTAATGGAATTTAATGAAAAACAGACCTGGGGAATAATTAGAAAGAAATATTTATTATGAATTTAAGCATTTTTATTATCATAGCTATGAGAAAAATATAAAGTTGTATGCAAATTCGAATTGAATTTTTTAAGCCCTAAATATAATGCAAAAATACAATCATATTAATGGAATTTAATGAAAAACAGACCTGGGGAATAATTAGAAAGAAATATTTATTATGAATTTAAGCATTTTTATTGTCATAGCTATGAGAAAAATATAAAGTTGTATGCAAATTAGAATTGAATTTTTTAGGCCATAAATATAATGCAAAAATACAATCATATTAATTTAATTTAATGAAAAACAGACCTGGGGAATAATTAGAAAGAAATATTTATTATGAATTTAAGCATTTTTATTATCATAGCTATGAGAAAAATATAAAGTTGTATGCAAATTAGAATTGAATTTTTTAAGCCCTAAATATAATGCAAAAATACAATCATATTAATGGAATTTAATGAAAAACAGACCTGGGGAATAATTAGAAAGAAATATTTATTATGAATTTAAGCATTTTTATTGTCATAGCTATGAGAAAAATATAAAGTTGTATGCAAATTAGAATTGAATTTTTTAGGCCATAAATATAATGCAAAAATACAATCATATTAATTTAATTTAATGAAAAACAGACCTGGGGAATAATTAGAAAGAAATATTTATTATGAATTTAAGCATTTTTATTGTCATAGCTATGAGAAAAATATAAAGTTGTATGCAAATTAGAATTGAATTTTTTAGGCCATAAATATAATGCAAAAATACAATCATATTAATTTAATTTAATGAAAAACAGACCTGGGGAATAATTAGAAAGAAATATTTATTATGAATTTAAGCATTTTTATTATCATAGCTATGAGAAAAATATAAAGTTGTATGCAAATTAGAATTGAATTTTTTAAGCCCTAAATATAATGCAAAAATACAATCATATTAATGGAATTTAATGAAAAACAGACCTGGGGAATAATTAGAAAGAAATATTTATTATGAATTTAAGCATTTTTATTGTCATAGCTATGAGAAAAATATAAAGTTGTATGCAAATTAGAATTGAATTTTTTAGGCCATAAATATAATGCAAAAATACAATCATATTAATGGAATTTAATGAAAAACAGACCTGGGGAATAATTAGAAAGAAATATTTATTATGAATTTAAGCATTTTTATTATCATAGCTATGAGAAAAATATAAAGTTGTATGCAAATTAGAATTGAATTTTTTAGGCCAAAAATATAATGCAAAAATACAATCATATTAATGGAATTTAATGAAAAACAGACCTGGGGAATAATTAGAAAGAAATATTTATTATGAATTTAAGCATTTTTATTGTCATAGCTATGAGAAAAATATAAAGTTGTATGCAAATTAGAATTGAATTTTTTAGGCCATAAATATAATGCAAAAATACAATCATATTAATGGAATTTAATGAAAAACAGACCTGGGGAATAATTAGAAAGAAATATTTATTATGAATTTAAGCATTTTTATTATCATAGCTATGAGAAAAATATAAAGTTGTATGCAAATTAGAATTGAATTTTTTAAGCCCTAAATATAATGCAAAAATACAATCATATTAATGGAATATAATGAAAAACAGACCTGGGGAATAATTAGAAAGAAATATTTATTATGAATTTAAGCATTTTTATTGTCATAGCTATGAGAAAAATATAAAGTTGTATGCAAATTAGAATTGAATTTTTTAGGCCATAAATATAATGCAAAAATACAATCATATTAATGGAATTTAATGAAAAACAGACCTGGGGAATAATTAGAAAGAAATATTTATTATGAATTTAAGCATTTTTATTATCATAGCTATGAGAAAAATATAAAGTTGTATGTAAATTAGAATTGAATTTTTTAAGCCCTAAATATAATGCAAAAATCCATCCTTTCAATGGAATTTAATGAAAAACAGACCTGGGGAATAATTAGAAAGAAATATTTATTATGAATTTAAGCATTTTTATTGTCATAGCTATGAGAAAAATATAAAGTTGTATGCAAATTCAAATTAATTTTTTTAAGCCATAAATATAATGAAAAATTCAATCATGTCAATGGAATTTAATGAAAAACAGACCTGGGGAATAATTAGAAAGAAATATTTATTATGAATTTAAGCATTTTTATTGTCATAGCTATGAGAAAAATATAAAGTTGTATGCAAATTAGAATTGAATTTTTTAGGCCATAAATATAATGCAAAAATACAATCATATTAATGGAATTTAATGAAAAACAGACCTGGGGAATAATTAGAAAGAAATATTTATTATGAATTTAAGCATTTTTATTATCATAGCTATGAGAAAAATATAAAGTTGTATGCAAATTAGAATTGAATTTTTTAAGCCCTAAATATAATGCAAAAATCCATCCTTTCAATGGAATTTAATGAAAAACAGCCCTGGGGAATAATTAGAATGAAATAATTATTATGAATTTAAGCATTTTTATTGTCATAGCTATGAGAAAAATATAAAGTTGTATGCAAATTAGAATTGAATTTTTTAAGCCCTAAATATAATGCAAAAATCCATCCTTTCAATGGAATTTAATGAAAAACAGACCTGGGGAATAATTAGAAAGAAATATTTATTATGAATTTAAGCATTTTTATTGTCATAGCTATGAGAAAAATATAAAGTTGTATGTAAATTAGAATTGAATTTTTTAAGCCCTAAATATAATGCAAAAATCCATCCTTTCAATGGAATTTAATGAAAAACAGACCTGGGGAATAATTAGAAAGAAATATTTATTATGAATTTAAGCATTTTTATTATCATAGCTATGAGAAAAATATAAAGTTGTATGCAAATTAGAATTGAATTTTTTAAGCCCTAAATATAATGCAAAAATATAATCTTTTCAAGAAAATTTAATGAAAAACAGACCTGGGGAATAATTAGAAAGAAATATTTATTATGAATTTAAGCATTTTTATTATCATAGCTATGAGAAAAATATAAAGTTGTATGCAAATTAGAATTGAATTTTTTAAGCCCTAAATATAATGCAAAAATACAATCTTTTCAAGAAAATTTAATGAAAAACAGACCTGGGGAATAATTAGAAAGAAATATTTATTATGAATTTAAGCATTTTTATTGTCATAGCTATGAGAAAAATATAAAGTTTTATGCAAATTAGAATTGAATTTTTTAAGCCCTAAATATAATGCAAAAATCCATCCTTTCAATGGAATTTAATGAAAAACAGACCTGGGGAATAATTAGAAAGAAATATTTATTATGAATTTAAGCATTTTTATTATCATAGCTATGAGAAAAATATAAAGTTGTATGCAAATTAGAATTGAATTTTTTAAGCCTTAAATATAATGCAAAAATACAATCATATTAATGGAATTTAATGAAAAATCGCCCTGGGGAATAATTAGTAAGAAATATTTATTATGAATTTAAGCATTTTTATTGTCATAGCTATGAGAAAAATATAAAGTTGTATGCAAATTAGAATTAATTTTTTTAAGCCATAAATATAATGCAAAAATACAATCATATTAATGGAAAATAATGAAAAACAGACCTGGGGAATAATTAGAAAGAAATATTTATTATGAATTTAAGCATTTTTATTATCATAGCTATGAGAAAAATATAAAATTGTATGCAAATTAGAATTGAATTTTTTAAGCCTTAAATATAATGCAAAAATACAATCATATTAATGGAATTTAATGAAAAATCGCCCTGGGGAATAATTAGTAAGAAATATTTATTATGAATTTAAGCATTTTTATTGTCATAGCTATGAGAATAATATAAAGTTGTATGCAAATTAGAATTGAATTTTCTAAACCTTAAATATAATGCAAAAATACAATCATATTAATGGAATATAATGAAAAACAGACCTGGGGAATAATTAGAAAGAAATATTTATTATGAATTTAAGCATTTTTATTATCATAGCTATGAGAAAAATATAAAGTTGTATGCAAATATCAATTGAATTTTTTAAGCCCTAAATATAATGCAAAAATCCATCCTTCCAATGGAATTTAATGAAAAACAGACCTGGGGAATAATTAGAAAGAAATATTTATTATGAATTTAAGCATTTTTATTATCATAGCTATGAGAAAAATATAAAGTTGTATGCAAATATCAATTGAATTTTTTAAGCCCTAAATATAATGCAAAAATACAATCATATTAATGGAATTTAATGAAAAACAGACCTGGGGAATAATTAGAAAGAAATATTTATTATGAATTTAAGCATTTTTATTGTCATAGCTATGAGAAAAATATAAAGTTGTATGCAAATTAGAATTGAATTTTTTAAGCCCTAAATATAATGCAAAAATACAATCATATTAATGGAATTTAATGAAAAACAGACCTGGGGAATAATTAGAAAGAAATATTTATTATGAATTTAAGCATTTTTATTATCATAGCTATGAGAAAAATATAAAGTTGTATGCAAATATCAATTGAATTTTTTAAGCCCTAAATATAATGCAAAAATACAATTATGTTAAAGGAATTTAATGAAAAACAATCCTGGGGAATAATTAGAAAGAAATATTTATTATGAATTTAAGCATTTTTATTGTCATAGCTATGAGAAAAATATAAAGTTGTATGCAAATTAGAATTGAATTTTTTAAGCCTTAAATATAATGCAAAAATACAATCATATTAATGGAATTTAATGAAAAACAGACCTGGGGAATAATTAGAAAGAAATATTTATTATGAATTTAAGCATTTTTATTATCATAGCTATGAGAAAAATATAAAGTTGTATGCAAATTAGTGAATTTTTTAAGCCCTAAATATAATGCAAAAATACAATCATATTAATGGAATTTAATGAAAAACAGACCTGGGGAATAATTAGAAAGAAATATTTATTATGAATTTAAGCATTTTTATTATCATAGCTATGAGAAAAATATAAAGTTGTATGCAAATTAGAATTGAATTTTTTAGGCCATAAATATAATGCAAAAATACAATCATATTAATGGAATTTAATGAAAAACAGACCTGGGGAATAATTAGAAAGAAATATTTATTATGAATTTAAGCATTTTTATTATCATAGCTATGAGAAAAATATAAAGTTGTATGCAAATATCAATTGAATTTTTTAAGCCCTAAATATAATGCAAAAATCCATCCTTCCAATGGAATTTAATGAAAAAAAGATCTGGGGAATAATTAGAAAGAAATATTTATTATGAATTTAAGCATTTTTATTGTCATAGCTATGAGAATAATATAAAGTTGTATGCAAATTAGAATTGAATTTTCTAAGCCTTAAATATAATGCAAAAATACAATCATATTAATGGAATATAATGAAAAACAGACCTGGGGAATAATTAGAAAGAAATATTTATTATGAATTTAAGCATTTTTATTATCATAGCTATGAGAAAAATATAAAGTTGTATGCAAATATCAATTGAATTTTTTAAGCCCTAAATATAATGCAAAAATCCATCCTTCCAATGGAATATAATGAAAAACAGACCTGGGGAATAATTAGAAAGAAATATTTATTATGAATTTAAGCATTTTTATTGTCATAGCTATGAGAAAAATATAAAGTTGTATGCAAATTAGAATTGAATTTTTTAAGCCCTAAATATAATGCAAAAATACAATCATATTAATGGAATTTAATGAAAAACAGACCTGGGGAATAATTAGAAAGAAATATTTATTATGAATTTAAGCATTTTTATTATCATAGCTATGAGAAAAATATAAAGTTGTATGCAAATATCAATTGAATTTTTTAAGCCCTAAATATAATGCAAAAATCCATCCTTCCAATGGAATTTAATGAAAAACAGACCTGGGGAATAATTAGAAAGAAATATTTATTATGAATTTAAGCATTTTTATTATCATAGCTATGAGAAAAATATAAAGTTGTATGCAAATTAGAATTGAATTTTTTAAGCCCTAAATATAATGCAAAAATACAATCATATTAATGGAATTTAATGAAAAACAGACCTGAGGAATAATTAGAAAGAAATATTTATTATGAATTTAAGCATTTTTATTGTCATAGCTATGAGAAAAATATAAAGTTGTATGCAAATATCAATTGAATTTTTTAAGCCCTAAATATAATGCAAAAATACAATCATATTAATGGAATATAATGAAAAACAGACCTGGGGAATAATTAGAAAGAAATATTTATTATGAATTTAAGCATTTTTATTGTCATAGCTATGAGAAAAATATAAAGTTGTATGCAAATATCAATTGAATTTTTTAAGCCCTAAATATAATGCAAAAATACAATCATATTAATGGAATATAATGAAAAACAGACCTGGGGAATAATTAGAAAGAAATATTTATTATGAATTTAAGCATTTTTATTGTCATAGCTATGAGAAAAATATAAAGTTGTATGCAAATTAGAATTGAATTTTTTAAGCCCTAAATATAATGCAAAAATACAATCATATTAATGGAATTTAATGAAAAACAGACCTGGGGAATAATTAGAAAGAAATATTTATTATGAATTTAAGCATTTTTATTATCATAGCTATGAGAAAAATATAAAGTTGTATGCAAATATCAATTGAATTTTTTAAGCCCTAAATATAATGCAAAAATCCATCCTTCCAATGGAATTTAATGAAAAAAAGACCTGGGGAATAATTAGAAAGAAATATTTATTATGAATTTAAGCATTTTTATTATCATAGCTATGAGAAAAATATAAAGTTGTATGCAAATATCAATTGAATTTTTTAAGCCCTAAATATAATGCAAAAATACAATCATATTAATGGAATATAATGAAAAACAGACCTGGGGAATAATTAGAAAGAAATATTTATTATGAATTTAAGCATTTTTATTATCATAGCTATGAGAAAAATATAAAGTTGTATGCAAATTAGAATTGAATTTTTTAAGCCCTAAATATAATGCAAAAATACAATCATATTAATGGAATTTAATGAAAAACAGACCTGAGGAATAATTAGAAAGAAATATTTATTATGAATTTAAGCATTTTTATTGTCATAGCTATGAGAAAAATATAAAGTTGTATGCAAATATCAATTGAATTTTTTAAGCCCTAAATATAATGCAAAAATACAATCATATTAATGGAATATAATGAAAAACAGACCTGGGGAATAATTAGAAAGAAATATTTATTATGAATTTAAGCATTTTTATTGTCATAGCTATGAGAAAAATATAAAGTTGTATGCAAATATCAATTGAATTTTTTAAGCCCTAAATATAATGCAAAAATACAATCATATTAATGGAATATAATGAAAAACAGACCTGGGGAATAATTAGAAAGAAATATTTATTATGAATTTAAGCATTTTTATTGTCATAGCTATGAGAAAAATATAAAGTTGTATGCAAATTAGAATTGAATTTTTTAAGCCCTAAATATAATGCAAAAATACAATCATATTAATGGAATTTAATGAAAAACAGACCTGGGGAATAATTAGAAAGAAATATTTATTATGAATTTAAGCATTTTTATTATCATAGCTATGAGAAAAATATAAAGTTGTATGCAAATATCAATTGAATTTTTTAAGCCCTAAATATAATGCAAAAATCCATCCTTCCAATGGAATTTAATGAAAAAAAGACCTGGGGAATAATTAGAAAGAAATATTTATTATGAATTTAAGCATTTTTATTATCATAGCTATGAGAAAAATATAAAGTTGTATGCAAATATCAATTGAATTTTTTAAGCCCTAAATATAATGCAAAAATACAATCATATTAATGGAATATAATGAAAAACAGACCTGGGGAATAATTAGAAAGAAATATTTATTATGAATTTAAGCATTTTTATTGTCATAGCTATGAGAAAAATATAAAGTTGTATGCAAATTAGAATTGAATTTTTTAAGCCCTAAATATAATGCAAAAATACAATCATATTAATGGAATTTAATGAAAAACAGACCTGGGGAATAATTAGAAAGAAATATTTATTATGAATTTAAGCATTTTTATTATCATAGCTATGAGAAAAATATAAAGTTGTATGCAAATATCAATTGAATTTTTTAAGCCCTAAATATAATGCAAAAATCCATCCTTCCAATGGAATTTAATGAAAAACAGACCTGGGGAATAATTAGAAAGAAATATTTATTATGAATTTAAGCATTTTTATTGTCATAGCTATGAGAAAAATATAAAGTTGTATGCAAATTAGAATTGAATTTTTTAGGCCATAAATATAATGCAAAAATCCATCCTTCCAATGGAATTTAATGAAAAACAGACCTGGGGAATAATTAGAAAGAAATATTTATTATGAATTTAAGCATTTTTATTGTCATAGCTATGAGAAAAATATAAAGTTGTATGCAAATATCAATTGAATTTTTTAAGCCCTAAATATAATGCAAAAATCCATCCTTCCAATGGAATTTAATGAAAAACAGACCTGGGGAATAATTAGAAAGAAATATTTATTATGAATTTAAGCATTTTTATTGTCATAGCTATGAGAAAAATATAAAGTTGTATGCAAATTAGAATTGAATTTTTTAAGCCATAAATATAATGCAAAAATACAATCATATTAATGGAATATAATGAAAAACAGACCTGGGGAATAATTAGAAAGAAATATTTATTATGAATTTAAGCATTTTTATTATCATAGCTATGAGAAAAATATAAAGTTGTATGCAAATATCAATTGAATTTTTTAAGCCCTAAATATAATGCAAAAATACAATCATATTAATGGAATTTAATGAAAAACAGACCTGGGGAATAATTAGAAAGAAATATTTATTATGAATTTAAGCATTTTTATTGTCATAGCTATGAGAAAAATATAAAGTTGTATGCAAATTAGAATTGAATTTTTTAAGCCCTAAATATAATGCAAAAATACAATCATATTAATGGAATATAATGAAAAACAGACCTGGGGAATAATTAGAAAGAAATATTTATTATGAATTTAAGCATTTTTATTATCATAGCTATGAGAAAAATATAAAGTTGTATGCAAATATCAATTGAATTTTTTAAGCCCTAAATATAATGCAAAAATACAATCATATTAATGGAATATAATGAAAAACAGACCTGGGGAATAATTAGAAAGAAATATTTATTATGAATTTAAGCATTTTTATTGTCATAGCTATGAGAAAAATATAAAGTTGTATGCAAATTAGAATTGAATTTTTTAAACCCTAAATATAATGCAAAAATACAATCATATTAATGGAATTTAATGAAAAACAGACCTGGGGAATAATTAGAAAGAAATATTTATTATGAATTTAAGCATTTTTATTGTCATAGCTATGAGAAAAATATAAAGTTGTATGCAAATTAGAATTGAATTTTTTAGGCCATAAATATAATGCAAAAATACAATCATATTAATGGAATTTAATGAAAAACAGACCTGGGGAATAATTAGAAAGAAATATTTATTATGAATTTAAGCATTTTTATTGTCATAGCTATGAGAAAAATATAAAGTTGTATGCAAATTAGAATTGAATTTTTTAGGCCATAAATATAATGCAAAAATACAATCATATTAATGGAATATAATGAAAAACAGACCTGGGGAATAATTAGAAAGAAATATTTATTATGAATTTAAGCATTTTTATTGTCATAGCTATGAGAAAAATATAAAGTTGTATGCAAATTAGAATTGAATTTTTTAGGCCATAAATATAATGCAAAAATACAATCATATTAATGGAATTTAATGAAAAACAGACCTGGGGAATAATTAGAAAGAAATATTTATTATGAATTTAAGCATTTTTATTGTCATAGCTATGAGAAAAATATAAAGTTGTATGCAAATTAGAATTGAATTTTTTAGGCCATAAATATAATGCAAAAATACAATCATATTAATGGAATATAATGAAAAACAGACCTGGGGAATAATTAGAAAGAAATATTTATTATGAATTTAAGCATTTTTATTATCATAGCTATGAGAAAAATATAAAGTTGTATGCAAATATCAATTGAATTTTTTAAGCCCTAAATATAATGCAAAAATACAATCATATTAATGGAATTTAATGAAAAACAGACCTGGGGAATAATTAGAAAGAAATATTTATTATGAATTTAAGCATTTTTATTATCATAGCTATGAGAAAAATATAAAGTTGTATGCAAATTAGAATTGAATTTTTTAAGCCCTAAATATAATGCAAAAATACAATCATATTAATGGAATATAATGAAAAACAGACCTGGGGAATAATTAGAAAGAAATATTTATTATGAATTTAAGCATTTTTATTGTCATAGCTATGAGAAAAATATAAAGTTGTATGCAAATTAGAATTGAATTTTTTAGGCCATAAATATAATGCAAAAATACAATCATATTAATGGAATTTAATGAAAAACAGACCTGGGGAATAATTAGAAAGAAATATTTATTATGAATTTAAGCATTTTTATTATCATAGCTATGAGAAAAATATAAAGTTGTATGCAAATTAGAATTGAATTTTTTAGGCCCTAAATATAATGCAAAAATACAATCATATTAATGGAATATAATGAAAAACAGACCTGGGGAATAATTAGAAAGAAATATTTATTATGAATTTAAGCATTTTTATTATCATAGCTATGAGAAAAATATAAAGTTGTATGCAAATATCAATTGAATTTTTTAAGCCCTAAATATAATGCAAAAATACAATCATATTAATGGAATTTAATGAAAAACAGACCTGGGGAATAATTAGAAAGAAATATTTATTATGAATTTAAGCATTTTTATTATCATAGCTATGAGAAAAATATAAAGTTGTATGCAAATTAGAATTGAATTTTTTAAGCCCTAAATATAATGCAAAAATACAATCATATTAATGGAATATAATGAAAAACAGACCTGGGGAATAATTAGAAAGAAATATTTATTATGAATTTAAGCATTTTTATTGTCATAGCTATGAGAAAAATATAAAGTTGTATGCAAATTAGAATTGAATTTTTTAGGCCATAAATATAATGCAAAAATACAATCATATTAATGGAATTTAATGAAAAACAGACCTGGGGAATAATTAGAAAGAAATATTTATTATGAATTTAAGCATTTTTATTATCATAGCTATGAGAAAAATATAAAGTTGTATGCAAATTAGAATTGAATTTTTTAGGCCCTAAATATAATGCAAAAATACAATCATATTAATGGAATATAATGAAAAACAGACCTGGGGAATAATTAGAAAGAAATATTTATTATGAATTTAAGCATTTTTATTGTCATAGCTATGAGAAAAATATAAAGTTGTATGCAAATTAGAATTGAATTTTTTAAGCCCTAAATATAATGCAAAAATACAATCATATTAATGGAATTTAATGAAAAACAGACCTGGGGAATAATTAGAAAGAAATATTTATTATGAATTTAAGCATTTTTATTGTCATAGCTATGAGAAAAATATAAAGTTGTATGCAAATTAGAATTGAATTTTTTAGGCCATAAATATAATGCAAAAATACAATCATATTAATGGAATTTAATGAAAAACAGACCTGGGGAATAATTAGAAAGAAATAATTATTAAGAATTTAAGCATTTTTATTGTCATAGCTATGAGAAAAATATAAAGTTGTATGCAAATTAGAATTGAATTTTTTAAGCCCGAAAATATTATGCAAAAATACAATTCTTTCAATGGAATTTAATGAAAAACAGACCTGGGGAATAATTAGAAAGAAATATTTATTATGAATTTAAGCATTTTTATTGTCATAGCTATGAGAAAAATATAAAGTTGTATGCAAATTAGAATCAATTGAATTTTTTAAGCCATAAATATAATGCAAAAATACAATTATGTTAAAGGAATTTAATGAAAAACAATCCTGGGGAATAATTAGAAAGAAATATTTATTATGAATTTAAGCATTTTTATTGTCATAGCTATGAGAAAAATATAAAGTTGTATGCAAATTAGAATTGAATTTTTTAAGCCTTAAATATAATGCAAAAATACAATCATATTAATGGAATTTAATGAAAAATCGCCCTGGGGAATAATTAGTAAGAAATATTTATTATGAATTTAAGCATTTTTATTGTCATAGCTATGAGAATAATATAAAGTTGTATGCAAATTAGAATTGAATTTTCTAAGCCTTAAATATAATGCAAAAATACAATCATATTAATGGAATATAATGAAAAACAGACCTGGGGAATAATTAGAAAGAAATATTTATTATGAATTTAAGCATTTTTATTATCATAGCTATGAGAAAAATATAAAGTTGTATGCAAATATCAATTGAATTTTTTAAGCCCTAAATATAATGCAAAAATCCATCCTTCCAATGGAATTTAATGAAAAAAAGACCTGGGGAATAATTAGAAAGAAATATTTATTATGAATTTAAGCATTTTTATTATCATAGCTATGAGAAAAATATAAAGTTGTATGCAAATATCAATTGAATTTTTTAAGCCCTAAATATAATGCAAAAATACAATCATATTAATGGAATATAATGAAAAACAGACCTGGGGAATAATTAGAAAGAAATATTTATTATGAATTTAAGCATTTTTATTATCATAGCTATGAGAAAAATATAAAGTTGTATGCAAATATCAATTGAATTTTTTAAGCCCTAAATATAATGCAAAAATCCATCCTTCCAATGGAATATAATGAAAAACAGACCTGGGGAATAATTAGAAAGAAATATTTATTATGAATTTAAGCATTTTTATTGTCATAGCTATGAGAAAAATATAAAGTTGTATGCAAATTAGAATTTAATTTTTTAAGCCCTAAATATAATGCAAAAATACAATCATATTAATGGAATTTAATGAAAAACAGACCTGGGGAATAATTAGAAAGAAATATTTATTATGAATTTAAGCATTTTTATTATCATAGCTATGAGAAAAATATAAAGTTGTATGCAAATATCAATTGAATTTTTTAAGCCCTAAATATAATGCAAAAATCCATCCTTCCAATGGAATTTAATGAAAAACAGACCTGGGGAATAATTAGAAAGAAATATTTATTATGAATTTAAGCATTTTTATTATCATAGCTATGAGAAAAATATAAAGTTGTATGCAAATTAGAATTGAATTTTTTAAGCCCTAAATATAATGCAAAAATACAATCATATTAATGGAATTTAATGAAAAACAGACCTGGGGAATAATTAGAAAGAAATATTTATTATGAATTTAAGCATTTTTATTGTCATAGCTATGAGAAAAATATAAAGTTGTATGCAAATATCAATTGAATTTTTTAAGCCCTAAATATAATGCAAAAATACAATCATATTAATGGAATATAATGAAAAACAGACCTGGGGAATAATTAGAAAGAAATATTTATTATGAATTTAAGCATTTTTATTGTCATAGCTATGAGAAAAATATAAAGTTGTATGCAAATTAGAATTGAATTTTTTAAGCCCTAAATATAATGCAAAAATACAATCATATTAATGGAATTTAATGAAAAACAGACCTGGGGAATAATTAGAAAGAAATATTTATTATGAATTTAAGCATTTTTATTATCATAGCTATGAGAAAAATATAAAGTTGTATGCAAATATCAATTGAATTTTTTAAGCCCTAAATATAATGCAAAAATCCATCCTTCCAATGGAATTTAATGAAAAAAAGACCTGGGGAATAATTATAAAGAAATATTTATTATGAATTTAAGCATTTTTATTATCATAGCTATGAGAAAAATATAAAGTTGTATGCAAATATCAATTGAATTTTTTAAGCCCTAAATATAATGCAAAAATACAATCATATTAATGGAATATAATGAAAAACAGACCTGGGGAATAATTAGAAAGAAATATTTATTATGAATTTAAGCATTTTTATTGTCATAGCTATGAGAAAAATATAAAGTTGTATGCAAATTAGAATTGAATTTTTTAAGCCCTAAATATAATGCAAAAATACAATCATATTAATGGAATTTAATGAAAAACAGACCTGGGGAATAATTAGAAAGAAATATTTATTATGAATTTAAGCATTTTTATTATCATAGCTATGAGAAAAATATAAAGTTGTATGCAAATATCAATTGAATTTTTTAAGCCCTAAATATAATGCAAAAATCCATCCTTCCAATGGAATTTAATGAAAAACAGACCTGGGGAATAATTAGAAAGAAATATTTATTATGAATTTAAGCATTTTTATTGTCATAGCTATGAGAAAAATATAAAGTTGTATGCAAATTAGAATTGAATTTTTTAAGCCATAAATATAATGCAAAAATCCATCCTTCCAATGGAATTTAATGAAAAACAGACCTGGGGAATAATTAGAAAGAAATATTTATTATGAATTTAAGCATTTTTATTGTCATAGCTATGAGAAAAATATAAAGTTGTATGCAAATATCAATTGAATTTTTTAAGCCCTAAATATAATGCAAAAATACAATCATATTAATGGAATATAATGAAAAATAGACCTGGGGAATAATTAGAAAGAAATATTTATTATGAATTTAAGCATTTTTATTGTCATAGCTATGAGAAAAATATAAAGTTGTAATCAAATTAGAATTGAATTTTTTAGGCCATAAATATAATGCAAAAATCCATCCTTCCAATGGAATTTAATGAAAAACAGACCTGGGGAATAATTAGAAAGAAATATTTATTATGAATTTAAGCATTTTTATTATCATAGCTATGAGAAAAATATAAAGTTGTATGCAAATATCAATTGAATTTTTTAAGCCCTAAATATAATGCAAAAATACAATCATATTAATGGAATTTAATGAAAAACAGACCTGGGGAATAATTAGAAAGAAATATTTATTATGAATTTAAGCATTTTTATTATCATAGCTATGAGAAAAATATAAAGTTGTATGCAAATATCAATTGAATTTTTTAAGCCCTAAATATAATGCAAAAATCCATCCTTCCAATGGAATTTAATGAAAAACAGACCTGGGGAATAATTAGAAAGAAATATTTATTATGAATTTAAGCATTTTTATTGTCATAGCTATGAGAAAAATATAAAGTTGTATGCAAATTAGAATTGAATTTTTTAAGCCCGAAAATATTATGCAAAAATACAATTCTTTCAATGGAATTTAATGAAAAACAGACCTGGGGAATAATTAGAAAGAAATATTTATTATGAATTTAAGCATTTTTATTGTCATAGCTATGAGAAAAATATAAAGTTGTATGCAAATTAGAATTGAATTTTTTAGGCCATAAATATAATGCAAAAATACAATCATATTAATGGAATTTAATGAAAAACAGACCTGGGGAATAATTAGAAAGAAATATTTATTATGAATTTAAGCATTTTTATTGTCATAGCTATGAGAAAAATATAAAGTTGTATGCAAATTAGAATTGAATTTTTTAGGCCATAAATATAATGCAAAAATACAATCATATTAATGGAATATAATGAAAAACAGACCTGGGGAATAATTAGAAAGAAATATTTATTATGAATTTAAGCATTTTTATTGTCATAGCTATGAGAAAAATATAAAGTTGTATGCAAATTAGAATTGAATTTTTTAGGCCATAAATATAATGCAAAAATCCATCCTTCCAATGGAATTTAATGAAAAACAGACCTGGGGAATAATTAGAAAGAAATATTTATTATGAATTTAAGCATTTTTATTATCATAGCTATGAGAAAAATATAAAGTTGTATGCAAATATCAATTGAATTTTTTAAGCCCTAAATATAATGCAAAAATACAATCATATTAATGGAATTTAATGAAAAACAGACCTGGGGAATAATTAGAAAGAAATATTTATTATGAATTTAAGCATTTTTATTATCATAGCTATGAGAAAAATATAAAGTTGTATGCAAATATCAATTGAATTTTTTAAGCCCTAAATATAATGCAAAAATCCATCCTTCCAATGGAATTTAATGAAAAACAGACCTGGGGAATAATTAGAAAGAAATATTTATTATGAATTTAAGCATTTTTATTGTCATAGCTATGAGAAAAATATAAAGTTGTATGCAAATTAGAATTGAATTTTTTAAGCCCGAAAATATTATGCAAAAATACAATTCTTTCAATGGAATTTAATGAAAAACAGACCTGGGGAATAATTAGAAAGAAATATTTATTATGAATTTAAGCATTTTTATTGTCATAGCTATGAGAAAAATATAAAGTTGTATGCAAATTAGAATTGAATTTTTTAGGCCATAAATATAATGCAAAAATCCATCCTTCCAATGGAATTTAATGAAAAACAGACCTGGGGAATAATTAGAAAGAAATATTTATTATGAATTTAAGCATTTTTATTATCATAGCTATGAGAAAAATATAAAGTTGTATGCAAATATCAATTGAATTTTTTAAGCCCTAAATATAATGCAAAAATACAATCATATTAATGGAATTTAATGAAAAACAGACCTGGGGAATAATTAGAAAGAAATATTTATTATGAATTTAAGCATTTTTATTATCATAGCTATGAGAAAAATATAAAGTTGTATGCAAATATCAATTGAATTTTTTAAGCCCTAAATATAATGCAAAAATCCATCCTTCCAATGGAATTTAATGAAAAACAGACCTGGGGAATAATTAGAAAGAAATATTTATTATGAATTTAAGCATTTTTATTGTCATAGCTATGAGAAAAATATAAAGTTGTATGCAAATTAGAATTGAATTTTTTAAGCCCGAAAATATTATGCAAAAATACAATTCTTTCAATGGAATTTAATGAAAAACAGACCTGGGGAATAATTAGAAAGAAATATTTATTATGAATTTAAGCATTTTTATTGTCATAGCTATGAGAAAAATATAAAGTTGTATGCAAATTAGAATTGAATTTTTTAGGCCATAAATATAATGCAAAAATACAATCATATTAATGGAATTTAATGAAAAACAGACCTGGGGAATAATTAGAAAGAAATATTTATTATGAATTTAAGCATTTTTATTGTCATAGCTATGAGAAAAATATAAAGTTGTATGCAAATTAGAATTGAATTTTTTAGGCCATAAATATAATGCAAAAATACAATCATATTAATGGAATTTAATGAAAAACAGACCTGGGGAATAATTAGAAAGAAATAATTATTATGAATTTAAGCATTTTTATTGTCATAGCTATGAGAAAAATATAAAGTTGTATGCAAATTAGAATTGAATTTTTTAAGCCCGAAAATATTATGCAAAAATACAATTCTTTCAATGGAATTTAATGAAAAACAGACCTGGGGAATAATTAGAAAGAAATATTTATTATGAATTTAAGCATTTTTATTGTCATAGCTATGAGAAAAATATAAAGTTGTATGCAAATTAGAATTGAATTTTTTAAGCCCGAAAATATTATGCAAAAATACAATTCTTTCAATGGAATTTAATGAAAAACAGACCTGGGGAATAATTAGAAAGAAATAATTATTATGAATTTAAGCATTTTTATTGTCATAGCTATGAGAAAAATATAAAGTTGTATGCAAATATCAATTGAATTTTTTAAGCCCTAAATATAATGCAAAAATACAATCATATTAATGGAATTTAATGAAAAACAGACCTGGGGAATAATTAGAAAGAAATATTTATTATGAATTTAAGCATTTTTATTATCATAGCTATGAGAAAAATATAAAGTTGTATGCAAATATCAATTGAATTTTTTAAGCCCTAAATATAATGCAAAAATACAATCATATTAATGGAATTTAATGAAAAACAGACCTGGGGAATAATTAGAAAGAAATATTTATTATGAATTTAAGCATTTTTATTATCATAGCTATGAGAAAAATATAAAGTTGTATGCAAATATCAATTGAATTTTTTAAGCCCTAAATATAATGCAAAAATCCATCCTTCCAATGGAATTTAATGAAAAACAGACCTGGGGAATAATTAGAAAGAAATATTTATTATGAATTTAAGCATTTTTATTGTCATAGCTATGAGAAAAATATAAAGTTGTATGCAAATTAGAATTGAATTTTTTAAGCCCGAAAATATTATGCAAAAATACAATTCTTTCAATGGAATTTAATGAAAAACAGACCTGGGGAATAATTAGAAAGAAATATTTATTATGAATTTAAGCATTTTTATTGTCATAGCTATGAGAAAAATATAAAGTTGTATGCAAATTAGAATTGAATTTTTTAGGCCATAAATATAATGCAAAAATCCATCCTTCCAATGGAATTTAATGAAAAACAGACCTGGGGAATAATTAGAAAGAAATATTTATTATGAATTTAAGCATTTTTATTGTCATAGCTATGAGAAAAATATAAAGTTGTATGCAAATATCAATTGAATTTTTTAAGCCCTAAATATAATGCAAAAATACAATCATATTAATGGAATTTAATGAAAAACAGACCTGGGGAATAATTAGAAAGAAATATTTATTATGAATTTAAGCATTTTTATTATCATAGCTATGAGAAAAATATAAAGTTGTATGCAAATTAGAATTGAATTTTTTAGGCCATAAATATAATGCAAAAATACAATCATATTAATGGAATTTAATGAAAAACAGACCTGGGAAATAATTAGAAAGAAATATTTATTATGAATTTAAGCATTTTTATTGTCATAGCTATGAGAAAAATATAAAGTTGTATGCAAATTAGAATTGAATTTTTTAGGCCATAAATATAATGCAAAAATACAATCATATTAATGGAATTTAATGAAAAACAGACCTGGGGAATAATTAGAAAGAAATAATTATTATGAATTTAAGCATTTTTATTGTCATAGCTATGAGAAAAATATAAAGTTGTATGCAAATTAGAATTGAATTTTTTAAGCCCGAAAATATTATGCAAAAATACAATTCTTTCAATGGAATTTAATGAAAAACAGACCTGGGGAATAATTAGAAAGAAATATTTATTATGAATTTAAGCATTTTTATTGTCATAGCTATGAGAAAAATATAAAGTTGTATGCAAATTAGAATTGAATTTTTTAAGCCCGAAAATATTATGCAAAAATACAATTCTTTCAATGGAATTTAATGAAAAACAGACCTGGGGAATAATTAGAAAGAAATAATTATTATGAATTTAAGCATTTTTATTGTCATAGCTATGAGAAAAATATAAAGTTGTATGCAAATATCAATTGAATTTTTTAAGCCCTAAATATAATGCAAAAATACAATCATATTAATGGAATTTAATGAAAAACAGACCTGGGGAATAATTAGAAAGAAATATTTATTATGAATTTAAGCATTTTTATTGTCATAGCTATGAGAAAAATATAAAGTTGTATGCAAATTAGAATTGAATTTTTTAAGCCCTAAATATAATGCAAAAATCCATCCTTTCAATGGAATTTAATGAAAAACAGACCTGGGGAATAATTAGAAAGAAATATTTATTATGAATTTAAGCATTTTTATTGTCATAGCTATGAGAAAAATATAAAGTTGTATGCAAATTAGAATTGAATTTTTAAGCCCTAAATATAATGCAAAAATCCATCCTTTCAATGGAATTTAATGAAAAACAGACCTGGGGAATAATTAGAAAGAAATATTTATTATGAATTTAAGCATTTTTATTGTCATAGCTATGAGAAAAATATAAAGTTGTATGCAAATTAGAATTGAATTTTTTAAGCCCTAAATATAATGCAAAAATCCATCCTTTCAATGGAATTTAATGAAAAACAGACCTGGGGAATAATTAGAAAGAAATATTTATTATGAATTTAAGCATTTTTATTATCATAGCTATGAGAAAAATATAAAATTGTATGCAAATTAGAATTGAATTTTTTAAGCCCGAAAATATTATGCAAAAATACAATTCTTTCAATGGAATTTAATGAAAAACAGACCTGGGGAATAATTAGAAAGAAATATTTATTATGAATTTAAGCATTTTTATTGTCATAGCTATGAGAAAAATATAAAGTTGTATGCAAATTAGAATTGAATTTTTTAAGCCCGAAAATATTATGCAAAAATACAATTCTTTCAATGGAATTTAATGAAAAACAGACCTGGGGAATAATTAGAAAGAAATAATTATTATGAATTTAAGCATTTTTATTGTCATAGCTATGAGAAAAATATAAAGTTGTATGCAAATATCAATTGAATTTTTTAAGCCCTAAATATAATGCAAAAATAAAATCATATTAATGGAATTTAATGAAAAACAGACCTGGGGAATAATTAGAAAGAAATATTTATTATGAATTTAAGCATTTTTATTGTCATAGCTATGAGAAAAATATAAAGTTGTATGCAAATTAGAATTGAATTTTTTAAGCCCTAAATATAATGCAAAAATCCATCCTTTCAATGGAATTTAATGAAAAACAGACCTGGGGAATAATTAGAAAGAAATATTTATTATGAATTTAAGCATTTTTATTGTCATAGCTATGAGAAAAATATAAAGTTGTATGCAAATTAGAATTGAATTTTTTAAGCCCTAAATATAATGCAAAAATCCATCCTTTCAATGGAATTTAATGAAAAACAGACCTGGGGAATAATTAGAAAGAAATATTTATTATGAATTTAAGCATTTTTATTGTCATAGCTATGAGAAAAATATAAAGTTGTATGCAAATTAGAATTGAATTTTTTAGGCCATAAATATAATGCAAAAATACAATCATATTAATGGAATTTAATGAAAAACAGACCTGGGGAATAATTAGAAAGAAATATTTATTATGAATTTAAGCATTTTTATTATCATAGCTATGAGAAAAATATAAAATTGTATGCAAATTAGAATTGAATTTTTTAAGCCCTAAATATTATGCAAAAATACAATTCTTTCAATGGAATTTAATGAAAAACAGACCTGGGGAATAATTAGAAAGAAATATTTATTATGAATTTAAGCATTTTTATTGTCATAGCTATGAGAAAAATATAAAGTTGTATGCAAATTAGAATTGAATTTTTTAAGCCCGAAAATATTATGCAAAAATACAATTCTTTCAATGGAATTTAATGAAAAACAGACCTGGGGAATAATTAGAAAGAAATAATTATTATGAATTTAAGCATTTTTATTGTCATAGCTATGAGAAAAATATAAAGTTGTATGCAAATATCAATTGAATTTTTTAAGCCCTAAATATAATGCAAAAATACAATCATATTAATGGAATTTAATGAAAAACAGACCTGGGGAATAATTAGAAAGAAATATTTATTATGAATTTAAGCATTTTTATTATCATAGCTATGAGAAAAATATAAAGTTGTATGCAAATATCAATTGAATTTTTTAAGCCCTAAATATAATGCAAAAATACAATCATATTAATGGAATTTAATGAAAAACAGACCTGGGGAATAATTAGAAAGAAATATTTATTATGAATTTAAGCATTTTTATTATCATAGCTATGAGAAAAATATAAAGTTGTATGCAAATATCAATTGAATTTTTTAAGCCCTAAATATAATGCAAAAATCCATCCTTCCAATGGAATTTAATGAAAAACAGACCTGGGGAATAATTAGAAAGAAATATTTATTATGAATTTAAGCATTTTTATTGTCATAGCTATGAGAAAAATATAAAGTTGTATGCAAATTAGAATTGAATTTTTTAAGCCCGAAAATATTATGCAAAAATACAATTCTTTCAATGGAATTTAATGAAAAACAGACCTGGGGAATAATTAGAAAGAAATATTTATTATGAATTTAAGCATTTTTATTGTCATAGCTATGAGAAAAATATAAAGTTGTATGCAAATTAGAATTGAATTTTTTAGGCCATAAATATAATGCAAAAATACAATCATATTAATGGAATTTAATGAAAAACAGACCTGGGGAATAATTAGAAAGAAATATTTATTATGAATTTAAGCATTTTTATTGTCATAGCTATGAGAAAAATATAAAGTTGTATGCAAATTAGAATTGAATTTTTTAGGCCATAAATATAATGCAAAAATACAATCATATTAATGGAATTTAATGAAAAACAGACCTGGGGAATAATTAGAAAGAAATAATTATTATGAATTTAAGCATTTTTATTGTCATAGCTATGAGAAAAATATAAAGTTGTATGCAAATTAGAATTGAATTTTTTAAGCCCGAAAATATTATGCAAAAATACAATTCTTTCAATGGAATTTAATGAAAAACAGACCTGGGGAATAATTAGAAAGAAATATTTATTATGAATTTAAGCATTTTTATTGTCATAGCTATGAGAAAAATATAAAGTTGTATGCAAATTAGAATTGAATTTTTTAAGCCCGAAAATATTATGCAAAAATACAATTCTTTCAATGGAATTTAATGAAAAACAGACCTGGGGAATAATTAGAAAGAAATAATTATTATGAATTTAAGCATTTTTATTGTCATAGCTATGAGAAAAATATAAAGTTGTATGCAAATATCAATTGAATTTTTTAAGCCCTAAATATAATGCAAAAATACAATCATATTAATGGAATTTAATGAAAAACAGACCTGGGGAATAATTAGAAAGAAATATTTATTATGAATTTAAGCATTTTTATTGTCATAGCTATGAGAAAAATATAAAGTTGTATGCAAATTAGAATTGAATTTTTTAAGCCCTAAATATAATGCAAAAATCCATCCTTTCAATGGAATTTAATGAAAAACAGACCTGGGGAATAATTAGAAAGAAATATTTATTATGAATTTAAGCATTTTTATTGTCATAGCTATGAGAAAAATATAAAGTTGTATGCAAATTAGAATTGAATTTTTTAAGCCCTAAATATAATGCAAAAATCCATCCTTTCAATGGAATTTAATGAAAAACAGACCTGGGGAATAATTAGAAAGAAATATTTATTATGAATTTAAGCATTTTTATTGTCATAGCTATGAGAAAAATATAAAGTTGTATGCAAATTAGAATTGAATTTTTTAAGCCCTAAATATAATGCAAAAATCCATCCTTTCAATGGAATTTAATGAAAAACAGACCTGGGGAATAATTAGAAAGAAATATTTATTATGAATTTAAGCATTTTTATTATCATAGCTATGAGAAAAATATAAAATTGTATGCAAATTAGAATTGAATTTTTTAAGCCCGAAAATATTATGCAAAAATACAATTCTTTCAATGGAATTTAATGAAAAACAGACCTGGGGAATAATTAGAAAGAAATATTTATTATGAATTTAAGCATTTTTATTGTCATAGCTATGAGAAAAATATAAAGTTGTATGCAAATTAGAATTGAATTTTTTAAGCCCGAAAATATTATGCAAAAATACAATTCTTTCAATGGAATTTAATGAAAAACAGACCTGGGGAATAATTAGAAAGAAATAATTATTATGAATTTAAGCATTTTTATTGTCATAGCTATGAGAAAAATATAAAGTTGTATGCAAATATCAATTGAATTTTTTAAGCCCTAAATATAATGCAAAAATAAAATCATATTAATGGAATTTAATGAAAAACAGACCTGGGGAATAATTAGAAAGAAATATTTATTATGAATTTAAGCATTTTTATTGTCATAGCTATGAGAAAAATATAAAGTTGTATGCAAATTAGAATTGAATTTTTTAAGCCCTAAATATAATACAAAAATCCATCCTTTCAATGGAATTTAATGAAAAACAGACCTGGGGAATAATTAGAAAGAAATATTTATTATGAATTTAAGCATTTTTATTGTCATAGCTATGAGAAAAATATAAAGTTGTATGCAAATTAGAATTGAATTTTTTAAGCCCTAAATATAATGCAAAAATCCATCCTTTCAATGGAATTTAATGAAAAACAGACCTGGGGAATAATTAGAAAGAAATATTTATTATGAATTTAAGCATTTTTATTGTCATAGCTATGAGAAAAATATAAAGTTGTATGCAAATTAGAATTGAATTTTTTAGGCCATAAATATAATGCAAAAATACAATCATATTAATGGAATTTAATGAAAAACAGACCTGGGGAATAATTAGAAAGAAATATTTATTATGAATTTAAGCATTTTTATTATCATAGCTATGAGAAAAATATAAAATTGTATGCAAATTAGAATTGAATTTTTTAAGCCCTAAATATTATGCAAAAATACAATTCTTTCAATGGAATTTAATGAAAAACAGACCTGGGGAATATTAGAAAGAAATATTTATTATGAATTTAAGCATTTTTATTGTCATAGCTATGAGAAAAATATAAAGTTGTATGCAAATTAGAATTGAATTTTTTAAGCCCGAAAATATTATGCAAAAATACAATTCTTTCAATGGAATTTAATGAAAAACAGACCTGGGGAATAATTAGAAAGAAATAATTATTATGAATTTAAGCATTTTTATTGTCATAGCTATGAGAAAAATATAAAGTTGTATGCAAATATCAATTGAATTTTTTAAGCCCTAAATATAATGCAAAAATACAATCATATTAATGGAATTTAATGAAAAACAGACCTGGTTAATAATTAGAAAGAAATATTTATTATGAATTTAAGCATTTTTATTGTCATAGCTATGAGAAAAATATGCAAATTAGAATTGAATTTTTTAGGCCATAAATATAATGCAAAAATACAATTCTTTCAATGGAATTTAATGAAAAACAGACCTGGGGAATAATTAGAAAGAAATATTTATTATGAATTTAAGCATTTTTATTGTCATAGCTATGAGAAAAATATGCAAATTAGAATTGAATTTTTTAGGCCATAAATATAATGCAAAAATACAATTCTTTCAATGGAATTTAATGAAAAACAGACCTGGGGAATAATTAGAAAGAAATATTTATTATGAATTTAAGCATTTTTATTGTCATAGCTATGAGAAAAATATAAAGTTGTATGCAAATTAGAATTGAATTTTTTAGGCCATAAATATAATGCAAAAATACAATCATATTAATGGAATTTAATGAAAAACAGACCTGGGGAATAATTAGAAAGAAATATTTATTATGAATTTAAGCATTTTTATTATCATAGCTATGAGAAAAATATAAAATTGTATGCAAATTAGAATTGAATTTTTTAAGCCCTAAATATTATGCAAAAATACAATTCTTTCAATGGAATTTAATGAAAAACAGACCTGGGGAATATTAGAAAGAAATATTTATTATGAATTTAAGCATTTTTATTGTCATAGCTATGAGAAAAATATAAAGTTGTATGCAAATTAGAATTGAATTTTTTAAGCCCGAAAATATTATGCAAAAATACAATTCTTTCAATGGAATTTAATGAAAAACAGACCTGGGGAATAATTAGAAAGAAATAATTATTATGAATTTAAGCATTTTTATTGTCATAGCTATGAGAAAAATATAAAGTTGTATGCAAATATCAATTGAATTTTTTAAGCCCTAAATATAATGCAAAAATACAATCATATTAATGGAATTTAATGAAAAACAGACCTGGTTAATAATTAGAAAGAAATATTTATTATGAATTTAAGCATTTTTATTGTCATAGCTATGAGAAAAATATGCAAATTAGAATTGAATTTTTTAGGCCATAAATATAATGCAAAAATACAATTCTTTCAATGGAATTTAATGAAAAACAGACCTGGGGAATAATTAGAAAGAAATATTTATTATGAATTTAAGCATTTTTATTGTCATAGCTATGAGAAAAATATGCAAATTAGAATTGAATTTTTTAGGCCATAAATATAATGCAAAAATACAATTCTTTCAATGGAATTTAATGAAAAACAGACCTGGGGAATAATTAGAAAGAAATATTTATTATGAATTTAAGCATTTTTATTGTCATAGCTATGAGAAAAATATGCAAATTAGAATTGAATTTTTTAGGCCATAAATATAATGCAAAAATACAATTCTTTCAATGGAATTTAATGAAAAACAGACCTGGGGAATAATTAGAAAGAAATATTTATTATGAATTTAAGCATTTTTATTGTCATAGCTATGAGAAAAATATGCAAATTAGAATTGAATTTTTTAGGCCATAAATATAATGCAAAAATACAATTCTTTCAATGGAATTTAATGAAAAACAGACCTGGGGAATAATTAGAAAGAAATATTTATTATGAATTTAAGCATTTTTATTGTCATAGCTATGAGAAAAAAATAAAGTTGTATGCAAATTAGAATTGAATTTTTTAGGCCATAAATATAATGCAAAAATACAATCATATTAATGGAATTTAATGAAAAACAGACCTGGGGAATAATTAGAAAGAAATATTTATTATGAATTTAAGCATTTTTATTGTCATAGCTATGAGAAAAATATAAAGTTGTATGCAAATTAGAATTGAATTTTTTAGGCCATAAATATAATGCAAAAATACAATCATATTAATGGAATTTAATGAAAAACAGACCTGGGGAATAATTAGAAAGAAATATTTATTATGAATTTAAGCATTTTTATTATCATAGCTATGAGAAAAATATAAAGTTGTATGCAAATTAGAATTGAATTTTTTAAGCCCTAAATATAATGCAAAAATACAATCATATTAATGGAATATAATGAAAAACAGACCTGGGGAATAATTAGAAAGAAATATTTATTATGAATTTAAGCATTTTTATTATCATAGCTCTGAGAAAAATATAAAGTTGTATGCAAATTAGAATTGAATTTTTTAGGCCATAAATATAATGCAAAAATACAATCATATTAATGGAATTTAATGAAAAACAGACCTGGGGAATAATTAGAAAGAAATATTTATTATGAATTTAAGCATTTTTATTGTCATAGCTATGAGAAAAATATAAAGTTGTATGCAAATTAGAATTGAATTTTTTAAGCCCTAAATATAATACAAAAATCCATCCTTTCAATGGAATTTAATGAAAAACAGACCTGGGGAATAATTAGAAAGAAATATTTATTATGAATTTAAGCATTTTTATTGTCATAGCTATGAGAAAAATATAAAGTTGTATGCAAATTAGAATTGAATTTTTTAAGCCCTAAATATAATGCAAAAATCCATCCTTTCAATGGAATTTAATGAAAAACAGACCTGGGGAATAATTAGAAAGAAATATTTATTATGAATTTAAGCATTTTTATTGTCATAGCTATGAGAAAAATATAAAGTTGTATGCAAATTAGAATTGAATTTTTTAGGCCATAAATATAATGCAAAAATACAATCATATTAATGGAATTTAATGAAAAACAGACCTGGGGAATAATTAGAAAGAAATATTTATTATGAATTTAAGCATTTTTATTATCATAGCTATGAGAAAAATATAAAATTGTATGCAAATTAGAATTGAATTTTTTAAGCCCTAAATATTATGCAAAAATACAATTCTTTCAATGGAATTTAATGAAAAACAGACCTGGGGAATATTAGAAAGAAATATTTATTATGAATTTAAGCATTTTTATTGTCATAGCTATGAGAAAAATATAAAGTTGTATGCAAATTAGAATTGAATTTTTTAAGCCCGAAAATATTATGCAAAAATACAATTCTTTCAATGGAATTTAATGAAAAACAGACCTGGGGAATAATTAGAAAGAAATAATTATTATGAATTTAAGCATTTTTATTGTCATAGCTATGAGAAAAATATAAAGTTGTATGCAAATATCAATTGAATTTTTTAAGCCCTAAATATAATGCAAAAATACAATCATATTAATGGAATTTAATGAAAAACAGACCTGGTTAATAATTAGAAAGAAATATTTATTATGAATTTAAGCATTTTTATTGTCATAGCTATGAGAAAAATATGCAAATTAGAATTGAATTTTTTAGGCCATAAATATAATGCAAAAATACAATTCTTTCAATGGAATTTAATGAAAAACAGACCTGGGGAATAATTAGAAAGAAATATTTATTATGAATTTAAGCATTTTTATTGTCATAGCTATGAGAAAAATATGCAAATTAGAATTGAATTTTTTAGGCCATAAATATAATGCAAAAATACAATTCTTTCAATGGAATTTAATGAAAAACAGACCTGGGGAATAATTAGAAAGAAATATTTATTATGAATTTAAGCATTTTTATTGTCATAGCTATGAGAAAAATATGCAAATTAGAATTGAATTTTTTAGGCCATAAATATAATGCAAAAATACAATTCTTTCAATGGAATTTAATGAAAAACAGACCTGGGGAATAATTAGAAAGAAATATTTATTATGAATTTAAGCATTTTTATTGTCATAGCTATGAGAAAAATATGCAAATTAGAATTGAATTTTTTAGGCCATAAATATAATGCAAAAATACAATTCTTTCAATGGAATTTAATGAAAAACAGACCTGGGGAATAATTAGAAAGAAATATTTATTATGAATTTAAGCATTTTTATTGTCATAGCTATGAGAAAAAAATAAAGTTGTATGCAAATTAGAATTGAATTTTTTAGGCCATAAATATAATGCAAAAATACAATCATATTAATGGAATTTAATGAAAAACAGACCTGGGGAATAATTAGAAAGAAATATTTATTATGAATTTAAGCATTTTTATTGTCATAGCTATGAGAAAAATATAAAGTTGTATGCAAATTAGAATTGAATTTTTTAGGCCATAAATATAATGCAAAAATACAATCATATTAATGGAATTTAATGAAAAACAGACCTGGGGAATAATTAGAAAGAAATATTTATTATGAATTTAAGCATTTTTATTATCATAGCTATGAGAAAAATATAAAGTTGTATGCAAATTAGAATTGAATTTTTTAAGCCCTAAATATAATGCAAAAATACAATCATATTAATGGAATATAATGAAAAACAGACCTGGGGAATAATTAGAAAGAAATATTTATTATGAATTTAAGCATTTTTATTATCATAGCTATGAGAAAAATATAAAGTTGTATGCAAATTAGAATTGAATTTTTTAAGCCCTAAATATAATGCAAAAATACAATCATATTAATGGAATTTAATGAAAAACAGACCTGGGGAATAATTAGAAAGAAATATTTATTATGAATTTAAGCATTTTTATTGTCATAGCTATGAGAAAAATATAAAGTTGTATGCAAATTAGAATTGAATTTTTTAGGCCATAAATATAATGCAAAAATACAATCATATTAATGGAATTTAATGAAAAACAGACCTGGGGAATAATTAGAAAGAAATATTTATTATGAATTTAAGCATTTTTATTGTCATAGCTATGAGAAAAATATAAAGTTGTATGCAAATTAGAATTGAATTTTTTAAGCCCTAAATATAATGCAAAAATACAATCTTTTCAAGAAAATTTAATGAAAAACAGACCTGGGGAATAATTAGAAAGAAATATTTATTATGAATTTAAGCATTTTTATTGTCATAGCTATGAGAAAAATATGCAAATTAGAATTGAATTTTTTAGGCCATAAATATAATGCAAAAATACAATTCTTTCAATGGAATTTAATGAAAAACAGACCTGGGGAATAATTAGAAAGAAATATTTATTATGAATTTAAGCATTTTTATTGTCATAGCTATGAGAAAAATATGCAAATTAGAATTGAATTTTTTAGGCCATAAATATAATGCAAAAATACAATTCTTTCAATGGAATTTAATGAAAAACAGACCTGGGGAATAATTAGAAAGAAATATTTATTATGAATTTAAGCATTTTTATTGTCATAGCTATGAGAAAAAAATAAAGTTGTATGCAAATTAGAATTGAATTTTTTAGGCCATAAATATAATGCAAAAATACAATCATATTAATGGAATTTAATGAAAAACAGACCTGGGGAATAATTAGAAAGAAATATTTATTATGAATTTAAGCATTTTTATTGTCATAGCTATGAGAAAAATATAAAGTTGTATGCAAATTAGAATTGAATTTTTTAGGCCATAAATATAATGCAAAAATACAATCATATTAATGGAATTTAATGAAAAACAGACCTGGGGAATAATTAGAAAGAAATATTTATTATGAATTTAAGCATTTTTATTATCATAGCTATGAGAAAAATATAAAGTTGTATGCAAATTAGAATTGAATTTTTTAAGCCCTAAATATAATGCAAAAATACAATCATATTAATGGAATATAATGAAAAACAGACCTGGGGAATAATTAGAAAGAAATATTTATTATGAATTTAAGCATTTTTATTATCATAGCTATGAGAAAAATATAAAGTTGTATGCAAATTAGAATTGAATTTTTTAAGCCCTAAATATAATGCAAAAATACAATCATATTAATGGAATTTAATGAAAAACAGACCTGGGGAATAATTAGAAAGAAATATTTATTATGAATTTAAGCATTTTTATTGTCATAGCTATGAGAAAAATATAAAGTTGTATGCAAATTAGAATTGAATTTTTTAGGCCATAAATATAATGCAAAAATACAATCATATTAATGGAATTTAATGAAAAACAGACCTGGGGAATAATTAGAAAGAAATATTTATTATGAATTTAAGCATTTTTATTGTCATAGCTATGAGAAAAATATAAAGTTGTATGCAAATTAGAATTGAATTTTTTAAGCCCGAAAATATTATGCAAAAATACAATTCTTTCAATGGAATTTAATGAAAAACAGACCTGGGGAATAATTAGAAAGAAATAATTATTATGAATTTAAGCATTTTTATTGTCATAGCTATGAGAAAAATATAAAGTTGTATGCAAATTAGAATTGAATTTTTTAGGCCATAAATATAATGCAAAAATACAATCATATTAATGGAATTTAATGAAAAACAGACCTGGGGAATAATTAGAAAGAAATAATTATTATGAATTTAAGCATTTTTATTGTCATAGCTATGAGAAAAATATAAAGTTGTATGCAAATTAGAATTGAATTTTTTAGGCCATAAATATAATGCAAAAATACAATCATATTAATGGAATTTAATGAAAAACAGACCTGGGGAATAATTAGAAAGAAATATTTATTATGAATTTAAGCATTTTTATTGTCATAGCTATGAGAAAAATATAAAGTTGTATGCAAATTAGAATTGAATTTTTTAGGCCATAAATATAATGCAAAAATACAATCATATTAATGGAATTTAATGAAAAACAGACCTGGGGAATAATTAGAAAGAAATATTTATTATGAATTTAAGCATTTTTATTGTCATAGCTATGAGAAAAATATAAAGTTGTATGCAAATTAGAATTGAATTTTTTAAGCCCGAAAATATTATGCAAAAATACAATTCTTTCAATGGAATTTAATGAAAAACAGACCTGGGGAATAATTAGAAAGAAATATTTATTATGAATTTAAGCATTTTTATTGTCATAGCTATGAGAAAAATATAAAGTTGTATGCAAATTAGAATTGAATTTTTTAGGCCATAAATATAATGCAAAAATACAATCATATTAATGGAATTTAATGAAAAACAGACCTGGGGAATAATTAGAAAGAAATATTTATTATGAATTTAAGCATTTTTATTGTCATAGCTATGAGAAAAATATAAAGTTGTATGCAAATTAGAATTGAATTTTTTAGGCCATAAATATAATGCAAAAATACAATCATATTAATGGAATTTAATGAAAAACAGACCTGGGGAATAATTAGAAAGAAATATTTATTATGAATTTAAGCATTTTTATTGTCATAGCTATGAGAAAAATATAAAGTTGTATGCAAATTAGAATTGAATTTTTTAGGCCATAAATATTATGCAAAAATACAATCATATTAATGGAATATAATGAAAAACAGACCTGGGGAATAATTAGAAAGAAATATTTATTATGAATTTAAGCATTTTTATTGTCATAGCTATGAGAAAAATATAAAGTTGTATGCAAATTAGAATTGAATTTTTTAGGCCATAAATATTATGCAAAAATACAATCATATTAATGGAATTTAATGAAAAACAGACCTGGGGAATAATTAGAAAGAAATATTTATTATGAATTTAAGCATTTTTATTGTCATAGCTATGAGAAAAATATAAAGTTGTATGCAAATTAGAATTGAATTTTTTAGGCCATAAATATTATGCAAAAATACAATCATATTAATGGAATTTAATGAAAAACAGACCTGGGGAATAATTAGAAAGAAATATTTATTATGAATTTAAGCATTTTTATTGTCATAGCTATGAGAAAAATATAAAGTTGTATGCAAATTAGAATTGAATTTTTTAGGCCATAAATATTATGCAAAAATACAATCATATTAATGGAATATAATGAAAAACAGACCTGGGGAATAATTAGAAAGAAATATTTATTATGAATTTAAGCATTTTTATTGTCATAGCTATGAGAAAAATATAAAGTTGTATGCAAATTAGAATTGAATTTTTTAGGCCATAAATATTATGCAAAAATACAATCATATTAATGGAATTTAATGAAAAACAGACCTGGGGAATAATTAGAAAGAAATATTTATTATGAATTTAAGCATTTTTATTGTCATAGCTATGAGAAAAATATAAAGTTGTATGCAAATTAGAATTGAATTTTTTAGGCCATAAATATTATGCAAAAATACAATTCTTTCAATGGAATTTAATGAAAAACAGACCTGGGGAATAATTAGAAAGAAATATTTATTATGAATTTAAGCATTTTTATTGTCATAGCTATGAGAAAAATATAAAGTTGTATGCAAATTAGAATTGAATTTTTTAGGCCATAAATATTATGCAAAAATACAATTCTTTCAATGGAATTTAATGAAAAACAGACCTGGGGAATAATTAGAAAGAAATATTTATTATGAATTTAAGCATTTTTATTGTCATAGCTATGAGAAAAATATAAAGTTGTATGCAAATTAGAATTGAATTTTTTAGGCCATAAATATTATGCAAAAATACAATCATATTAATGGAATTTAATGAAAAACAGACCTGGGGAATAATTAGAAAGAAATATTTATTATGAATTTAAGCATTTTTATTGTCATAGCTATGAGAAAAATATAAAGTTGTATGCAAATTAGAATTGAATTTTTTAGGCCATAAATATAATGCAAAAATACAATCATATTAATGGAATATAATGAAAAACAGACCTGGGGAATAATTAGAAAGAAATATTTATTATGAATTTAAGCATTTTTATTGTCATAGCTATGAGAAAAATATAAAGTTGTATGCAAATTAGAATTGAATTTTTTAGGCCATAAATATTATGCAAAAATACAATCATATTAATGGAATTTAATGAAAAACAGACCTGGGGAATAATTAGAAAGAAATATTTATTATGAATTTAAGCATTTTTATTGTCATAGCTATGAGAAAAATATAAAGTTGTATGCAAATTAGAATTGAATTTTTTAGGCCATAAATATTATGCAAAAATACAATTCTTTCAATGGAATTTAATGAAAAACAGACCTGGGGAATAATTAGAAAGAAATATTTATTATGAATTTAAGCATTTTTATTGTCATAGCTATGAGAAAAATATAAAGTTGTATGCAAATTAGAATTGAATTTTTTAGGCCATAAATATTATGCAAAAATACAATCATATTAATGGAATATAATGAAAAACAGACCTGGGGAATAATTAGAAAGAAATATTTATTATGAATTTAAGCATTTTTATTGTCATAGCTATGAGAAAAATATAAAGTTGTATGCAAATTAGAATTGAATTTTTTAGGCCATAAATATAATGCAAAAATACAATCATATTAATGGAATATAATGAAAAACAGACCTGGGGAATAATTAGAAAGAAATATTTATTATGAATTTAAGCATTTTTATTGTCATAGCTATGAGAAAAATATAAAGTTGTATGCAAATTAGAATTGAATTTTTTAGGCCATAAATATAATGCAAAAATACAATCATATTAATGGAATATAATGAAAAACAGACCTGGGGAATAATTAGAAAGAAATATTTATTATGAATTTAAGCATTTTTATTGTCATAGCTATGAGAAAAATATAAAGTTGTATGCAAATTAGAATTGAATTTTTTAAGCCCTAAATATAATGCAAAAATACAATCATATTAATGGAATATAATGAAAAACAGACCTGGGGAATAATTAGAAAGAAATATTTATTATGAATTTAAGCATTTTTATTATCATAGCTATGAGAAAAATATAAAGTTGTATGCAAATTAGAATTGAATTTTTTAAGCCCTAAATATAATGCAAAAATACAATCATATTAATGGAATATAATGAAAAACAGACCTGGGGAATAATTAGAAAGAAATATTTATTATGAATTTAAGCATTTTTATTGTCATAGCTATGAGAAAAATATAAAGTTGTATGCAAATTAGATTTGAATTTTTTAAACCCTAAATATAATGCAAAAATACAATCATATTAATGGAATTTAATGAAAAACAGACCTGGGGAATAATTAGAAAGAAATATTTATTATGAATTTAAGCATTTTTATTGTCATAGCTATGAGAAAAATATAAAGTTGTATGCAAATTAGAATTGAATTTTTTAGGCCATAAATATAATGCAAAAATACAATCATATTAATGGAATTTAATGAAAAACAGACCTGGGGAATAATTAGAAAGAAATATTTATTATGAATTTAAGCATTTTTATTGTCATAGCTATGAGAAAAATATAAAGTTGTATGCAAATTAGAATTGAATTTTTTAGGCCATAAATATAATGCAAAAATACAATCATATTAATGGAATATAATGAAAAACAGACCTGGGGAATAATTAGAAAGAAATATTTATTATGAATTTAAGCATTTTTATTGTCATAGCTATGAGAAAAATATAAAGTTGTATGCAAATTAGAATTGAATTTTTTAGGCCATAAATATAATGCAAAAATACAATCATATTAATGGAATATAATGAAAAACAGACCTGGGGAATAATTAGAAAGAAATATTTATTATGAATTTAAGCATTTTTATTGTCATAGCTATGAGAAAAATATAAAGTTGTATGCAAATTAGAATTGAATTTTTTAAGCCCTAAATATAATGCAAAAATACAATCATATTAATGGAATATAATGAAAAACAGACCTGGGGAATAATTAGAAAGAAATATTTATTATGAATTTAAGCATTTTTATTATCATAGCTATGAGAAAAATATAAAGTTGTATGCAAATATCAATTGAATTTTTTAAGCCCTAAATATAATGCAAAAATACAATCATATTAATGGAATATAATGAAAAACAGACCTGGGGAATAATTAGAAAGAAATATTTATTATGAATTTAAGCATTTTTATTGTCATAGCTATGAGAAAAATATAAAGTTGTATGCAAATTAGAATTGAATTTTTTAAACCCTAAATATAATGCAAAAATACAATCATATTAATGGAATTTAATGAAAAACAGACCTGGGGAATAATTAGAAAGAAATATTTATTATGAATTTAAGCATTTTTATTGTCATAGCTATGAGAAAAATATAAAGTTGTATGCAAATTAGAATTGAATTTTTTAGGACATAAATATAATGCAAAAATACAATCATATTAATGGAATTTAATGAAAAACAGACCTGGGGAATAATTAGAAAGAAATATTTATTATGAATTTAAGCATTTTTATTGTCATAGCTATGAGAAAAATATAAAGTTGTATGCAAATTAGAATTGAATTTTTTAGGCCATAAATATAATGCAAAAATACAATCATATTAATGGAATTTAATGAAAAACAGACCTGGGGAATAATTAGAAAGAAATATTTATTATGAATTTAAGCATTTTTATTGTCATAGCTATGAGAAAAATATAAAGTTGTATGCAAATTAGAATTGAATTTTTTAGGCCATAAATATAATGCAAAAATACAATCATATTAATGGAATATAATGAAAAACAGACCTGGGGAATAATTAGAAAGAAATATTTATTATGAATTTAAGCATTTTTATTATCATAGCTATGAGAAAAATATAAAGTTGTATGCAAATTAGAATTGAATTTTTTAGGCCATAAATATAATGCAAAAATACAATCATATTAATGGAATTTAATGAAAAACAGACCTGGGGAATAATTAGAAAGAAATATTTATTATGAATTTAAGCATTTTTATTGTCATAGCTATGAGAAAAATATAAAGTTGTATGCAAATTAGAATTGAATTTTTTAGGCCATAAATATAATGCAAAAATCCATCCTTGCAATGGAATTTAATGAAAAACAGACCTGGGGAATAATTAGAAAGAAATATTTATTATGAATTTAAGCATTTTTATTGTCATAGCTATGAGAAAAATATAAAGTTGTATGCAAATTAGAATTGAATTTTTTAGGCCATAAATATAATGCAAAAATACAATCATATTAATGGAATTTAATGAAAAACAGACCTAGGGAATAATTAGAAAGAAATATTTATTATGAATTTAAGCATTTTTATTATCATAGCTATGAGAAAAATATAAAGTTGTATGCAAATTAGAATTGAATTTTTTAAGCCCTAAATATAATGCAAAAATCCATCCTTTCAATGGAATTTAATGAAAAACAGACCTGGGGAATAATTAGAAAGAAATATTTATTATGAATTTAAGCATTTTTATTATCATAGCTATGAGAAAAATATAAAGTTGTATGCAAATTAGAATTGAATTTTTTAAGCCCTAAATATAATGCAAAAATACAATCATATTAATGGAATTTAATGAAAAACAGACCTGGGGAATAATTAGAAAGAAATATTTATTATGAATTTAAGCATTTTTATTGTCATAGCTATGAGAAAAATATAAAGTTGTATGCAAATTAGAATTGAATTTTTTAGGCCATAAATATAATGCAAAAATACAATCATATTAATGGAATTTAATGAAAAACAGACCTGGGGAATAATTAGAAAGAAATATTTATTATGAATTTAAGCATTTTTATTGTCATAGCTATGAGAAAAATATAAAGTTGTATGCAAATTAGAATTGAATTTTTTAGGCCATAAATATAATGCAAAAATACAATCATATTAATGGAATTTAATGAAAAACAGACCTGGGGAATAATTAGAAAGAAATATTTATTATGAATTTAAGCATTTTTATTATCATAGCTATGAGAAAAATATAAAGTTGTATGCAAATTAGAATTGAATTTTTTAGACCATAAATATAATGCAAAAATACAATCATATTAATGGAATTTAATGAAAAACAGACCTGGGGAATAATTAGAAAGAAATATTTATTATGAATTTAAGCATTTTTATTATCATAGCTATGAGAAAAATATAAAGTTGTATGCAAATTAGAATTGAATTTTTTAGGCCATAAATATAATGCAAAAATACAATCATATTAATGGAATTTAATGAAAAACAGACCTGGGGAATAATTAGAAAGAAATATTTATTATGAATTTAAGCATTTTTATTGTCATAGCTATGAGAAAAATATAAAGTTGTATGCAAATTAGAATTGAATTTTTTAGGCCATAAATATAATGCAAAAATACAATCATATTAATGGAATTTAATGAAAAACAGACTTGGGGAATAATTAGAAAGAAATATTTATTATTAATTTAAGCATTTTTATTATCATAGCTATGAGAAAAATATAAAGTTGTATGCAAATTAGAATTGAATTTTTTAAGCCCTAAATATAATGCAAAAATACAATCATATTAATGGAATTTAATGAAAAACAGACCTGGGGAATAATTAGAAAGAAATATTTATTATGAATTTAAGCATTTTTATTATCATAGCTATGAGAAAAATATAAAGTTGTATGCAAATATCAATTGAATTTTTTAAGCCCTAAATATAATGCAAAAATCCATCCTTCCAATGGAATTTAATGAAAAACAGACCTGGGGAATAATTAGAAAGAAATATTTATTATGAATTTAAGCATTTTTATTATCATAGCTATGAGAAAAATATAAAGTTGTATGCAAATATCAATTGAATTTTTTAAGCCATAAATATAATGCAAAAATACAATCATATTAATGGAATATAATGAAAAACAGACCTGGGGAATAATTAGAAAGAAATATTTATTATGAATTTAAGCATTTTTATTATCATAGCTATGAGAAAAATATAAAGTTGTATGCAAATTAGAATTGAATTTTTTAAGCCATAAATATAATGCAAAAATACAATCATATTAATGGAATTTAATGAAAAACAGACCTGGGGAATAATTAGAAAGAAATATTTATTATGAATTTAAGCATTTTTATTATCATAGCTATGAGAAAAATATAAAGTTGTATGCAAATTAGAATTGAATTTTTTAAGCCCTAAATATAATGCAAAAATACAATCATATTAATGGAATATAATGAAAAACAGACCTGGGGAATAATTAGAAAGAAATATTTATTATGAATTTAAGCATTTTTATTATCATAGCTATGAGAAAAATATAAAGTTGTATGCAAATTAGAATTGAATTTTTTAGGCCATAAATATAATGCAAAAATACAATCATATTAATGGAATTTAATGAAAAACAGACCTGGGGAATAATTAGAAAGAAATATTTATTATGAATTTAAGCATTTTTATTGTCATAGCTATGAGAAAAATATAAAGTTGTATGCAAATTAGAATTGAATTTTTTAGGCCATAAATATAATGCAAAAATACAATCATATTAATGGAATTTAATGAAAAACAGACCTGGGGAATAATTAGAAAGAAATATTTATTATGAATTTAAGCATTTTTATTATCATAGCTATGAGAAAAATATAAAGTTGTATGCAAATTAGAATTGAATTTTTTAAGCCCTAAATATAATGCAAAAATACAATCATATTAATGGAATTTAATGAAAAACAGACCTGGGGAATAATTAGAAAGAAATATTTATTATGAATTTAAGCATTTTTATTGTCATAGCTATGAGAAAAATATAAAGTTGTATGCAAATTAGAATTGAATTTTTTAGGCCATAAATATAATGCAAAAATACAATCATATTAATGGAATTTAATGAAAAACAGACCTGGGGAATAATTAGAAAGAAATATTTATTATGAATTTAAGCATTTTTATTATCATAGCTATGAGAAAAATATAAAGTTGTATGCAAATTAGAATTGAATTTTTTAGGCCATAAATATAATGCAAAAATACAATCATATTAATGGAATTTAATGAAAAACAGACCTGGGGAATAATTAGAAAGAAATATTTATTATGAATTTAAGCATTTTTATTATCATAGCTATGAGAAAAATATAAAGTTGTATGCAAATTAGAATTGAATTTTTTAAGCCCTAAATATAATGCAAAAATACAATCATATTAATGGAATTTAATGAAAAACAGACCTGGGGAATAATTAGAAAGAAATATTTATTATGAATTTAAGCATTTTTATTATCATAGCTATGAGAAAAATATAAAGTTGTATGCAAATTAGAATTGAATTTTTTAGGCCATAAATATAATGCAAAAATACAATCATATTAATGGAATTTAATGAAAAACAGACCTGGGGAATAATTAGAAAGAAATATTTATTATGAATTTAAGCATTTTTATTATCATAGCTATGAGAAAAATATAAAGTTGTATGCAAATTAGAATTGAATTTTTTAGGCCATAAATATAATGCAAAAATACAATCATATTAATGGAATTTAATGAAAAACAGACCTGGGGAATAATTAGAAAGAAATATTTATTATGAATTTAAGCATTTTTATTGTCATAGCTATGAGAAAAATATAAAGTTGTATGCAAATTAGAATTGAATTTTTTAGGCCATAAATATAATGCAAAAATACAATCATATTAATGGAATTTAATGAAAAACAGACTTGGGGAATAATTAGAAAGAAATATTTATTATTAATTTAAGCATTTTTATTATCATAGCTATGAGAAAAATATAAAGTTGTATGCAAATTAGAATTGAATTTTTTAAGCCCTAAATATAATGCAAAAATACAATCATATTAATGGAATTTAATGAAAAACAGACCTGGGGAATAATTAGAAAGAAATATTTATTATGAATTTAAGCATTTTTATTATCATAGCTATGAGAAAAATATAAAGTTGTATGCAAATATCAATTGAATTTTTTAAGCCCTAAATATAATGCAAAAATCCATCCTTCCAATGGAATTTAATGAAAAACAGACCTGGGGAATAATTAGAAAGAAATATTTATTATGAATTTAAGCATTTTTATTATCATAGCTATGAGAAAAATATAAAGTTGTATGCAAATATCAATTGAATTTTTTAAGCCATAAATATAATGCAAAAATACAATCATATTAATGGAATATAATGAAAAACAGACCTGGGGAATAATTAGAAAGAAATATTTATTATGAATTTAAGCATTTTTATTATCATAGCTATGAGAAAAATATAAAGTTGTATGCAAATTAGAATTGAATTTTTTAAGCCATAAATATAATGCAAAAATACAATCATATTAATGGAATTTAATGAAAAACAGACCTGGGGAATAATTAGAAAGAAATATTTATTATGAATTTAAGCATTTTTATTATCATAGCTATGAGAAAAATATAAAGTTGTATGCAAATTAGAATTGAATTTTTTAAGCCCTAAATATAATGCAAAAATACAATCATATTAATGGAATATAATGAAAAACAGACCTGGGGAATAATTAGAAAGAAATATTTATTATGAATTTAAGCATTTTTATTATCATAGCTATGAGAAAAATATAAAGTTGTATGCAAATTAGAATTGAATTTTTTAAGCCCTAAATATAATGCAAAAATACAATCATATTAATGGAATTTAATGAAAAACAGACCTGGGGAATAATTAGAAAGAAATATTTATTATGAATTTAAGCATTTTTATTGTCATAGCTATGAGAAAAATATAAAGTTGTATGCAAATTAGAATTGAATTTTTTAGGCCATAAATATAATGCAAAAATACAATCATATTAATGGAATTTAATGAAAAACAGACCTGGGGAATAATTAGAAAGAAATATTTATTATGAATTTAAGCATTTTTATTGTCATAGCTATGAGAAAAATATAAAGTTGTATGCAAATTAGAATTGAATTTTTTAAGCCCTAAATATTATGCAAAAATACAATTCTTTCAATGGAATTTAATGAAAAACAGACCTGGGGAATAATTAGAAAGAAATAATTATTATGAATTTAAGCATTTTTATTGTCATAGCTATGAGAAAAATATAAAGTTGTATGCAAATTAGAATTGAATTTTTTAGGCCATAAATATAATGCAAAAATACAATCATATTAATGGAATTTAATGAAAAACAGACCTGGGGAATAATTAGAAAGAAATAATTATTATGAATTTAAGCATTTTTATTGTCATAGCTATGAGAAAAATATAAAGTTGTATGCAAATTAGAATTGAATTTTTTAGGCCATAAATATAATGCAAAAATACAATCATATTAATGGAATTTAATGAAAAACAGACCTGGGGAATAATTAGAAAGAAATATTTATTATGAATTTAAGCATTTTTATTGTCATAGCTATGAGAAAAATATAAAGTTGTATGCAAATTAGAATTGAATTTTTTAGGCCATAAATATAATGCAAAAATACAATCATATTAATGGAATTTAATGAAAAACAGACCTGGGGAATAATTAGAAAGAAATATTTATTATGAATTTAAGCATTTTTATTGTCATAGCTATGAGAAAAATATAAAGTTGTATGCAAATTAGAATTGAATTTTTTAAGCCCGAAAATATTATGCAAAAATACAATTCTTTCAATGGAATTTAATGAAAAACAGACCTGGGGAATAATTAGAAAGAAATATTTATTATGAATTTAAGCATTTTTATTGTCATAGCTATGAGAAAAATATAAAGTTGTATGCAAATTAGAATTGAATTTTTTAGGCCATAAATATAATGCAAAAATACAATCATATTAATGGAATTTAATGAAAAACAGACCTGGGGAATAATTAGAAAGAAATATTTATTATGAATTTAAGCATTTTTATTGTCATAGCTATGAGAAAAATATAAAGTTGTATGCAAATTAGAATTGAATTTTTTAGGCCATAAATATAATGCAAAAATACAATCATATTAATGGAATTTAATGAAAAACAGACCTGGGGAATAATTAGAAAGAAATATTTATTATGAATTTAAGCATTTTTATTGTCATAGCTATGAGAAAAATATAAAGTTGTATGCAAATTAGAATTGAATTTTTTAGGCCATAAATATTATGCAAAAATACAATCATATTAATGGAATATAATGAAAAACAGACCTGGGGAATAATTAGAAAGAAATATTTATTATGAATTTAAGCATTTTTATTGTCATAGCTATGAGAAAAATATAAAGTTGTATGCAAATTAGAATTGAATTTTTTAGGCCATAAATATTATGCAAAAATACAATCATATTAATGGAATTTAATGAAAAACAGACCTGGGGAATAATTAGAAAGAAATATTTATTATGAATTTAAGCATTTTTATTGTCATAGCTATGAGAAAAATATAAAGTTGTATGCAAATTAGAATTGAATTTTTTAGGCCATAAATATTATGCAAAAATACAATCATATTAATGGAATTTAATGAAAAACAGACCTGGGGAATAATTAGAAAGAAATATTTATTATGAATTTAAGCATTTTTATTGTCATAGCTATGAGAAAAATATAAAGTTGTATGCAAATTAGAATTGAATTTTTTAGGCCATAAATATTATGCAAAAATACAATCATATTAATGGAATATAATGAAAAACAGACCTGGGGAATAATTAGAAAGAAATATTTATTATGAATTTAAGCATTTTTATTGTCATAGCTATGAGAAAAATATAAAGTTGTATGCAAATTAGAATTGAATTTTTTAGGCCATAAATATTATGCAAAAATACAATCATATTAATGGAATTTAATGAAAAACAGACCTGGGGAATAATTAGAAAGAAATATTTATTATGAATTTAAGCATTTTTATTGTCATAGCTATGAGAAAAATATAAAGTTGTATGCAAATTAGAATTGAATTTTTTAGGCCATAAATATTATGCAAAAATACAATTCTTTCAATGGAATTTAATGAAAAACAGACCTGGGGAATAATTAGAAAGAAATATTTATTATGAATTTAAGCATTTTTATTGTCATAGCTATGAGAAAAATATAAAGTTGTATGCAAATTAGAATTGAATTTTTTAGGCCATAAATATTATGCAAAAATACAATTCTTTCAATGGAATTTAATGAAAAACAGACCTGGGGAATAATTAGAAAGAAATATTTATTATGAATTTAAGCATTTTTATTGTCATAGCTATGAGAAAAATATAAAGTTGTATGCAAATTAGAATTGAATTTTTTAGGCCATAAATATTATGCAAAAATACAATCATATTAATGGAATTTAATGAAAAACAGACCTGGGGAATAATTAGAAAGAAATATTTATTATGAATTTAAGCATTTTTATTGTCATAGCTATGAGAAAAATATAAAGTTGTATGCAAATTAGAATTGAATTTTTTAGGCCATAAATATAATGCAAAAATACAATCATATTAATGGAATATAATGAAAAACAGACCTGGGGAATAATTAGAAAGAAATATTTATTATGAATTTAAGCATTTTTATTGTCATAGCTATGAGAAAAATATAAAGTTGTATGCAAATTAGAATTGAATTTTTTAGGCCATAAATATTATGCAAAAATACAATCATATTAATGGAATTTAATGAAAAACAGACCTGGGGAATAATTAGAAAGAAATATTTATTATGAATTTAAGCATTTTTATTGTCATAGCTATGAGAAAAATATAAAGTTGTATGCAAATTAGAATTGAATTTTTTAGGCCATAAATATTATGCAAAAATACAATTCTTTCAATGGAATTTAATGAAAAACAGACCTGGGGAATAATTAGAAAGAAATATTTATTATGAATTTAAGCATTTTTATTATCATAGCTATGAGAAAAATATAAAGTTGTATGCAAATTAGAATTGAATTTTTTAAGCCCTAAATATAATGCAAAAATACAATCATATTAATGGAATATAATGAAAAACAGACCTGGGGAATAATTAGAAAGAAATATTTATTATGAATTTAAGCATTTTTATTATCATAGCTATGAGAAAAATATAAAGTTGTATGCAAATTAGAATTGAATTTTTTAAGCCCTAAATATAATGCAAAAATACAATCATATTAATGGAATTTAATGAAAAACAGACCTGGGGAATAATTAGAAAGAAATATTTATTATGAATTTAAGCATTTTTATTGTCATAGCTATGAGAAAAATATAAAGTTGTATGCAAATTAGAATTGAATTTTTTAGGCCATAAATATAATGCAAAAATACAATCATATTAATGGAATTTAATGAAAAACAGACCTGGGGAATAATTAGAAAGAAATATTTATTATGAATTTAAGCATTTTTATTGTCATAGCTATGAGAAAAATATAAAGTTGTATGCAAATTAGAATTGAATTTTTTAAGCCCTAAATATTATGCAAAAATACAATTCTTTCAATGGAATTTAATGAAAAACAGACCTGGGGAATAATTAGAAAGAAATAATTATTATGAATTTAAGCATTTTTATTGTCATAGCTATGAGAAAAATATAAAGTTGTATGCAAATTAGAATTGAATTTTTTAGGCCATAAATATAATGCAAAAATACAATCATATTAATGGAATTTAATGAAAAACAGACCTGGGGAATAATTAGAAAGAAATAATTATTATGAATTTAAGCATTTTTATTGTCATAGCTATGAGAAAAATATAAAGTTGTATGCAAATTAGAATTGAATTTTTTAGGCCATAAATATAATGCAAAAATACAATCATATTAATGGAATTTAATGAAAAACAGACCTGGGGAATAATTAGAAAGAAATATTTATTATGAATTTAAGCATTTTTATTATCATAGCTATGAGAAAAATATAAAGTTGTATGCAAATTAGAATTGAATTTTTTAAGCCCTAAATATAATGCAAAAATACAATCATATTAATGGAATTTAATGAAAAACAGACCTGGGGAATAATTAGAAAGAAATATTTATTATGAATTTAAGCATTTTTATTGTCATAGCTATGAGAAAAATATAAAGTTGTATGCAAATTAGAATTGAATTTTTTAGGCCATAAATATTATGCAAAAATACAATCATATTAATGGAATTTAATGAAAAACAGACCTGGGGAATAATTAGAAAGAAATAATTATTATGAATTTAAGCATTTTTATTGTCATAGCTATGAGAAAAATATAAAGTTGTATGCAAATTAGAATTGAATTTTTTAGGCCATAAATATAATGCAAAAATACAATCATATTAATGGAATATAATGAAAAACAGACCTGGGGAATAATTAGAAAGAAATATTTATTATGAATTTAAGCATTTTTATTGTCATAGCTATGAGAAAAATATAAAGTTGTATGCAAATTAGAATTGAATTTTTTAGGCCATAAATATAATGCAAAAATACAATCATATTAATGGAATTTAATGAAAAACAGACCTGGGGAATAATTAGAAAGAAATAATTATTATGAATTTAAGCATTTTTATTGTCATAGCTATGAGAAAAATATAAAGTTGTATGCAAATTAGAATTGAATTTTTTAGGCCATAAATATAATGCAAAAATACAATCATATTAATGGAATATAATGAAAAACAGACCTGGGGAATAATTAGAAAGAAATATTTATTATGAATTTAAGCATTTTTATTGTCATAGCTATGAGAAAAATATAAAGTTGTATGCAAATTAGAATTGAATTTTTTAAGCCCTAAATATAATGCAAAAATACAATCATATTAATGGAATATAATGAAAAACAGACCTGGGGAATAATTAGAAAGAAATATTTATTATGAATTTAAGCATTTTTATTATCATAGCTATGAGAAAAATATAAAGTTGTATGCAAATTAGAATTGAATTTTTTAAGCCCTAAATATAATGCAAAAATACAATCATATTAATGGAATATAATGAAAAACAGACCTGGGGAATAATTAGAAAGAAATATTTATTATGAATTTAAGCATTTTTATTGTCATAGCTATGAGAAAAATATAAAGTTGTATGCAAATTAGATTTGAATTTTTTAAACCCTAAATATAATGCAAAAATACAATCATATTAATGGAATTTAATGAAAAACAGACCTGGGGAATAATTAGAAAGAAATATTTATTATGAATTTAAGCATTTTTATTGTCATAGCTATGAGAAAAATATAAAGTTGTATGCAAATTAGAATTGAATTTTTTAGGCCATAAATATAATGCAAAAATACAATCATATTAATGGAATTTAATGAAAAACAGACCTGGGGAATAATTAGAAAGAAATATTTATTATGAATTTAAGCATTTTTATTGTCATAGCTATGAGAAAAATATAAAGTTGTATGCAAATTAGAATTGAATTTTTTAGGCCATAAATATAATGCAAAAATACAATCATATTAATGGAATATAATGAAAAACAGACCTGGGGAATAATTAGAAAGAAATATTTATTATGAATTTAAGCATTTTTATTGTCATAGCTATGAGAAAAATATAAAGTTGTATGCAAATTAGAATTGAATTTTTTAGGCCATAAATATAATGCAAAAATACAATCATATTAATGGAATATAATGAAAAACAGACCTGGGGAATAATTAGAAAGAAATATTTATTATGAATTTAAGCATTTTTATTGTCATAGCTATGAGAAAAATATAAAGTTGTATGCAAATTAGAATTGAATTTTTTAAGCCCTAAATATAATGCAAAAATACAATCATATTAATGGAATATAATGAAAAACAGACCTGGGGAATAATTAGAAAGAAATATTTATTATGAATTTAAGCATTTTTATTATCATAGCTATGAGAAAAATATAAAGTTGTATGCAAATATCAATTGAATTTTTTAAGCCCTAAATATAATGCAAAAATACAATCATATTAATGGAATATAATGAAAAACAGACCTGGGGAATAATTAGAAAGAAATATTTATTATGAATTTAAGCATTTTTATTGTCATAGCTATGAGAAAAATATAAAGTTGTATGCAAATTAGAATTGAATTTTTTAAACCCTAAATATAATGCAAAAATACAATCATATTAATGGAATTTAATGAAAAACAGACCTGGGGAATAATTAGAAAGAAATATTTATTATGAATTTAAGCATTTTTATTGTCATAGCTATGAGAAAAATATAAAGTTGTATGCAAATTAGAATTGAATTTTTTAGGACATAAATATAATGCAAAAATACAATCATATTAATGGAATTTAATGAAAAACAGACCTGGGGAATAATTAGAAAGAAATATTTATTATGAATTTAAGCATTTTTATTGTCATAGCTATGAGAAAAATATAAAGTTGTATGCAAATTAGAATTGAATTTTTTAGGCCATAAATATAATGCAAAAATACAATCATATTAATGGAATTTAATGAAAAACAGACCTGGGGAATAATTAGAAAGAAATATTTATTATGAATTTAAGCATTTTTATTGTCATAGCTATGAGAAAAATATAAAGTTGTATGCAAATTAGAATTGAATTTTTTAGGCCATAAATATAATGCAAAAATACAATCATATTAATGGAATATAATGAAAAACAGACCTGGGGAATAATTAGAAAGAAATATTTATTATGAATTTAAGCATTTTTATTATCATAGCTATGAGAAAAATATAAAGTTGTATGCAAATTAGAATTGAATTTTTTAGGCCATAAATATAATGCAAAAATACAATCATATTAATGGAATTTAATGAAAAACAGACCTGGGGAATAATTAGAAAGAAATATTTATTATGAATTTAAGCATTTTTATTGTCATAGCTATGAGAAAAATATAAAGTTGTATGCAAATTAGAATTGAATTTTTTAGGCCATAAATATAATGCAAAAATCCATCCTTGCAATGGAATTTAATGAAAAACAGACCTGGGGAATAATTAGAAAGAAATATTTATTATGAATTTAAGCATTTTTATTGTCATAGCTATGAGAAAAATATAAAGTTGTATGCAAATTAGAATTGAATTTTTTAGGCCATAAATATAATGCAAAAATACAATCATATTAATGGAATTTAATGAAAAACAGACCTAGGGAATAATTAGAAAGAAATATTTATTATGAATTTAAGCATTTTTATTATCATAGCTATGAGAAAAATATAAAGTTGTATGCAAATTAGAATTGAATTTTTTAAGCCCTAAATATAATGCAAAAATCCATCCTTTCAATGGAATTTAATGAAAAACAGACCTGGGGAATAATTAGAAAGAAATATTTATTATGAATTTAAGCATTTTTATTATCATAGCTATGAGAAAAATATAAAGTTGTATGCAAATTAGAATTGAATTTTTTAAGCCCTAAATATAATGCAAAAATACAATCATATTAATGGAATTTAATGAAAAACAGACCTGGGGAATAATTAGAAAGAAATATTTATTATGAATTTAAGCATTTTTATTGTCATAGCTATGAGAAAAATATAAAGTTGTATGCAAATTAGAATTGAATTTTTTAGGCCATAAATATAATGCAAAAATACAATCATATTAATGGAATTTAATGAAAAACAGACCTGGGGAATAATTAGAAAGAAATATTTATTATGAATTTAAGCATTTTTATTGTCATAGCTATGAGAAAAATATAAAGTTGTATGCAAATTAGAATTGAATTTTTTAGGCCATAAATATAATGCAAAAATACAATCATATTAATGGAATTTAATGAAAAACAGACCTGGGGAATAATTAGAAAGAAATATTTATTATGAATTTAAGCATTTTTATTATCATAGCTATGAGAAAAATATAAAGTTGTATGCAAATTAGAATTGAATTTTTTAGGCCATAAATATAATGCAAAAATACAATCATATTAATGGAATTTAATGAAAAACAGACCTGGGGAATAATTAGAAAGAAATATTTATTATGAATTTAAGCATTTTTATTGTCATAGCTATGAGAAAAATATAAAGTTGTATGCAAATTAGAATTGAATTTTTTAGGCCATAAATATAATGCAAAAATACAATCATATTAATGGAATTTAATGAAAAACAGACCTGGGGAATAATTAGAAAGAAATATTTATTATGAATTTAAGCATTTTTATTGTCATAGCTATGAGAAAAATATAAAGTTGTATGCAAATTAGAATTGAATTTTTTAGGCCATAAATATAATGCAAAAATACAATCATATTAATGGAATTTAATGAAAAACAGACCTGGGGAATAATTAGAAAGAAATATTTATTATGAATTTAAGCATTTTTATTATCATAGCTATGAGAAAAATATAAAGTTGTATGCAAATTAGAATTGAATTTTTTAGGCCATAAATATAATGCAAAAATACAATCATATTAATGGAATTTAATGAAAAACAGACCTGGGGAATAATTAGAAAGAAATATTTATTATGAATTTAAGCATTTTTATTATCATAGCTATGAGAAAAATATAAAGTTGTATGCAAATTAGAATTGAATTTTTTAGGCCATAAATATAATGCAAAAATACAATCATATTAATGGAATTTAATGAAAAACAGACCTGGGGAATAATTAGAAAGAAATATTTATTATGAATTTAAGCATTTTTATTGTCATAGCTATGAGAAAAATATAAAGTTGTATGCAAATTAGAATTGAATTTTTTAGGCCATAAATATAATGCAAAAATACAATCATATTAATGGAATTTAATGAAAAACAGACTTGGGGAATAATTAGAAAGAAATATTTATTATTAATTTAAGCATTTTTATTATCATAGCTATGAGAAAAATATAAAGTTGTATGCAAATTAGAATTGAATTTTTTAAGCCCTAAATATAATGCAAAAATACAATCATATTAATGGAATTTAATGAAAAACAGACCTGGGGAATAATTAGAAAGAAATATTTATTATGAATTTAAGCATTTTTATTATCATAGCTATGAGAAAAATATAAAGTTGTATGCAAATATCAATTGAATTTTTTAAGCCCTAAATATAATGCAAAAATCCATCCTTCCAATGGAATTTAATGAAAAACAGACCTGGGGAATAATTAGAAAGAAATATTTATTATGAATTTAAGCATTTTTATTATCATAGCTATGAGAAAAATATAAAGTTGTATGCAAATATCAATTGAATTTTTTAAGCCATAAATATAATGCAAAAATACAATCATATTAATGGAATATAATGAAAAACAGACCTGGGGAATAATTAGAAAGAAATATTTATTATGAATTTAAGCATTTTTATTATCATAGCTATGAGAAAAATATAAAGTTGTATGCAAATTAGAATTGAATTTTTTAAGCCATAAATATAATGCAAAAATACAATCATATTAATGGAATTTAATGAAAAACAGACCTGGGGAATAATTAGAAAGAAATATTTATTATGAATTTAAGCATTTTTATTATCATAGCTATGAGAAAAATATAAAGTTGTATGCAAATTAGAATTGAATTTTTTAAGCCCTAAATATAATGCAAAAATACAATCATATTAATGGAATATAATGAAAAACAGACCTGGGGAATAATTAGAAAGAAATATTTATTATGAATTTAAGCATTTTTATTATCATAGCTATGAGAAAAATATAAAGTTGTATGCAAATTAGAATTGAATTTTTTAGGCCATAAATATAATGCAAAAATACAATCATATTAATGGAATTTAATGAAAAACAGACCTGGGGAATAATTAGAAAGAAATATTTATTATGAATTTAAGCATTTTTATTGTCATAGCTATGAGAAAAATATAAAGTTGTATGCAAATTAGAATTGAATTTTTTAGGCCATAAATATAATGCAAAAATACAATCATATTAATGGAATTTAATGAAAAACAGACCTGGGGAATAATTAGAAAGAAATATTTATTATGAATTTAAGCATTTTTATTATCATAGCTATGAGAAAAATATAAAGTTGTATGCAAATTAGAATTGAATTTTTTAAGCCCTAAATATAATGCAAAAATACAATCATATTAATGGAATTTAATGAAAAACAGACCTGGGGAATAATTAGAAAGAAATATTTATTATGAATTTAAGCATTTTTATTGTCATAGCTATGAGAAAAATATAAAGTTGTATGCAAATTAGAATTGAATTTTTTAGGCCATAAATATAATGCAAAAATACAATCATATTAATGGAATTTAATGAAAAACAGACCTGGGGAATAATTAGAAAGAAATATTTATTATGAATTTAAGCATTTTTATTATCATAGCTATGAGAAAAATATAAAGTTGTATGCAAATTAGAATTGAATTTTTTAGGCCATAAATATAATGCAAAAATACAATCATATTAATGGAATTTAATGAAAAACAGACCTGGGGAATAATTAGAAAGAAATATTTATTATGAATTTAAGCATTTTTATTATCATAGCTATGAGAAAAATATAAAGTTGTATGCAAATTAGAATTGAATTTTTTAAGCCCTAAATATAATGCAAAAATACAATCATATTAATGGAATTTAATGAAAAACAGACCTGGGGAATAATTAGAAAGAAATATTTATTATGAATTTAAGCATTTTTATTATCATAGCTATGAGAAAAATATAAAGTTGTATGCAAATTAGAATTGAATTTTTTAGGCCATAAATATAATGCAAAAATACAATCATATTAATGGAATTTAATGAAAAACAGACCTGGGGAATAATTAGAAAGAAATATTTATTATGAATTTAAGCATTTTTATTATCATAGCTATGAGAAAAATATAAAGTTGTATGCAAATTAGAATTGAATTTTTTAGGCCATAAATATAATGCAAAAATACAATCATATTAATGGAATTTAATGAAAAACAGACCTGGGGAATAATTAGAAAGAAATATTTATTATGAATTTAAGCATTTTTATTGTCATAGCTATGAGAAAAATATAAAGTTGTATGCAAATTAGAATTGAATTTTTTAGGCCATAAATATAATGCAAAAATACAATCATATTAATGGAATTTAATGAAAAACAGACTTGGGGAATAATTAGAAAGAAATATTTATTATTAATTTAAGCATTTTTATTATCATAGCTATGAGAAAAATATAAAGTTGTATGCAAATTAGAATTGAATTTTTTAAGCCCTAAATATAATGCAAAAATACAATCATATTAATGGAATTTAATGAAAAACAGACCTGGGGAATAATTAGAAAGAAATATTTATTATGAATTTAAGCATTTTTATTATCATAGCTATGAGAAAAATATAAAGTTGTATGCAAATATCAATTGAATTTTTTAAGCCCTAAATATAATGCAAAAATCCATCCTTCCAATGGAATTTAATGAAAAACAGACCTGGGGAATAATTAGAAAGAAATATTTATTATGAATTTAAGCATTTTTATTATCATAGCTATGAGAAAAATATAAAGTTGTATGCAAATATCAATTGAATTTTTTAAGCCATAAATATAATGCAAAAATACAATCATATTAATGGAATATAATGAAAAACAGACCTGGGGAATAATTAGAAAGAAATATTTATTATGAATTTAAGCATTTTTATTATCATAGCTATGAGAAAAATATAAAGTTGTATGCAAATTAGAATTGAATTTTTTAAGCCATAAATATAATGCAAAAATACAATCATATTAATGGAATTTAATGAAAAACAGACCTGGGGAATAATTAGAAAGAAATATTTATTATGAATTTAAGCATTTTTATTATCATAGCTATGAGAAAAATATAAAGTTGTATGCAAATTAGAATTGAATTTTTTAAGCCCTAAATATAATGCAAAAATACAATCATATTAATGGAATATAATGAAAAACAGACCTGGGGAATAATTAGAAAGAAATATTTATTATGAATTTAAGCATTTTTATTATCATAGCTATGAGAAAAATATAAAGTTGTATGCAAATTAGAATTGAATTTTTTAGGCCATAAATATAATGCAAAAATACAATCATATTAATGGAATTTAATGAAAAACAGACCTGGGGAATAATTAGAAAGAAATATTTATTATGAATTTAAGCATTTTTATTGTCATAGCTATGAGAAAAATATAAAGTTGTATGCAAATTAGAATTGAATTTTTTAGGCCATAAATATAATGCAAAAATACAATCATATTAATGGAATTTAATGAAAAACAGACCTGGGGAATAATTAGAAAGAAATATTTATTATGAATTTAAGCATTTTTATTATCATAGCTATGAGAAAAATATAAAGTTGTATGCAAATTAGAATTGAATTTTTTAAGCCCTAAATATAATGCAAAAATACAATCATATTAATGGAATTTAATGAAAAACAGACCTGGGGAATAATTAGAAAGAAATATTTATTATGAATTTAAGCATTTTTATTGTCATAGCTATGAGAAAAATATAAAGTTGTATGCAAATTAGAATTGAATTTTTTAGGCCATAAATATAATGCAAAAATACAATCATATTAATGGAATTTAATGAAAAACAGACCTGGGGAATAATTAGAAAGAAATATTTATTATGAATTTAAGCATTTTTATTATCATAGCTATGAGAAAAATATAAAGTTGTATGCAAATTAGAATTGAATTTTTTAGGCCATAAATATAATGCAAAAATACAATCATATTAATGGAATTTAATGAAAAACAGACCTGGGGAATAATTAGAAAGAAATATTTATTATGAATTTAAGCATTTTTATTATCATAGCTATGAGAAAAATATAAAGTTGTATGCAAATTAGAATTGAATTTTTTAAACCCTAAATATAATGCAAAAATACAATCATATTAATGGAATTTAATGAAAAACAGACCTGGGGAATAATTAGAAAGAAATATTTATTATGAATTTAAGCATTTTTATTGTCATAGCTATGAGAAAAATATAAAGTTGTATGCAAATTAGAATTGAATTTTTTAGGCCATAAATATAATGCAAAAATACAATCATATTAATGGAATTTAATGAAAAACAGACCTGGGGAATAATTAGAAAGAAATATTTATTATGAATTTAAGCATTTTTATTGTCATAGCTATGAGAAAAATATAAAGTTGTATGCAAATTAGAATTGAATTTTTTAGGACATAAATATAATGCAAAAATCCATCCTTGCAATGGAATTTAATGAAAAACAGACCTGGGGAATAATTAGAAAGAAATATTTATTATGAATTTAAGCATTTTTATTGTCATAGCTATGAGAAAAATATAAAGTTGTATGCAAATTAGAATTGAATTTTTTAGGCCATAAATATAATGCAAAAATACAATCATATTAATGGAATTTAATGAAAAACAGACCTAGGGAATAATTAGAAAGAAATATTTATTATGAATTTAAGCATTTTTATTATCATAGCTATGAGAAAAATATAAAGTTGTATGCAAATTAGAATTGAATTTTTTAAGCCCTAAATATAATGCAAAAATCCATCCTTTCAATGGAATTTAATGAAAAACAGACCTGGGGAATAATTAGAAAGAAATATTTATTATGAATTTAAGCATTTTTATTATCATAGCTATGAGAAAAATATAAAGTTGTATGCAAATTAGAATTGAATTTTTTAAGCCCTAAATATAATGCAAAAATACAATCATATTAATGGAATTTAATGAAAAACAGACCTAGGGAATAATTAGAAAGAAATATTTATTATGAATTTAAGCATTTTTATTATCATAGCTATGAGAAAAATATAAAGTTGTATGCAAATTAGAATTGAATTTTTTAAGCCCTAAATATAATGCAAAAATCCATCCTTTCAATGGAATTTAATGAAAAACAGACCTGGGGAATAATTAGAAAGAAATATTTATTATGAATTTAAGCATTTTTATTATCATAGCTATGAGAAAAATATAAAGTTGTATGCAAATTAGAATTGAATTTTTTAGGCCATAAATATAATGCTAAAATACAATCATATTAATGGAATTTAATGAAAAACAGACCTGGGGAATAATTAGAAAGAAATATTTATTATGAATTTAAGCATTTTTATTATCATAGCTATGAGAAAAATATAAAGTTGTATGCAAATTAGAATTGAATTTTTTAAGCCCTAAATATAATGCAAAAATACAATCATATTAATGGAATATAATGAAAAACAGACCTGGGGAATAATTAGAAAGAAATATTTATTATGAATTTAAGCATTTTTATTATCATAGCTATGAGAAAAATATAAAGTTGTATGCAAATTAGAATTGAATTTTTTAGGCCATAAATATAATGCTAAAATACAATCATATTAATGGAATTTAATGAAAAACAGACCTGGGGAATAATTAGAAAGAAATATTTATTATGAATTTAAGCATTTTTATTGTCATAGCTATGAGAAAAATATAAAGTTGTATGCAAATTAGAATTGAATTTTTTAGGCCATAAATATAATGCAAAAATACAATCATATTAATGGAATTTAATGAAAAACAGACCTGGGGAATAATTAGAAAGAAATATTTATTATGAATTTAAGCATTTTTATTGTCATAGCTATGAGAAAAATATAAAGTTGTATGCAAATTAGAATTGAATTTTTTAGGCCATAAATATAATGCAAAAATACAATCATATTAATGGAATTTAATGAAAAACAGACCTGGGGAATAATTAGAAAGAAATATTTATTATGAATTTAAGCATTTTTATTGTCATAGCTATGAGAAAAATATAAAGTTGTATGCAAATTAGAATTGAATTTTTTAGGCCATAAATATAATGCAAAAATACAATCATATTAATGGAATTTAATGAAAAACAGACCTGGGGAATAATAAGAAAGAAATATTTATTATGAATTTAAGCATTTTTATTATCATAGCTATGAGAAAAATATAAAGTTGTATGCAAATTAGAATTGAATTTTTTAAGCCCTAAATATAATGCAAAAATACAATTATATTAATGGAATATAATGAAAAAGAGACCTGGGGAATAATTAGAAAGAAATATTTATTATGAATTTAAGCATTTTTATTATCATAGCTATGAGAAAAATATAAAGTTGTATGCAAATTAGAATTGAATTTTTTAGGCCATAAATATAATGCAAAAATACAATCATATTAATGGAATTTAATGAAAAACAGACCTGGGGAATAATTAGAAAGAAATATTTATTATGAATTTAAGCATTTTTATTGTCATAGCTATGAGAAAAATATAAAGTTGTATGCAAATTAGAATTGAATTTTTTAAACCCTAAATATAATGCAAAAATACAATCATATTAATGGAATTTAATGAAAAACAGACCTGGGGAATAATTAGAAAGAAATATTTATTATGAATTTAAGCATTTTTATTGTCATAGCTATGAGAAAAATATAAAGTTGTATGCAAATTAGAATTGAATTTTTTAGGCCATAAATATAATGCAAAAATACAATCATATTAATGGAATTTAATGAAAAACAGACCTGGGGAATAATTAGAAAGAAATATTTATTATGAATTTAAGCATAGCTATGAGAAAAATATAAAGTTGTATGTAAAGTTGTATGCAAATTAGAATTGAATTTTTTAAGCCCTAAATATAATGCAAAAATACAATCATATTAATGGAATTTAATGAAAAACAGACCTGGGGAATAATTAGAAAGAAATATTTATTATGAATTTAAGCATTTTTATTGTCATAGCTATGAGAAAAATATAAAGTTGTATGCAAATTAGAATTGAATTTTATAGGCCATAAATATAATGCAAAAATACAATCATATTAATGGAATTTAATGAAAAACAGACCTGGGGAATAATTAGAAAGAAATATTTATTATGAATTTAAGCATTTTTATTGTCATAGCTATGAGAAAAATATAAAGTTGTATGCAAATTAGAATTGAATTTTTTAGGCCATAAATATAATGCAAAAATACAATCATATTAATGGAATTTAATGAAAAACAGACCTGGGGAATAATTAGAAAGAAATATTTATTATGAATTTAAGCATTTTTATTATCATAGCTATGAGAAAAATATAAAGTTGTATGCAAATTAGAATTGAATTTTTTAGGCCATAAATATAATGCAAAAATACAATCATATTAATGGAATTTAATGAAAAACAGACCTGGGGAATAATTAGAAAGAAATATTTATTATGAATTTAAGCATTTTTATTATCATAGCTATGAGAAAAATATAAAGTTGTATGCAAATTAGAATTGAATTTTTTAGGCCAAAAATATAATGCAAAAATACAATCATATTAATGGAATTTAATGAAAAACAGACCTGGGGAATAATTAGAAAGAAATATTTATTATGAATTTAAGCATTTTTATTGTCATAGCTATGAGAAAAATATAAAGTTGTATGCAAATTAGAATTGAATTTTTTAGGCCATAAATATAATGCAAAAATACAATCATATTAATGGAATTTAATGAAAAACAGACCTGGGGAATAATTAGAAAGAAATATTTATTATGAATTTAAGCATTTTTATTATCATAGCTATGAGAAAAATATAAAGTTGTATGCAAATTAGAATTGAATTTTTTAAGCCCTAAATATAATGCAAAAATACAATCATATTAATGGAATATAATGAAAAACAGACCTGGGGAATAATTAGAAAGAAATATTTATTATGAATTTAAGCATTTTTATTGTCATAGCTATGAGAAAAATATAAAGTTGTATGCAAATTAGAATTGAATTTTTTAGGCCATAAATATAATGCAAAAATACAATCATATTAATGGAATTTAATGAAAAACAGACCTGGGGAATAATTAGAAAGAAATATTTATTATGAATTTAAGCATTTTTATTATCATAGCTATGAGAAAAATATAAAGTTGTATGCAAATTAGAATTGAATTTTTTAGGCCATAAATATAATGCTAAAATACAATCATATTAATGGAATATAATGAAAAACAGACCTGGGGAATAATTAGAAAGAAATATTTATTATGAATTTAAGCATTTTTATTATCATAGCTATGAGAAAAATATAAAGTTGTATGCAAATTAGAATTGAATTTTTTAGGCCATAAATATAATGCTAAAATACAATCATATTAATGGAATTTAATGAAAAACAGACCTGGGGAATAATTAGAAAGAAATATTTATTATGAATTTAAGCATTTTTATTATCATAGCTATGAGAAAAATATAAAGTTGTATGCAAATTAGAATTGAATTTTTTAAGCCCTAAATATAATGCAAAAATACAATCATATTAATGGAATATAATGAAAAACAGACCTGGGGAATAATTAGAAAGAAATATTTATTATGAATTTAAGCATTTTTATTATCATAGCTATGAGAAAAATATAAAGTTGTATGCAAATTAGAATTGAATTTTTTAGGCCATAAATATAATGCTAAAATACAATCATATTAATGGAATTTAATGAAAAACAGACCTGGGGAATAATTAGAAAGAAATATTTATTATGAATTTAAGCATTTTTATTGTCATAGCTATGAGAAAAATATAAAGTTGTATGCAAATTAGAATTGAATTTTTTAGGCCATAAATATAATGCAAAAATACAATCATATTAATGGAATTTAATGAAAAACAGACCTGGGGAATAATTAGAAAGAAATATTTATTATGAATTTAAGCATTTTTATTGTCATAGCTATGAGAAAAATATAAAGTTGTATGCAAATTAGAATTGAATTTTTTAGGCCATAAATATAATGCAAAAATACAATCATATTAATGGAATTTAATGAAAAACAGACCTGGGGAATAATTAGAAAGAAATATTTATTATGAATTTAAGCATTTTTATTATCATAGCTATGAGAAAAATATAAAGTTGTATGCAAATTAGAATTGAATTTTTTAAGCCCTAAATATAATGCAAAAATACAATTATATTAATGGAATATAATGAAAAAGAGACCTGGGGAATAATTAGAAAGAAATATTTATTATGAATTTAAGCATTTTTATTATCATAGCTATGAGAAAAATATAAAGTTGTATGCAAATTAGAATTGAATTTTTTAGGCCATAAATATAATGCAAAAATACAATCATATTAATGGAATTTAATGAAAAACAGACCTGGGGAATAATTAGAAAGAAATATTTATTATGAATTTAAGCATTTTTATTGTCATAGCTATGAGAAAAATATAAAGTTGTATGCAAATTAGAATTGAATTTTTTAAACCCTAAATATAATGCAAAAATACAATCATATTAATGGAATTTAATGAAAAACAGACCTGGGGAATAATTAGAAAGAAATATTTATTATGAATTTAAGCATTTTTATTGTCATAGCTATGAGAAAAATATAAAGTTGTATGCAAATTAGAATTGAATTTTTTAGGCCATAAATATAATGCAAAAATACAATCATATTAATGGAATTTAATGAAAAACAGACCTGGGGAATAATTAGAAAGAAATATTTATTATGAATTTAAGCATTTTTATTGTCATAGCTATGAGAAAAATATAAAGTTGTATGCAAATTAGAATTGAATTTTTTAGGACATAAATATAATGCAAAAATACAATCATATTAATGGAATTTAATGAAAAACAGACCTGGGGAATAATTAGAAAGAAATATTTATTATGAATTTAAGCATTTTTATTGTCATAGCTATGAGAAAAATATAAAGTTGTATGCAAATTAGAATTGAATTTTTTAGGCCATAAATATAATGCAAAAATACAATCATATTAATGGAATATAATGAAAAACAGACCTGGGGAATAATTAGAAAGAAATATTTATTATGAATTTAAGCATTTTTATTGTCATAGCTATGAGAAAAATATAAAGTTGTATGCAAATTAGAATTGAATTTTTTAGGCCATAAATATAATGCAAAAATACAATCATATTAATGGAATATAATGAAAAACAGACCTGGGGAATAATTAGAAAGAAATATTTATTATGAATTTAAGCATTTTTATTGTCATAGCTATGAGAAAAATATAAAGTTGTATGCAAATTAGAATTGAATTTTTTAAGCCCTAAATATAATGCAAAAATACAATCATATTAATGGAATATAATGAAAAACAGACCTGGGGAATAATTAGAAAGAAATATTTATTATGAATTTAAGCATTTTTATTGTCATAGCTATGAGAAAAATATAAAGTTGTATGCAAATTAGAATTGAATTTTTTAGGCCATAAATATAATGCAAAAATACAATCATATTAATGGAATTTAATGAAAAACAGACCTGGGGAATAATTAGAAAGAAATATTTATTATGAATTTAAGCATTTTTATTGTCATAGCTATGAGAAAAATATAAAGTTGTATGCAAATTAGAATTGAATTTTTTAGGCCATAAATATAATGCAAAAATACAATCATATTAATGGAATATAATGAAAAAGAGACCTGGGGAATAATTAGAAAGAAATATTTATTATGAATTTAAGCATTTTTATTATCATAGCTATGAGAAAAATATAAAGTTGTATGCAAATTAGAATTGAATTTTTTAGGCCATAAATATAATGCAAAAATACAATCATATTAATGGAATTTAATGAAAAACAGACCTGGGGAATAATTAGAAAGAAATATTTATTATGAATTTAAGCATTTTTATTGTCATAGCTATGAGAAAAATATAAAGTTGTATGCAAATTAGAATTGAATTTTTTAGGCCATAAATATAATGCAAAAATACAATCATATTAATGGAATTTAATGAAAAACAGACCTGGGGAATAATTAGAAAGAAATATTTATTATGAATTTAAGCATTTTTATTGTCATAGCTATGAGAAAAATATAAAGTTGTATGCAAATTAGAATTGAATTTTTTAGGCCATAAATATAATGCAAAAATACAATCATATTAATGGAATATAATGAAAAACAGACCTGGGGAATAATTAGAAAGAAATATTTATTATGAATTTAAGCATTTTTATTATCATAGCTATGAGAAAAATATAAAGTTGTATGCAAATTAGAATTGAATTTTTTAGGCCATAAATATAATGCAAAAATACAATCATATTAATGGAATTTAATGAAAAACAGACCTGGGGAATAATTAGAAAGAAATATTTATTATGAATTTAAGCATTTTTATTGTCATAGCTATGAGAAAAATATAAAGTTGTATGCAAATTAGAATTGAATTTTTTAGGCCATAAATATAATGCAAAAATACAATCATATTAATGGAATTTAATGAAAAACAGACCTGGGGAATAATTAGAAAGAAATATTTATTATGAATTTAAGCATTTTTATTATCATAGCTATGAGAAAAATATAAAGTTGTATGCAAATTAGAATTGAATTTTTTAGGCCATAAATATAATGCAAAAATACAATCATATTAATGGAATTTAATGAAAAACAGACCTGGGGAATAATTAGAAAGAAATATTTATTATGAATTTAAGCATTTTTATTGTCATAGCTATGAGAAAAATATAAAGTTGTATGCAAATTAGAATTGAATTTTTTAGGCCATAAATATAATGCAAAAATACAATCATATTAATGGAATTTAATGAAAAACAGACCTGGGGAATAATTAGAAAGAAATATTTATTATGAATTTAAGCATTTTTATTATCATAGCTATGAGAAAAATATAAAGTTGTATGCAAATTAGAATTGAAATTTTTAGGCCATAAATATAATGCAAAAATACAATCATATTAATGGAATTTAATGAAAAACAGACCTGGGGAATAATTAGAAAGAAATATTTATTATGAATTTAAGCATTTTTATTGTCATAGCTATGAGAAAAATATAAAGTTGTATGCAAATTAGAATTGAATTTTTTAAACCCTAAATATAATGCAAAAATACAATCATATTAATGGAATTTAATGAAAAACAGACCTGGGGAATAATTAGAAAGAAATATTTATTATGAATTTAAGCATTTTTATTGTCATAGCTATGAGAAAAATATAAAGTTGTATGCAAATTAGAATTGAATTTTTTAGGCCATAAATATAATGCAAAAATACAATCATATTAATGGAATTTAATGAAAAACAGACCTGGGGAATAATTAGAAAGAAATATTTATTATGAATTTAAGCATTTTTATTGTCATAGCTATGAGAAAAATATAAAGTTGTATGCAAATTAGAATTGAATTTTTTAAACCCTAAATATAATGCAAAAATACAATCATATTAATGGAATTTAATGAAAAACAGACCTGGGGAATAATTAGAAAGAAATATTTATTATGAATTTAAGCATTTTTATTGTCATAGCTATGAGAAAAATATAAAGTTGTATGCAAATTAGAATTGAATTTTTTAAGCCCTAAATATAATGCAAAAATACAATCATATTAATGGAATTTAATGAAAAACAGACCTGGGGAAAAATTAGAAAGAAATATTTATTATGAATTTAAGCATTTTTATTATCATAGCTATGAGAAAAATATAAAGTTGTATGCAAATATCAATTGAATTTTTTAAGCCCTAAATATAATGCAAAAATCCATCCTTCCAATGGAATTTAATGAAAAACAGACCTGGGGAATAATTAGAAAGAAATATTTATTATGAATTTAAGCATTTTTATTGTCATAGCTATGAGAAAAATATAAAGTTGTATGCAAATTAGAATTGAATTTTTTAAGCCCTAAATATAATGCAAAAATCCATCCTTTCAATGGAATTTAATGAAAAACAGACCTGGGGAATAATTAGAAAGAAATATTTATTATGAATTTAAGCATTTTTATTGTCATAGCTATGAGAAAAATATAAAGTTGTATGCAAATTAGAATTGAATTTTTTAAGCCCGAAAATATTATGCAAAAATACAATTCTTTCAATGGAATTTAATGAAAAACAGACCTGGGGAATAATTAGAAAGAAATATTTATTATGAATTTAAGCATTTTTATTGTCATAGCTATGAGAAAAATATAAAGTTGTATGCAAATTAGAATTGAATTTTTTAGGCCATAAATATAATGCAAAAATACAATCATATTAATGAAATTTAATGAAAAACAGACCTGGGGAATAATTAGAAAGAAATATTTATTATGAATTTAAGCATTTTTATTGTCATAGCTATGAGAAAAATATAAAGTTGTATGCAAATTAGAATTGAATTTTTTAGGCCATAAATATAATGCAAAAATACAATCATATTAATGGAATTTAATGAAAAACAGACCTGGGGAATAATTAGAAAGAAATATTTATTATGAATTTAAGCATTTTTATTGTCATAGCTATGAGAAAAATATAAAGTTGTATGCAAATTAGAATTGAATTTTTTAGGCCATAAATATAATGCAAAAATACAATCATATTAATGAAATTTAATGAAAAACAGACCTGGGGAATAATTAGAAAGAAATATTTATTATGAATTTAAGCATTTTTATTGTCATAGCTATGAGAAAAATATAAAGTTGTATGCAAATATCAATTGAATTTTTTAAGCCCTAAATATAATGCAAAAATCCATCCTTCCAATGGAATTTAATGAAAAACAGACCTGGGGAATAATTAGAAAGAAATATTTATTATGAATTTAAGCATTTTTATTGTCATAGCTATGAGAAAAATATAAAGTTGTATGCAAATTAGAATTGAATTTTTTAGGCCATAAATATAATGCAAAAATACAATCATATTAATGAAATTTAATGAAAAACAGACCTGGGGAATAATTAGAAAGAAATATTTATTATGAATTTAAGCATTTTTATTGTCATAGCTATGAGAAAAATATAAAGTTGTATGCAAATTAGAATTGAATTTTTTAGGCCATAAATATTATGCAAAAATACAATTCTTTCAATGGAATTTAATGAAAAACAGACCTGGGGAATAATTAGAAAGAAATATTTATTATGAATTTAAGCATTTTTATTGTCATAGCTATGAGAAAAATATAAAGTTGTATGCAAATTAGAATTGAATTTTTTAGGCCATAAATATAATGCAAAAATACAATCATATTAATGAAATTTAATGAAAAACAGACCTGGGGAATAATTAGAAAGAAATATTTATTATGAATTTAAGCATTTTTATTGTCATAGCTATGAGAAAAATATAAAGTTGTATGCAAATTAGAATTGAATTTTTTAGGCCATAAATATAATGCAAAAATACAATCATATTAATGGAATTTAATGAAAAACAGACCTGGGGAATAATTAGAAAGAAATATTTATTATGAATTTAAGCATTTTTATTGTCATAGCTATGAGAAAAATATAAAGTTGTATGCAAATTAGAATTGAATTTTTTAAACCCTAAATATAATGCAAAAATACAATCATATTAATGGAATTTAATGAAAAACAGACCTGGGGAATAATTAGAAAGAAATATTTATTATGAATTTAAGCATTTTTATTGTCATAGCTATGAGAAAAATATAAAGTTGTATGCAAATTAGAATTGAATTTTTTAAGCCCTAAATATAATGCAAAAATACAATCATATTAATGGAATTTAATGAAAAACAGACCTGGGGAAAAATTAGAAAGAAATATTTATTATGAATTTAAGCATTTTTATTGTCATAGCTATGAGAAAAATATAAAGTTGTATGCAAATTAGAATTGAATTTTTTAGGCCATAAATATAATGCAAAAATACAATCATATTAATGGAATTTAATGAAAAACAGACCTGGGGAATAATTAGAAAGAAATATTTATTATGAATTTAAGCATTTTTATTGTCATAGCTATGAGAAAAATATAAAGTTGTATGCAAATTAGAATTGAATTTTTTAGGCCATAAATATAATGCAAAAATACAATCATATTAATGAAATTTAATGAAAAACAGACCTGGGGAATAATTAGAAAGAAATATTTATTATGAATTTAAGCATTTTTATTGTCATAGCTATGAGAAAAATATAAAGTTGTATGCAAATTAGAATTGAATTTTTTAGGCCATAAATATTATGCAAAAATACAATTCTTTCAATGGAATTTAATGAAAAACAGACCTGGGGAATAATTAGAAAGAAATATTTATTATGAATTTAAGCATTTTTATTGTCATAGCTATGAGAAAAATATAAAGTTGTATGCAAATTAGAATTGAATTTTTTAGGCCATAAATATAATGCAAAAATACAATCATATTAATGAAATTTAATGAAAAACAGACCTGGGGAATAATTAGAAAGAAATATTTATTATGAATTTAAGCATTTTTATTGTCATAGCTATGAGAAAAATATAAAGTTGTATGCAAATTAGAATTGAATTTTTTAGGCCATAAATATAATGCAAAAATACAATCATATTAATGGAATTTAATGAAAAACAGACCTGGGGAATAATTAGAAAGAAATATTTATTATGAATTTAAGCATTTTTATTGTCATAGCTATGAGAAAAATATAAAGTTGTATGCAAATTAGAATTGAATTTTTTAAACCCTAAATATAATGCAAAAATACAATCATATTAATGGAATTTAATGAAAAACAGACCTGGGGAATAATTAGAAAGAAATATTTATTATGAATTTAAGCATTTTTATTGTCATAGCTATGAGAAAAATATAAAGTTGTATGCAAATTAGAATTGAATTTTTTAAGCCCTAAATATAATGCAAAAATACAATCATATTAATGGAATTTAATGAAAAACAGACCTGGGGAAAAATTAGAAAGAAATATTTATTATGAATTTAAGCATTTTTATTATCATAGCTATGAGAAAAATATAAAGTTGTATGCAAATATCAATTGAATTTTTTAAGCCCTAAATATAATGCAAAAATCCATCCTTCCAATGGAATTTAATGAAAAACAGACCTGGGGAATAATTAGAAAGAAATATTTATTATGAATTTAAGCATTTTTATTGTCATAGCTATGAGAAAAATATAAAGTTGTATGCAAATTAGAATTGAATTTTTTAAGCCCTAAATATAATGCAAAAATCCATCCTTTCAATGGAATTTAATGAAAAACAGACCTGGGGAATAATTAGAAAGAAATATTTATTATGAATTTAAGCATTTTTATTGTCATAGCTATGAGAAAAATATAAAGTTGTATGCAAATTAGAATTGAATTTTTTAAGCCCGAAAATATTATGCAAAAATACAATTCTTTCAATGGAATTTAATGAAAAACAGACCTGGGGAATAATTAGAAAGAAATATTTATTATGAATTTAAGCATTTTTATTGTCATAGCTATGAGAAAAATATAAAGTTGTATGCAAATTAGAATTGAATTTTTTAGGCCATAAATATAATGCAAAAATACAATCATATTAATGAAATTTAATGAAAAACAGACCTGGGGAATAATTAGAAAGAAATATTTATTATGAATTTAAGCATTTTTATTGTCATAGCTATGAGAAAAATATAAAGTTGTATGCAAATTAGAATTGAATTTTTTAGGCCATAAATATAATGCAAAAATACAATCATATTAATGGAATTTAATGAAAAACAGACCTGGGGAATAATTAGAAAGAAATATTTATTATGAATTTAAGCATTTTTATTGTCATAGCTATGAGAAAAATATAAAGTTGTATGCAAATTAGAATTGAATTTTTTAGGCCATAAATATAATGCAAAAATACAATCATATTAATGAAATTTAATGAAAAACAGACCTGGGGAATAATTAGAAAGAAATATTTATTATGAATTTAAGCATTTTTATTGTCATAGCTATGAGAAAAATATAAAGTTGTATGCAAATATCAATTGAATTTTTTAAGCCCTAAATATAATGCAAAAATCCATCCTTCCAATGGAATTTAATGAAAAACAGACCTGGGGAATAATTAGAAAGAAATATTTATTATGAATTTAAGCATTTTTATTGTCATAGCTATGAGAAAAATATAAAGTTGTATGCAAATTAGAATTGAATTTTTTAGGCCATAAATATAATGCAAAAATACAATCATATTAATGAAATTTAATGAAAAACAGACCTGGGGAATAATTAGAAAGAAATATTTATTATGAATTTAAGCATTTTTATTGTCATAGCTATGAGAAAAATATAAAGTTGTATGCAAATTAGAATTGAATTTTTTAGGCCATAAATATTATACAAAAATACAATTCTTTCAATGGAATTTAATGAAAAACAGACCTGGGGAATAATTAGAAAGAAATATTTATTATGAATTTAAGCATTTTTATTGTCATAGCTATGAGAAAAATATAAAGTTGTATGCAAATTAGAATTGAATTTTTTAGGCCATAAATATAATGCAAAAATACAATCATATTAATGAAATTTAATGAAAAACAGACCTGGGGAATAATTAGAAAGAAATATTTATTATGAATTTAAGCATTTTTATTGTCATAGCTATGAGAAAAATATAAAGTTGTATGCAAATTAGAATTGAATTTTTTAGGCCATAAATATAATGCAAAAATACAATCATATTAATGGAATTTAATGAAAAACAGACCTGGGGAATAATTAGAAAGAAATATTTATTATGAATTTAAGCATTTTTATTGTCATAGCTATGAGAAAAATATAAAGTTGTATGCAAATTAGAATTGAATTTTTTAGGCCATAAATATAATGCAAAAATACAATCATATTAATGAAATTTAATGAAAAACAGACCTGGGAAATAATTAGAAAGAAATATTTATTATGAATTTAAGCATTTTTATTGTCATAGCTATGAGAAAAATATAAAGTTGTATGCAAATATCAATTGAATTTTTTAAGCCCTAAATATAATGCAAAAATCCATCCTTCCAATGGAATTTAATGAAAAACAGACCTGGGGAATAATTAGAAAGAAATATTTATTATGAATTTAAGCATTTTTATTGTCATAGCTATGAGAAAAATATAAAGTTGTATGCAAATTAGAATTGAATTTTTTAGGCCATAAATATAATGCAAAAATACAATTCTTTCAATGGAATTTAATGAAAAACAGACCTGGGGAATAATTAGAAAGAAATATTTATTATGAATTTAAGCATTTTTATTGTCATAGCTATGAGAAAAATATAAAGTTGTATGCAAATTAGAATTGAATTTTTTAGGCCATAAATATAATGCAAAAATACAATCATATTAATGAAATTTAATGAAAAACAGACCTGGGGAATAATTAGAAAGAAATATTTATTATGAATTTAAGCATTTTTATTGTCATAGCTATGAGAAAAATATAAAGTTGTATGCAAATATCAATTGAATTTTTTAAGCCCTAAATATAATGCAAAAATCCATCCTTCCAATGGAATTTAATGAAAAACAGACCTGGGGAATAATTAGAAAGAAATATTTATTATGAATTTAAGCATTTTTATTATCATAGCTATGAGAAAAATATAAAGTTGTATGCAAATATCAATTGAATTTTTTAAGCCCTAAATATAATGCAAAAATACAATCATATTAATGGAATATAATGAAAAACAGACCTGGGGAATAATTAGAAAGAAATATTTATTATGAATTTAAGCATTTTTATTGTCATAGCTATGAGAAAAATATAAAGTTGTATGCAAATTAGAATTGAATTTTTTAAGCCCTAAATATAATGCAAAAATACAATCATATTAATGGAATTTAATGAAAAACAGCCCTGGGGAATAATTAGAATGAAATAATTATTATGAATTTAAGCATTTTTATTGTCATAGCTATGAGAAAAATATAAAGTTGTATGCAAATTAGAATTGAATTTTTTAAGCCCAAAATATAATGCAAAAATAAAATCTTTTCAAGAAAATTTAATGAAAAACAGCCCTGGGGAAAAATTAGAAAGAAATATTTATTATGAATTTAAGCATTTTTATTGTCATAGCTATGAGAAAAATATAAAGTTGTATGCAAATATCAATTGAATTTTTTAAGCCCTAAATATAATGCAAATCCTTTCAATGGAATTTAATGAAAAACAGACCTGGGGAATAATTAGAAAGAAATAGTTATTATGAATTTAAGAATTTTTATTTTCATAGCTATGAGAAAAATATAAAGTTGTATGCAAATTAGAATTGAATTTTTTAAGCCCTAAATATAATGCAAATCCTTTCAATGGAATTTAATGAAAAACAGACCTGGGGAATAATTAGAAAGAAATAGTTATTATGAATTTAAGAATTTTTATTTTCATAGCTATGAGAAAAATATAAAGTTGTATGCAAATTAGAATTGAATTTTTTAAGCCCAAAATATAATGCAAAAATAAAATCTTTTCAAGAAAATTTAATGAAAAACAGCCCTGGGGAAAAATTAGAAAGAAATATTTATTATGAATTTAAGCATTTTTATTGTCATAGCTATGAGAAAAATATAAAGTTGTATGCAAATATCAATTGAATTTTTTAAGCCCTAAATATAATGCAAATCCTTTCAATGGAATTTAATGAAAAACAGACCTGGGGAATAATTAGAAAGAAATAGTTATTATGAATTTAAGAATTTTTATTTTCATAGCTATGAGAAAAATATAAAGTTGTATGCAAATTAGAATTGAATTTTTTAAGCCCTAAATATAATGCAAATCCTTTCAATGGAATTTAATGAAAAACAGACCTGGGGAATAATTAGAAAGAAATAGTTATTATGAATTTAAGAATTTTTATTTTCATAGCTATGAGAAAAATATAAAGTTGTATGCAAATTAGAATTGAATTTTTTAAGCCCAAAATATAATGCAAAAATAAAATCTTTTCAAGAAAATTTAATGAAAAACAGCCCTGGGGAAAAATTAGAAAGAAATATTTATTATGAATTTAAGCATTTTTATTGTCATAGCTATGAGAAAAATATAAAGTTGTATGCAAATATCAATTGAATTTTTTAAGCCCTAAATATAATGCAAATCCTTTCAATGGAATTTAATGAAAAACAGACCTGGGGAATAATTAGAAAGAAATAGTTATTATGAATTTAAGAATTTTTATTTTCATAGCTATGAGAAAAATATAAAGTTGTATGCAAATTAGAATTGAATTTTTTAAGCCCTAAATATAATGCAAAAATACAATCTTTTCAAGAAAATTTAATGAAAAACAGACCTGGGGAATAATTAGAAAAAAATATTTATTATGAATTTAAGCATTTTTATTGTCATAGCTATGAGAAAAATATAAAGTTGTATGCAAATATCAATTGAATTTTTTAAGCCCTAAATATAATGCAAAAATACAATCATATTAATGGAATATAATGAAAAACAGACCTGGGGAATAATTAGAAAGAAATATTTATTATGAATTTAAGCATTTTTATTATCATAGCTATGAGAAAAATATAAAGTTGTATGCAAATATCAATTGAATTTTTTAAGCCCTAAATATAATGCAAAAATCCATCCTTCCAATGGAATTTAATGAAAAACAGACCTGGGGAATAATTAGAATGAAATAATTATTATGAATTTAAGCATTTTTATTGTCATAGCTATGAGAAAAATATAAAGTTGTATGCAAATTAGAATTGAATTTTTTAAGCCCTAAATATAATGCAAAAATACAATCATATTAATGGAATATAATGAAAAACAGACCTGGGGAATAATTAGAAAGAAATATTTATTATGAATTTAAGCATTTTTATTGTCATAGCTATGAGAAAAATATAAAGTTGTATGCAAATATCAATTGAATTTTTTAAGCCCTAAATATAATGCAAAAATCCATCCTTCCAATGGAATTTAATGAAAAACAGACCTGGGGAATAATTAGAAAGAAATATTTATTATGAATTTAAGCATTTTTATTATCATAGCTATGAGAAAAATATAAAGTTGTATGCAAATATCAATTGAATTTTTTAAGCCCTAAATATAATGCAAAAATACAATCATATTAATGGAATATAATGAAAAACAGACCTGGGGAATAATTAGAAAGAAATATTTATTATGAATTTAAGCATTTTTATTGTCATAGCTATGAGAAAAATATAAAGTTGTATGCAAATTAGAATTGAATTTTTTAAGCCCTAAATATAATGCAAAAATACAATCATATTAATGGAATTTAATGAAAAACAGCCCTGGGGAATAATTAGAATGAAATAATTATTATGAATTTAAGCATTTTTATTGTCATAGCTATGAGAAAAATATAAAGTTGTATGCAAATTAGAATTGAATTTTTTAAGCCCAAAATATAATGCAAAAATAAAATCTTTTCAAGAAAATTTAATGAAAAACAGCCCTGGGGAAAAATTAGAAAGAAATATTTATTATGAATTTAAGCATTTTTATTGTCATAGCTATGAGAAAAATATAAAGTTGTATGCAAATATCAATTGAATTTTTTAAGCCCTAAATATAATGCAAATCCTTTCAATGGAATTTAATGAAAAACAGACCTGGGGAATAATTAGAAAGAAATAGTTATTATGAATTTAAGAATTTTTATTTTCATAGCTATGAGAAAAATATAAAGTTGTATGCAAATTAGAATTGAATTTTTTAAGCCCTAAATATAATGCAAATCCTTTCAATGGAATTTAATGAAAAACAGACCTGGGGAATAATTAGAAAGAAATAGTTATTATGAATTTAAGAATTTTTATTTTCATAGCTATGAGAAAAATATAAAGTTGTATGCAAATTAGAATTGAATTTTTTAAGCCCAAAATATAATGCAAAAATAAAATCTTTTCAAGAAAATTTAATGAAAAACAGCCCTGGGGAAAAATTAGAAAGAAATATTTATTATGAATTTAAGCATTTTTATTGTCATAGCTATGAGAAAAATATAAAGTTGTATGCAAATATCAATTGAATTTTTTAAGCCCTAAATATAATGCAAATCCTTTCAATGGAATTTAATGAAAAACAGACCTGGGGAATAATTAGAAAGAAATAGTTATTATGAATTTAAGAATTTTTATTTTCATAGCTATGAGAAAAATATAAAGTTGTATGCAAATTAGAATTGAATTTTTTAAGCCCTAAATATAATGCAAATCCTTTCAATGGAATTTAATGAAAAACAGACCTGGGGAATAATTAGAAAGAAATAGTTATTATGAATTTAAGAATTTTTATTTTCATAGCTATGAGAAAAATATAAAGTTGTATGCAAATTAGAATTGAATTTTTTAAGCCCAAAATATAATGCAAAAATAAAATCTTTTCAAGAAAATTTAATGAAAAACAGCCCTGGGGAAAAATTAGAAAGAAATATTTATTATGAATTTAAGCATTTTTATTGTCATAGCTATGAGAAAAATATAAAGTTGTATGCAAATATCAATTGAATTTTTTAAGCCCTAAATATAATGCAAATCCTTTCAATGGAATTTAATGAAAAACAGACCTGGGGAATAATTAGAAAGAAATAGTTATTATGAATTTAAGAATTTTTATTTTCATAGCTATGAGAAAAATATAAAGTTGTATGCAAATTAGAATTGAATTTTTTAAGCCCTAAATATAATGCAAAAATACAATCTTTTCAAGAAAATTTAATGAAAAACAGACCTGGGGAATAATTAGAAAAAAATATTTATTATGAATTTAAGCATTTTTATTGTCATAGCTATGAGAAAAATATAAAGTTGTATGCAAATATCAATTGAATTTTTTAAGCCCTAAATATAATGCAAAAATACAATCATATTAATGGAATATAATGAAAAACAGACCTGGGGAATAATTAGAAAGAAATATTTATTATGAATTTAAGCATTTTTATTATCATAGCTATGAGAAAAATATAAAGTTGTATGCAAATATCAATTGAATTTTTTAAGCCCTAAATATAATGCAAAAATCCATCCTTCCAATGGAATTTAATGAAAAACAGACCTGGGGAATAATTAGAATGAAATAATTATTATGAATTTAAGCATTTTTATTGTCATAGCTATGAGAAAAATATAAAGTTGTATGCAAATTAGAATTGAATTTTTTAAGCCCTAAATATAATGCAAAAATACAATCATATTAATGGAATATAATGAAAAACAGACCTGGGGAATAATTAGAAAGAAATATTTATTATGAATTTAAGCATTTTTATTATCATAGCTATGAGAAAAATATAAAGTTGTATGCAAATATCAATTGAATTTTTTAAGCCCTAAATATAATGCAAAAATCCATCCTTCCAATGGAATTTAATGAAAAACAGACCTGGGGAATAATTAGAAAGAAATATTTATTATGAATTTAAGCATTTTTATTGTCATAGCTATGAGAAAAATATAAAGTTGTATGCAAATTAGAATTGAATTTTTTAAGCCCTAAATATAATGCAAATCCTTTCAATGGAATTTAATGAAAAACAGACCTGGGGAATAATTAGAATGAAATAATTATTATGAATTTAAGCATTTTTATTGTCATAGCTATGAGAAAAATATAAAGTTGTATGCAAATTAGAATTGAATTTTTTAAGCCCTAAATATAATGCAAAAATAAAATCTTTTCAAGAAAATTTAATGAAAAACAGCCCTGGGGAATAATTAGAATGAAATAATTATTATGAATTTAAGCATTTTTATTGTCATAGCTATGAGAAAAATATAAAGTTGCATGCAAATTAGAATTGAATTTTTTAAGCCCTAAATATAATGCAAATCCTTTCAATGGAATTTAATGAAAAACAGACCTGGGGAATAATTAGAATGAAATAATTATTATGAATTTAAGCATTTTTATTGTCATAGCTATGAGAAAAATATAAAGTTGTATGCAAATTAGAATTGAATTTTTTAAGCCCTAAATATAATGCAAAAATAAAATCTTTTCAAGAAAATTTAATGAAAAACAGCCCTGGGGAATAATTAGAATGAAATAATTATTATGAATTTAAGCATTTTTATTGTCATAGCTATGAGAAAAATATAAAGTTGTATGCAAATTAGAATTGAATTTTTTAAGCCCTAAATATAATGCAAAAATACAATCATATTAATGGAATATAATGAAAAACAGACCTGGGGAATAATTAGAAAGAAATATTTATTATGAATTTAAGCATTTTTATTATCATAGCTATGAGAAAAATATAAAGTTGTATGCAAATATCAATTGAATTTTTTAAGCCCTAAATATAATGCAAAAATCCATCCTTCCAATGGAATTTAATGAAAAACAGACCTGGGGAATAATTAGAATGAAATAATTATTATGAATTTAAGCATTTTTATTGTCATAGCTATGAGAAAAATATAAAGTTGTATGCAAATTAGAATTGAATTTTTTAAGCCCTAAATATAATGCAAATCCTTTCAATGGAATTTAATGAAAAACAGACCTGGGGAATAATTAGAATGAAATAATTATTATGAATTTAAGCATTTTTATTGTCATAGCTATGAGAAAAATATAAAGTTGTATGCAAATTAGAATTGAATTTTTTAAGCCCTAAATATAATGCAAAAATAAAATCTTTTCAAGAAAATTTAATGAAAAACAGCCCTGGGGAATAATTAGAATGAAATAATTATTATGAATTTAAGCATTTTTATTGTCATAGCTATGAGAAAAATATAAAGTTGCATGCAAATTAGAATTGAATTTTTTAAGCCCTAAATATAATGCAAATCCTTTCAATGGAATTTAATGAAAAACAGACCTGGGGAATAATTAGAATGAAATAATTATTATGAATTTAAGCATTTTTATTGTCATAGCTATGAGAAAAATATAAAGTTGTATGCAAATTAGAATTGAATTTTTTAAGCCCTAAATATAATGCAAAAATAAAATCTTTTCAAGAAAATTTAATGAAAAACAGCCCTGGGGAATAATTAGAATGAAATAATTATTATGAATTTAAGCATTTTTATTGTCATAGCTATGAGAAAAATATAAAGTTGTATGCAAATTAGAATTGAATTTTTTAAGCCCTAAATATAATGCAAAAATAAAATCTTTTCAAGAAAATTTAATGAAAAACAGCCCTGGGGAAAAATTAGAAAGAAATATTTATTATGAATTTAAGCATTTTTATTATCATAGCTATGAGAAAAATATAAAGTTGTATGCAAATTAGAATTGAATTTTTTAAGCCCTAAATATAATGCAAAAATACAATCATATTAATGGAATATAATGAAAAACAGACCTGGGGAATAATTAGAAAGAAATATTTATTATGAATTTAAGCATTTTTATTATCATAGCTATGAGAAAAATATAAAGTTGTATGCAAATATCAATTGAATTTTTTAAGCCCTAAATATAATGCAAAAATCCATCCTTCCAATGGAATTTAATGAAAAACAGACCTGGGGAATAATTAGAATGAAATAATTATTATGAATTTAAGCATTTTTATTGTCATAGCTATGAGAAAAATATAAAGTTGTATGCAAATTAGAATTGAATTTTTTAAGCCCTAAATATAATGCAAATCCTTTCAATGGAATTTAATGAAAAACAGACCTGGGGAATAATTAGAATGAAATAATTATTATGAATTTAAGCATTTTTATTGTCATAGCTATGAGAAAAATATAAAGTTGTATGCAAATTAGAATTGAATTTTTTAAGCCCTAAATATAATGCAAAAATAAAATCTTTTCAAGAAAATTTAATGAAAAACAGCCCTGGGGAATAATTAGAATGAAATAATTATTATGAATTTAAGCATTTTTATTGTCATAGCTATGAGAAAAATATAAAGTTGTATGCAAATTAGAATTGAATTTTTTAAGCCCTAAATATAATGCAAAAATAAAATCTTTTCAAGAAAATTTAATGAAAAACAGCCCTGGGAAATAATTAGAATGAAATAATTATTATGAATTTAAGCATTTTTATTGTCATAGCTATGAGAAAAATATAAAGTTGTATGCAAATTAGAATTGAATTTTTTAAGCCCTAAATATAATGCAAAAATAAAATCTTTTCAAGAAAATTTAATGAAAAACAGCCCTGGGGAAAAATTAGAAAGAAATATTTATTATGAATTTAAGCATTTTTATTATCATAGCTATGAGAAAAATATAAAGTTGTATGCAAATTAGAATTGAATTTTTTAAGCCCTAAATATAATGCAAAAATACAATCATATTAATGGAATATAATGAAAAACAGACCTGGGGAATAATTAGAAAGAAATATTTATTATGAATTTAAGCATTTTTATTATCATAGCTATGAGAAAAATATAAAGTTGTATGCAAATATCAATTGAATTTTTTAAGCCCTAAATATAATGCAAAAATCCATCCTTCCAATGGAATTTAATGAAAAACAGACCTGGGGAATAATTAGAATGAAATAATTATTATGAATTTAAGCATTTTTATTGTCATAGCTATGAGAAAAATATAAAGTTGTATGCAAATTAGAATTCAATTTTTTAAGCCCTAAATATAATGCAAATCCTTTCAATGGAATTTAATGAAAAACAGACCTGGGGAATAATTAGAATGAAATAATTATTATGAATTTAAGCATTTTTATTGTCATAGCTATGAGAAAAATATAAAGTTGTATGCAAATTAGAATTGAATTTTTTAAGCCCTAAATATAATGCAAAAATAAAATCTTTTCAAGAAAATTTAATGAAAAACAGCCCTGGGGAATAATTAGAATGAAATAATTATTATGAATTTAAGCATTTTTATTGTCATAGCTATGAGAAAAATATAAAGTTGCATGCAAATTAGAATTGAATTTTTTAAGCCCTAAATATAATGCAAATCCTTTCAATGGAATTTAATGAAAAACAGACCTGGGGAATAATTAGAATGAAATAATTATTATGAATTTAAGCATTTTTATTGTCATAGCTATGAGAAAAATATAAAGTTGTATGCAAATTAGAATTGAATTTTTTAAGCCCTAAATATAATGCAAAAATAAAATCTTTTCAAGAAAATTTAATGAAAAACAGCCCTGGGGAATAATTAGAATGAAATAATTATTATGAATTTAAGCATTTTTATTGTCATAGCTATGAGAAAAATATAAAGTTGTATGCAAATTAGAATTGAATTTTTTAAGCCCTAAATATAATGCAAAAATAAAATCTTTTCAAGAAAATTTAATGAAAAACAGCCCTGGGGAAAAATTAGAAAGAAATATTTATTATGAATTTAAGCATTTTTATTATCATAGCTATGAGAAAAATATAAAGTTGTATGCAAATTAGAATTGAATTTTTTAAGCCCTAAATATAATGCAAAAATACAATCATATTAATGGAATATAATGAAAAACAGACCTGGGGAATAATTAGAAAGAAATATTTATTATGAATTTAAGCATTTTTATTATCATAGCTATGAGAAAAATATAAAGTTGTATGCAAATATCAATTGAATTTTTTAAGCCCTAAATATAATGCAAAAATCCATCCTTCCAATGGAATTTAATGAAAAACAGACCTGGGGAATAATTAGAATGAAATAATTATTATGAATTTAAGCATTTTTATTGTCATAGCTATGAGAAAAATATAAAGTTGTATGCAAATTAGAATTGAATTTTTTAAGCCCTAAATATAATGCAAATCCTTTCAATGGAATTTAATGAAAAACAGACCTGGGGAATAATTAGAATGAAATAATTATTATGAATTTAAGCATTTTTATTGTCATAGCTATGAGAAAAATATAAAGTTGTATGCAAATTAGAATTGAATTTTTTAAGCCCTAAATATAATGCAAAAATAAAATCTTTTCAAGAAAATTTAATGAAAAACAGCCCTGGGGAATAATTAGAATGAAATAATTATTATGAATTTAAGCATTTTTATTGTCATAGCTATGAGAAAAATATAAAGTTGTATGCAAATTAGAATTGAATTTTTTAAGCCCTAAATATAATGCAAAAATAAAATCTTTTCAAGAAAATTTAATGAAAAACAGCCCTGGGAAATAATTAGAATGAAATAATTATTATGAATTTAAGCATTTTTATTGTCATAGCTATGAGAAAAATATAAAGTTGTATGCAAATTAGAATTGAATTTTTTAAGCCCTAAATATAATGCAAAAATAAAATCTTTTCAAGAAAATTTAATGAAAAACAGCCCTGGGGAAAAATTAGAAAGAAATATTTATTATGAATTTAAGCATTTTTATTGTCATAGCTATGAGAAAAATATAAAGTTGTATGCAAATATCAATTGAATTTTTTAAGCCCTAAATATAATGCAAAAATACAATCTTTTCAAGAAAATTTAATGAAAAACAGACCTGGGGAATAATTAGAAAGAAATATTTATTATGAATTTAAGCATTTTTATTGTCATAGCTATGAGAAAAATATAAAGTTGTATGCAAATTAGAATTGAATTTTTTAAGCCCGAAAATATTATGCAAAAATACAATTCTTTCAATGGAATTTAATGAAAAACAGCCCTGGGAAATAATTAGAAAGAAATAATTATTATGAATTTAAACATTTTTATTGTCATAGCAATGAGAAAAATATAAAGTTGTATGCAAATATCAATTGAATTTTTTAAGCCCTAAATATAATGCAAAAATAAAATCTTTTCAAGAAAATTTAATGAAAAACAGCCCTGGGGAATAATTAGAATGAAATAATTATTATGAATTTAAGCATTTTTATTGTCATAGCTATGAGAAAAATATAAAGTTGTATGCAAATATCAATTGAATTTTTTAAGCCCTAAATATAATGCAAAAATACAATCTTTTCAAGAAAATTTAATGAAAAACAGACCTGGGGAATAATTAGAAAGAAATAATTATTATGAATTTAAGCATTTTTATTGTCATAGCTATGAGAAAAATATAAAGTTGTATGCAAATTAGAATTGAATTTTTTAAGCCCTAAATATAATGCAAAAATAAAATCTTTTCAAGAAAATTTAATGAAAAACAGCCCTGGGGAATAATTAGAATGAAATAATTATTATGAATTTAAGCATTTTTATTGTCATAGCTATGAGAAAAATATAAAGTTGTATGCAAATTAGAATTGAATTTTTTAAGCCCTAAATATAATGCAAAAATAAAATCTTTTCAAGAAAATTTAATGAAAAAAAGCCCTGGGAAATAATTAGAATGAAATAATTATTATGAATTTAAGCATTTTTATTGTCATAGCTATGAGAAAAATATAAAGTTGTATGCAAATTAGAATTGAATTTTTTAAGCCCTAAATATAATGCAAAAATAAAATCTTTTCAAGAAAATTTAATGAAAAACAGCCCTGGGGAAAAATTAGAAAGAAATATTTATTATGAATTTAAGCATTTTTATTGTCATAGCTATGAGAAAAATATAAAGTTGTATGCAAATATCAATTGAATTTTTTAAGCCCTAAATATAATGCAAAAATACAATCTTTTCAAGAAAATTTAATGAAAAACAGACCTGGGGAATAATTAGAAAGAAATATTTATTATGAATTTAAGCATTTTTATTGTCATAGCTATGAGAAAAATATAAAGTTGTATGCAAATTAGAATTGAATTTTTTAAGCCCGAAAATATTATGCAAAAATACAATTCTTTCAATGGAATTTAATGAAAAACAGCCCTGGGAAATAATTAGAAAGAAATAATTATTATGAATTTAAACATTTTTATTGTCATAGCAATGAGAAAAATATAAAGTTGTATGCAAATATCAATTGAATTTTTTAAAAATACAATCCTTTCAATGGAATTTAATGAAAAACAGCCCTAGGAAATAATTAGAAAGAAATAATTATTATGAATTTAAGCATTTTTATTGTCATAGCTATGAGAAAAATATAAAGTTGTATGCAAATTAGAATTGAATTTTTTAGGCCATAAATATAATGCAAAAATACAATCATATTAATGGAATTTAATGAAAAACAGACCTGGGGAATAATTAGAAAGAAATATTTATTATGAATTTAAGCATTTTTATTATCATAGCTATGAGAAAAATATAAAGTTGTATGCAAATTAGAATTGAATTTTTTAGGCCATAAATATAATGCAAAAATACAATCATATTAATGGAATTTAATGAAAAACAGACCTGGGGAATAATTAGAAAGAAATATTTATTATGAATTTAAGCATTTTTATTGTCATAGCTATGAGAAAAATATAAAGTTGTATGCAAATTAGAATTGAATTTTTTAAGCCCTAAATATAATGCAAAAATACAATCATATTAATGGAATTTAATGAAAAACAGACCTGGGGAATAATTAGAAAGAAATATTTATTATGAATTTAAGCATTTTTATTGTCATAGCTATGAGAAAAATATAAAGTTGTATGCAAATTAGAATTGAATTTTTTAAGCCCTAAATATAATGCAAAAATCCATCCTTTCAATGGAATTTAATGAAAAACAGACCTGGGGAATAATTAGAAAGAAATATTTATTATAAATCTAAGCATTTTTATTGTCATAGCTATGAGAAAAATATAAAGTTGTATGCAAATTAGAATTGAATTTTTTAAGCCCTAAATATAATGCAAAAATACAATCATATTAATGGAATTTAATGAAAAACAGACCTGGGGAATAATTAGAAAGAAATATTTATTATGAATTTAAGCATTTTTATTGTCATAGCTATGATAAAAATATAAAGTTGTATGCAAATTAGAATTGAATTTTTTAAACCCTAAATATAATGCAAAAATACAATCCATTCAATGGAATTTAATGAAAAACAGACCTGGGGAATAATTAGAAAGAAATATTTATTATGAATTTAAGCATTTTTATTGTCATAGCTATTAGAAAAATATAAAGTTGTATGCAAATTAGAATTGAATTTTTTAAGCCCTAAATATAATGCAAAAATCCATCCTTTCAATGGAATTTAATGAAAAACAGACCTGGGGAATAATTAGAAAGAAATATTTATTATAAATCTAAGCATTTTTATTGTCATAGCTATGAGAAAAATATAAAGTTGTATGCAAATTAGAATTGAATTTTTTAAACCCTAAATATAATGCAAAAATCCAATCCATTCAATGGAATTTAATGAAAAACCACCCTGGGGAATAATTAGAAAGAAATAATTATTATGAATTTAAGCATTTTTATTGTCATAGCTATGAGAAAAATATAAAGTTGTATGCAAATTAGAATTGAATTTTTTAAGCCATAAATTTAATACAAAAATACAATCTTTTCAAGGGAATTTAATAAAAAACAGCCCTGGAGAATAATTAGAAAGAAATATGTATTATGAATTTAAGCATTTTTATTGTCATAGCTATGAGAAAAATATAAAGTTTAAAGTTGTATGCAAATTAGAATTGAATTTTTTAAGCCCTAAATATAATGCAAAAATACAATCATGTCAAAGGAATTTAATGAAAAACAGACCTGGGGAATAATTAGAAAGAAATATTTATTATAAATCTAAGCATTTTTATTGTCAAAGCTATGAGAAAAATATAAAGTTTAAAGTTGTATGCAAATTAGAATTGAATTTTTTAAGCCCTAAATATAATGCAAAAATCCATCCTTTCAATGGAATTTAATGAAAAACAGACCTGGGGAATAATTAGAAAGAAATATTTATTATAAATCTAAGCATTTTTATTGTCAAAGCTATGAGAAAAATATAAAGTTTAAAGTTGTATGCAAATTAGAATTGAATTTTTTAAGCCCTAAATATAATGCAAAAATACAATCATGTCAAAGGAATTTAATGAAAAACCGCCCTGGGGAATCACTAGAAAGAAGTATTTATAATGAATTTAAGCATTTTTATTGTCATAGCTATGAGAAAAATATAAAGTTGTTTGCAAATTAGAATTGAATTTTTTAAGCCATAAATTTAATACAAAAATACAATCTTTTCAAGGGAATTTAATAAAAAACAGCCCTGGAGAATAATTAGAAAGAAATATGTATTATGAATTTAAGCATTTTTATTGTCATAGCTCTATGAAAAATATAAAGTTGTATGAAAATTAGAATTGAATTTTTTTAAGCCTTAAATATAATGCAAAAATCCAATCCTTTCATTGGAATTTAATGAAAAACAGACCTGGGGAATAATATAATTAGAAAGAAATATTTATTATGAATTTAAGCATTTTTATTGTCATAGCGCTATGAAAAATATAAAGTTGTATGAAAATTAGAATTGAATTTTTTTAAGCCTTAAATATAATGCAAAAATCCAATCCTTTCATTGGAATTTAATGAAAAACAGACCTGGGGAATAATTATAAAGAAATATTTATTATGAATTTAAGCATTTTTATTGTCATAGCTATGAGAAAAATATAAAGTTGTTTGCAAATTAGAATTGAATTTTTTAAGCCATAAATTTAATACAAAAATACAATCTTTTCAAGGGAATTTAATAAAAAACAGCCCTGGAGAATAATTAGAAAGAAGTATGTATTATGAATTTAAGCATTTTTATTGTCATAGCTATGAGAAAAATATAAAGTTGTATGCAAATTAGAATAGAATTTTTTAAGCCCTAAATATAATGCAAATATACAATACTTTAAATGGAATTTAATGAAAAACAGACCTGGGGAATAATTAGAAAGAAATATTTATTATGAATTTAAGCATTTTTATTGTCATAGCTATGAGAAAAATCTAAAGTTGTATGCAAATTAGAATTGAATTTTTTAAGCCATAAATTTAATACAAAAATACAATCTTTTCAAGGGAATTTAATGAAAAACAGACCTGGGGAATAATTAGAAAGAAATATTTATTATGAATTTAAGCATTTTTATTGTCATAGCTATGAGAAAAATATAAAGTTGTATGCAAATTAGAATAGAATTTTTTAAGCCCTAAATATAATGCAAATATACAATACTTTAAATGGAATTTAATGAAAAACAGATCTGGGGAATAATTAGAAAGAAATATTTATTATGAATTTAAGCATTTTTATTGTCATAGCTATGAGAAAAATATAAAGTTGTATGCAAATTAGTGAATTTTTTAAGCCCTAAATATAATGCAAATATACAATCTTTTCAATGGAATTTAATGAAAAACAGACCTGGGGAATAATTAGAAAGAAATATTTATTATGAATTTAAGCATTTTTATTTTAATATTTTGTTGAAAAATATAAAGTTGTATGCAAATTAGAATAGAATTTTTTAAGCCCTAAATATAATGCAAATATACAATCCTTTCAATGGAATTTAATTAAAAAACAGACCTGGGTAATAATTAGAAAGAAATATTTATTATGAATTTAAGCATTTTTATTGTCATAGCTATGAGAAAAATATAAAGTTGTATGCAAAATGGAATAAATTTTTTAAGCCATAAATATAATGCAAAAATACAATCTTTTCAATGGAATTTAATGAAAAACAGACCTGGGGAATAATTAGAAAGAAATATTTATTATGAATTTAAGCATTTTTATTGTCATAGCTATGATAAAAATATAAAGTTGTATGCAAATTAGAATTGAATTTTTTAAGCCATAAATATAATGCAAAAATACAATCCTTTCAATGGAATTTAATGAAAAACAGACCTGGGGAATAATTAGAAAGAAATATTTATTATGAATTTAAGCATTTTTATTGTCATAGCTATGAGAAAAATATAAAGTTGTATGCAAATTAGAATAGAATTTTTTAAGCCCTAAATATAATGCAAATATAAAATCCTTTCAATGGAATTTAATTAAAAAACAGACCTGGGTAATAATTAGAAAGAAATATTTATTATGAATTTAAGCATTTATATTGTCATAGCTATGAGTAAAATATAAAGTTGTATGCAAATTAGAATAGAATTTTTTAAGCCCTAAATATAATGCAAAAATCCAATCCTTTCAATGGAATTTAATTAAAAAACAGACCTGGGGAATAATTAGAAAGAAATATTTATTATGAATTTAAGCATTTTTATTGTCATAGCTATGAGAAAAATATAAAGTTGTATGCAAATTAGAATAGAATTTTTTAAGCCCTAAATATAATGCAAATATACAATACTTTAAATGGAATTTAATGAAAAACAGACCTGGGGAATAATTAGAAAGAAATATTTATTATGAATTTAAGCATTTTTATTGTCATAGCTATGAGAAAAATATAAAGTTGTATGCAAATTAGAATTGAATTTTTTAAGCCCTAAATATAATGCAAATATACAATCCTTTCAATGGAATTTAATTAAAAAACAGACCTGGGTAATAATTAGAAAGAAATATTTATTATGAATTTAAGCATTTTTATTGTCATAGCTATGAGAAAAATATAAAGTTGTATGCAAAATGGAATAAATTTTTTAAGCCATAAATATAATGCAAAAATACAATCTTTTCAAGGGAATTTAATGAAAAACAGACCTGGGGAATAATTAGAAAGAAATATTTATTATGAATTTAAGCATTTTTATTGTCATAGCTATGAGAAAAATATAAAGTTGTATGCAAATTAGAATAGAATTTTTTAAGCCTTAAATATAATGCAAAAATCCAATCCTTTCAATGGAATTTAATTAAAAAACAGACCTGGGGAATAATTAGAAAGAAATATTTATTATGAATTTAAGCATTTTTATTGTCATAGCTATGAGAAAAATATAAAGTTGTATGCAAATTAGAATAGAATTTTTTATTCCCTAAATATAATGCAAAAATCCAATCCTTTCATTGGAATTTAATGAAAAACAGACCTGGGGAATAATTAGAAAGAAATATTTATTATGAATTTAAGCATTTTTATTGTCATAGCTCTATGAAAAATATAAAGTTGTATGAAAATTAGAATTGAATTTTTTTAAGCCTTAAATATAATGCAAAAATCCAATCCTTTCATTGGAATTTAATGAAAAACAGACCTGGGGAATAATTAGAAAGAAATATTTATTATGAATTTAAGCATTTTTATTGTCATAGCTCTATGAAAAATATAAAGTTGTATGAAAATTAGAATTGAATTTTTTTAAGCCTTAAATATAATGCAAAAATCCAATCCTTTCATTGGAATTTAATGAAAAACAGACCTGGGGAATAATTAGAAAGAAATATTTATTATGAATTTAAGCATTTTAATTGTCATAGCTATGAGAAAAATATAAAGTTGTATGCAAATTAGAATAGAATTTTTTATTCCCTAAATATAATGCAAAAATCCAATCCTTTCATTGGAATTTAATGAAAAACAGACCTGGGGAATAATTAGAAAGAAGTATTTATAATGAATTTAAGCATTTTTATTGTCATAGCTATGAGAAAAATATAAAGTTGTTTGCAAATTAGAATTGAATTTTTTAAGCCATAAATTTAATACAAAAATACAATCTTTTCAAGGGAATTTAATAAAAAACAGCCCTGGAGAATAATTAGAAAGAAATATGTATTATGAATTTAAGCATTTTTATTGTCATAGCTATGAGAAAAATATAAAGTTGTTTGCAAATTAGAATTGAATTTTTTAAGCCATAAATTTAATACAAAAATACAATCTTTTAAATGGAATTTAATGAAAAACAGACCTGGGGAATAATTAGAAAGAAATATTTATGAATTTAAGCATTTTTATTGTCATAGCTATGAGAAAAATATAAAGTTATATGCAAATTAGAATTGAATTTTTTAAGCCCTAAATATAATGCAAAAATACAATCATGTCAAAGGAATTTAATGAAAAACCGCCCTGGGGAATCACTAGAAAGAAGTATTTATAATGAATTTAAGCATTTTTATTGTCATAGCTATGAGAAAAATATAAAGTTGTTTGCAAATTAGAATTGAATTTTTTAAGCCATAAACAAAAATACAATCTTTTCAAGGGAATTTAATAAAAAACATCCCTGGAGAATAATTAGAAAGAAATATGTATTATGAATTTAAGCATTTTTATTGTCATAGCTCTATGAAAAATATAAAGTTGTATGAAAATTAGAATTGAATTTTTTTAAGCCTTAAATATAATGCAAAAATCCAATCCTTTCATTGGAATTTAATGAAAAACAGACCTGGGGAATAATTATAAAGAAATATTTATTATGAATTTAAGCATTTTTATTGTCATAGCGCTATGAAAAATATAAAGTTGTATGAAAATTAGAATTGAATTTTTTTAAGCCTTAAATATAATGCAAAAATCCAATCCTTTCATTGGAATTTAATGAAAAACAGACCTGGGGAATAATATAATTAGAAAGAAATATTTATAATGAATTTAAGCATTTTTATTGTCATAGCTATGAGAAAAATATAAAGTTGTTTGCAAATTAGAATTGAATTTTTTAAGCCCTAAATATAATGCAAAAATACAATCATGTCAAAGGAATTTAATGAAAAACCGCCCTGGGGAATCACTAGAAAGAAGTATTTATAATGAATTTAAGCATTTTTATTGTCATAGCTATGAGAAAAATATAAAGTTGTTTGCAAATTAGAATTGAATTTTTTAAGCCATAAATTTAATACAAAAATACAATCTTTTCAAGGGAATTTAATAAAAAACAGCCCTGGAGAATAATTAGAAAGAAATATGTATTATGAATTTAAGCATTTTTATTGTCATAGCTCTATGAAAAATATAAAGTTGTATGAAAATTAGAATTGAATTTTTTTAAGCCTTAAATATAATGCAAAAATCCAATCCTTTCATTGGAATTTAATGAAAAACAGACCTGGGGAATAATATAATTAGAAAGAAATATTTATTATGAATTTAAGCATTTTTATTGTCATAGCGCTATGAAAAATATAAAGTTGTATGAAAATTAGAATTGAATTTTTTTAAGCCTTAAATATAATGCAAAAATCCAATCCTTTCATTGGAATTTAATGAAAAACAGACCTGGGGAATAATTATAAAGAAATATTTATTATGAATTTAAGCATTTTTATTGTCATAGCTATGAGAAAAATATAAAGTTGTTTGCAAATTAGAATTGAATTTTTTATTCCCTAAATATAATGCAAAAATCCAATCCTTTCATTGGAATTTAATGAAAAACAGACCTGGGGAATAATTAGAAAGAAATATTTATTATGAATTTAAGCATTTTTATTGTCATAGCTATGAGAAAAATATAAAGTTGTATGCAAATTAGAATAGAATTTTTTAAGCCTTAAATATAATGCAAAAATCCAATCCTTCAATGGAATTTAATTAAAAAACAGACCTGGGGAATAATTAGAAAGAAATATTTATTATGAATTTAAGCATTTTTATTGTCATAGCTATGAGAAAAATATAAAGTTGTTTGCAAATTAGAATTGAATTTTTTAAGCCATAAATTTAATACAAAAATACAATCTTTTCAAGGGAATTTAATAAAAAACAGCCCTGGAGAATAATTAGAAAGAAATATGTATTATGAATTTAAGCATTTTTATTGTCATAGCTCTATGAAAAATATAAAGTTGTATGAAAATTAGAATTGAATTTTTTTAAGCCTTAAATATAATGCAAAAATCCAATCCTTTCATTGGAATTTAATGAAAAACAGACCTGGGGAATAATTATAAAGAAATATTTATTATGAATTTAAGCATTTTTATTGTCATAGCTAGGAGAAAAATATAAAGTTGTATGCAAATTAGAATAGAATTTTTTAAGCCTTAAATATAATGCAAAAATCCAATCTTTTCAAGGGAATTTAATAAAAAACAGCCCTGGAGAATAATTAGAAAGAAATATGTATTATGAATTTAAGCATTTTTATTGTCATAGCTCTATGAAAAATATAAAGTTGTATGAAAATTAGAATTGAATTTTTTTAAGCCTTAAATATAATGCAAAAATCCAATCCTTTCATTGGAATTTAATGAAAAACAGACCTGGGGAATAATATAATTAGAAAGAAATATTTATTATGAATTTAAGCATTTTTATTGTCATAGCGCTATGAAAAATATAAAGTTGTATGAAAATTAGAATTGAATTTTTTTAAGCCTTAAATATAATGCAAAAATCCAATCCTTTCATTGGAATTTAATGAAAAACAGACCTGGGGAATAATTATAAAGAAATATTTATTATGAATTTAAGCATTTTTATTGTCATAGCTAGGAGAAAAATATAAAGTTGTATGCAAATTAGAATAGAATTTTTTAAGCCTTAAATATAATGCAAAAATCCAATCTTTTCAAGGGAATTTAATAAAAAACAGCCCTGGAGAATAATTAGAAAGAAATATGTATTATGAATTTAAGCATTTTTATTGTCATAGCTCTATGAAAAATATAAAGTTGTATGAAAATTAGAATTGAATTTTTTTAAGCCTTAAATATAATGCAAAAATCCAATCCTTTCATTGGAATTTAATGAAAAACAGACCTGGGGAATAATATAATTAGAAAGAAATATTTATTATGAATTTAAGCATTTTTATTGTCATAGCGCTATGAAAAATATAAAGTTGTATGAAAATTAGAATTGAATTTTTTTAAGCCTTAAATATAATGCAAAAATCCAATCCTTTCATTGGAATTTAATGAAAAACCGCCCTGGGGAATCACTAGAAAGAAGTATTTATAATGAATTTAAGCATTTTTATTGTCATAGCTATGAGAAAAATATAAAGTTGTATGCAAAATGGAATAAATTTTTTAAGCCATAAATATAATGCAAAAATACAATCTTTTCAAGGGAATTTAATGAAAAACAGACCTGGGGAATAATTAGAAAGAAATATTTATTATGAATTTAAGCATTTTTATTGTCATAGCTATGAGAAAAATATAAAGTTGTATGCAAATTAGAATAGAATTTTTTAAGCCTTAAATATAATGCAAAAATCCAATCCTTTCAATGGAATTTAATTAAAAAACAGACCTGGGGAATAATTAGAAAGAAATATTTATTATGAATTTAAGCATTTTTATTGTCATAGCTATGAGAAAAATATAAAGTTGTATGCAAATTAGAATAGAATTTTTTATTCCCTAAATATAATGCAAAAATCCAATCCTTTCATTGGAATTTAATGAAAAACAGACCTGGGGAATAATTAGAAAGAAATATTTATTATGAATTTAAGCATTTTTATTGTCATAGCTCTATGAAAAATATAAAGTTGTATGAAAATTAGAATTGAATTTTTTTAAGCCTTAATTATAATGCAAAAATCCAATCCTTTCATTGGAATTTAATGAAAAACAGACCTGGGGAATAATTAGAAAGAAATATTTATTATGAATTTAAGCATTTTTATTGTCATAGCTCTATGAAAAATATAAAGTTGTATGAAAATTAGAATTGAATTTTTTTAAGCCTTAAATATAATGCAAAAATCCAATCCTTTCATTGGAATTTAATGAAAAACAGACCTGGGGAATAATTAGAAAGAAATATTTATTATGAATTTAAGCATTTTTATTGTCATAGCTATGAGAAAAATATAAAGTTGTATGCAAATTAGAATAGAATTTTTTATTCCCTAAATATAATGCAAAAATCCAATCCTTTCATTGGAATTTAATGAAAAACAGACCTGGGGAATAATTAGAAAGAAGTATTTATAATGAATTTAAGCATTTTTATTGTCATAGCTATGAGAAAAATATAAAGTTGTTTGCAAATTAGAATTGAATTTTTTAAGCCATAAATTTAATACAAAAATACAATCTTTTCAAGGGAATTTAATAAAAAACAGCCCTGGAGAATAATTAGAAAGAAATATGTATTATGAATTTAAGCATTTTTATTGTCATAGCTATGAGAAAAATATAAAGTTGTTTGCAAATTAGAATTGAATTTTTTAAGCCATAAATTTAATACAAAAATACAATCTTTTAAATGGAATTTAATGAAAAACAGACCTGGGGAATAATTAGAAAGAAATATTTATTATGAATTTAAGCATTTTTATTGTCATAGCTATGAGAAAAATATAAAGTTGTATGCAAATTAGAATTGAATTTTTTAAGCCCTAAATATAATGCAAAAATACAATCATGTCAAAGGAATTTAATGAAAAACAGACCTGGGGAATAATATAATTAGAAAGAAATATTTATTATGAATTTAAGCATTTTTATTGTCATAGCGCTATGAAAAATATAAAGTTGTATGAAAATTAGAATTGAATTTTTTTAAGCCTTAAATATAATGCAAAAATCCAATCCTTTCATTGGAATTTAATGAAAAACAGACCTGGGGAATAATTATAAAGAAATATTTATTATGAATTTAAGCATTTTTATTGTCATAGCTATGAGAAAAATATAAAGTTGTATGCAAATTAGAATAGAATTTTTTAAGCCTTAAATATAATGCAAAAATCCAATCTTTTCAAGGGAATTTAATAAAAAACAGCCCTGGAGAATAATTAGAAAGAAATATGTATTATGAATTTAAGCATTTTTATTGTCATAGCTCTATGAAAAATATAAAGTTGTATGAAAATTAGAATTGAATTTTTTTAAGCCTTAAATATAATGCAAAAATCCAATCCTTTCATTGGAATTTAATGAAAAACAGACCTGGGGAATAATATAATTAGAAAGAAATATTTATTATGAATTTAAGCATTTTTATTGTCATAGCGCTATGAAAAATATAAAGTTGTATGAAAATTAGAATTGAATTTTTTTAAGCCTTAAATATAATGCAAAAATCCAATCCTTTCATTGGAATTTAATGAAAAACCGCCCTGGGGAATCACTAGAAAGAAGTATTTATAATGAATTTAAGCATTTTTATTGTCATAGCTATGAGAAAAATATAAAGTTGTATGCAAAATGGAATAAATTTTTTAAGCCATAAATATAATGCAAAAATACAATCTTTTCAAGGGAATTTAATGAAAAACAGACCTGGGGAATAATTAGAAAGAAATATTTATTATGAATTTAAGCATTTTTATTGTCATAGCTATGAGAAAAATATAAAGTTGTATGCAAATTAGAATAGAATTTTTTAAGCCTTAAATATAATGCAAAAATCCAATCCTTTCAATGGAATTTAATTAAAAAACAGACCTGGGGAATAATTAGAAAGAAATATTTATTATGAATTTAAGCATTTTTATTGTCATAGCTATGAGAAAAATATAAAGTTGTATGCAAATTAGAATAGAATTTTTTATTCCCTAAATATAATGCAAAAATCCAATCCTTTCATTGGAATTTAATGAAAAACAGACCTGGGGAATAATTAGAAAGAAATATTTATTATGAATTTAAGCATTTTTATTGTCATAGCTCTATGAAAAATATAAAGTTGTATGAAAATTAGAATTGAATTTTTTTAAGCCTTAAATATAATGCAAAAATCCAATCCTTTCATTGGAATTTAATGAAAAACAGACCTGGGGAATAATTAGAAAGAAATATTTATTATGAATTTAAGCATTTTTATTGTCATAGCTCTATGAAAAATATAAAGTTGTATGAAAATTAGAATTGAATTTTTTTAAGCCTTAAATATAATGCAAAAATCCAATCCTTTCATTGGAATTTAATGAAAAACAGACCTGGGGAATAATTAGAAAGAAATATTTATTATGAATTTAAGCATTTTTATTGTCATAGCTATGAGAAAAATATAAAGTTGTATGCAAATTAGAATAGAATTTTTTATTCCCTAAATATAATGCAAAAATCCAATCCTTTCATTGGAATTTAATGAAAAACAGACCTGGGGAATAATTAGAAAGAAGTATTTATAATGAATTTAAGCATTTTTATTGTCATAGCTATGAGAAAAATATAAAGTTGTTTGCAAATTAGAATTGAATTTTTTAAGCCATAAATTTAATACAAAAATACAATCTTTTCAAGGGAATTTAATAAAAAACAGCCCTGGAGAATAATTAGAAAGAAATATGTATTATGAATTTAAGCATTTTTATTGTCATAGCTATGAGAAAAATATAAAGTTGTTTGCAAATTAGAATTGAATTTTTTAAGCCATAAATTTAATACAAAAATACCATCTTTTAAATGGAATTTAATGAAAAACAGACCTGGGGAATAATTAGAAAGAAATATTTATTATGAATTTAAGCATTTTTATTGTCATAGCTATGAGAAAAATATAAAGTTGTATGCAAATTAGAATTGAATTTTTTAAGCCCTAAATATAATGCAAAAATACAATCATGTCAAAGGAATTTAATGAAAAACAGACCTGGGGAATAATATAATTAGAAAGAAATATTTATTATGAATTTAAGCATTTTTATTGTCATAGCGCTATGAAAAATATAAAGTTGTATGAAAATTAGAATTGAATTTTTTTAAGCCTTAAATATAATGCAAAAATCCAATCCTTTCATTGGAATTTAATGAAAAACAGACCTGGGGAATAATTATAAAGAAATATTTATTATGAATTTAAGCATTTTTATTGTCATAGCTATGAGAAAAATATAAAGTTGTTTGCAAATTAGAATTGAATTTTTTATTCCCTAAATATAATGCAAAAATCCAATCCTTTCATTGGAATTTAATGAAAAACAGACCTGGGGAATAATTAGAAAGAAGTATTTATAATGAATTTAAGCATTTTTATTGTCATAGCTATGAGAAAAATATAAAGTTGTTTGCAAATTAGAATTGAATTTTTTAAGCCATAAATTTAATACAAAAATACAATCTTTTCAAGGGAATTTAATAAAAAACAGCCCTGGAGAATAATTAGAAAGAAATATGTATTATGAATTTAAGCATTTTTATTGTCATAGCTCTATGAAAAATATAAAGTTGTATGAAAATTAGAATTGAATTTTTTTAAGCCTTAAATATAATGCAAAAATCCAATCCTTTCATTGGAATTTAATGAAAAACAGACCTGGGGAATAATTAGAAAGAAATATTTATTATGAATTTAAGCATTTTTATTGTCATAGCTCTATGAAAAATATAAAGTTGTATGAAAATTAGAATTGAATTTTTTTAAGCCTTAAATATAATGCAAAAATCCAATCCTTTCATTGGAATTTAATGAAAAACAGACCTGGGGAATAATTATAAAGAAATATTTATTATGAATTTAAGCATTTTTATTGTCATAGCTATGAGAAAAATATAAAGTTGTATGCAAATTAGAATAGAATTTTTTAAGCCCTAAATATAATGCAAATATACAATACTTTAAATGGAATTTAATGAAAAACAGACCTGGGGAATAATTAGAAAGAAATATTTATTATGAATTTAAGCATTTTTATTGTCATAGCTATGAGAAAAATATAAAGTTGTATGCAAATTAGAATTGAATTTTTTAAGCCCTAAATATAATGCAAATATACAATCTTTTCAATGGAATTTAATGAAAAACAGACCTGGGGAATAATTAGAAAGAAATATTTATTATGAATTTAAGCATTTTTATTTTAATATTTTGTTGAAAAATATAAAGTTGTATGCAAATTAGAATAGAATTTTTTAAGCCCTAAATATAATGCAAATATACAATCCTTTCAATGGAATTTAATTAAAAAACAGACCTGGGTAATAATTAGAAAGAAATATTTATTATGAATTTAAGCATTTTTATTGTCATAGCTATGAGAAAAATATAAAGTTGTATGCAAATTAGAATTGAATTTTTTAAGCCATAAATTTAATACAAAAATACAATCTTTTCAAGGGAATTTAATAAAAAACAGCCCTGGAGAATAATTAGAAAGAAATATGTATTATGAATTTAAGCATTTTTATTGTCATAGCTCTATGAAAAATATAAAGTTGTATGAAAATTAGAATTGAATTTTTTTAAGCCTTAAATATAATACAAAAATCCAATCCTTTCATTGGAATTTAATGAAAAACAGACCTGGGGAATAATTAGAAAGAAATATTTATTATGAATTTAAGCATTTTTATTGTCATAGCTCTATGAAAAATATAAAGTTGTATGAAAATTAGAATTGAATTTTTTTAAGCCTTAAATATAATGCAAAAATCCAATCCTTTCATTGGAATTTAATGAAAAACAGACCTGGGGAATAATTATAAAGAAATATTTATTATGAATTTAAGCATTTTTATTGTCATAGCTATGAGAAAAATATAAAGTTGTATGCAAATTAGAATAGAATTTTTTAAGCCCTAAATATAATGCAAATATACAATACTTTAAATGGAATTTAATGAAAAACAGACCTGGGGAATAATTAGAAAGAAATATTTATTATGAATTTAAGCATTTTTATTGTCATAGCTATGAGAAAAATATAAAGTTGTATGCAAATTAGAATTGAATTTTTTAAGCCCTAAATATAATGCAAATATACAATCTTTTCAATGGAATTTAATGAAAAACAGACCTGGGGAATAATTAGAAAGAAATATTTATTATGAATTTAAGCATTTTTATTTTAATATTTTGTTGAAAAATATAAAGTTGTATGCAAATTAGAATAGAATTTTTTAAGCCCTAAATATAATGCAAATATACAATCCTTTCAATGGAATTTAATTAAAAAACAGACCTGGGTAATAATTAGAAAGAAATATTTATTATGAATTTAAGCATTTTTATTGTCATAGCTATGAGAAAAATATAAAGTTGTATGCAAAATGGAATAAATTTTTTAAGCCATAAATATAATGCAAAAATACAATCTTTTCAATGGAATTTAATGAAAAACAGACCTGGGGAATAATTAGAAAGAAATATTTATTATGAATTTAAGCATTTATATTGTCATAGCTATGAGTAAAATATAAAGTTGTATGCAAATTAGAATAGAATTTTTTAAGCCCTAAATATAATGCAAAAATCCAATCCTTTTAATGGAATTTAATTAAAAAACAGACCTGGGGAATAATTAGAAAGAAATATTTATTATGAATTTAAGCATTTTTATTGTCATAGCTATGAGAAAAATATAAAGTTGTATGCAAATTAGAATAGAATTTTTTAAGCCCTAAATATAATGCAAATATACAATCCTTTCAATGGAATTTAATTAAAAAACAGACCTGGGTAATAATTAGAAAGAAATATTTATTATGAATTTAAGCATTTTTATTGTCATAGCTATGAGAAAAATATAAAGTTGTATGCAAAATGGAATAAATTTTTTAAGCCATAAATATAATGCAAAAATACAATCTTTTCAATGGAATTTAATGAAAAACAGACCTGGGGAATAATTAGAAAGAAATATTTATTATGAATTTAAGCATTTATATTGTCATAGCTATGAGTAAAATATAAAGTTGTATGCAAATTAGAATAGAATTTTTTAAGCCCTAAATATAATGCAAAAATCCAATCCTTTCAATGGAATTTAATTAAAAAACAGACCTGGGGAATAATTAGAAAGAAATATTTATTATGAATTTAAGCATTTTTATTGTCATAGCTCTATGAAAAATATAAAGTTGTATGAAAATTAGAATTGAATTTTTTAAGCCCTAAATATAATGCAAATATACAATACTTTAAATGGAATTTAATGAAAAACAGACCTGGGGAATAATTAGAAAGAAATATTTATTATGAATTTAAGCATTTTTATTGTCATAGGTATGAGAAAAATATAAAGTTGTATGCAAATTAGAATTGAATTTTTTAAGCCCTAAATATAATGCAAAAATACAATTCTTTCAATGGAATTTAATGAAAAACAGACCTGGGGAATAATTAGAAAGAAATATTTATTATGAATTTAAGCATTTTTATTGTCATAGGTATGAGAAAAATATAAAGTTGTATGCAAATTAGAATAGAATTTTTTAAGCCCTAAATATAATGCAAATATACAATACTTTAAATGGAATTTAATGAAAAACAGACCTGGGGAATAATTAGAAAGAAATATTTATTATGAATTTAAGCATTTTTATTGTCATAGGTATGAGAAAAATATAAAGTTGTATGCAAATTAGAATAGAATTTTTTAAGCCCTAAATATAATGCAAATATACAATACTTTAAATGGAATTTAATGAAAAACAGACCTGGGGAATAATTAGAAAGAAATATTTATTATGAATTTAAGCATTTTTATTGTCATAGCTATGAGAAAAATATAAAGTTGTATGCAAATTAGAATAGAATTTTTTAAGCCCTAAATATAATGCAAATATACAATACTTTAAATGGAATTTAATGAAAAACAGACCTGGGGAATAATTAGAAAGAAATATTTATTATGAATTTAAGCATTTTTATTGTCATAGGTATGAGAAAAATATAAAGTTGTATGCAAATTAGAATTGAATTTTTTAAGCCCTAAATATAATGCAAATATATAATACTTTAAATGGAATTTAATGAAAAACAGACCTGGGGAATAATTAGAAAGAAATATTTATTATGAATTTAAGCATTTTTATTGTCATAGCTATGAGAAAAATATAAAGTTGTATGCAAATTAGAATAGAATTTTTTAAGCCCTAAATATAATGCAAATATACAATACTTTAAATGGAATTTAATGAAAAACAGACCTGGGGAATAATTAGAAAGAAATATTTATTATGAATTTAAGCATTTTTATTGTCATAGGTATGAGAAAAATATAAAGTTGTATGCAAATTAGAATAGAATTTTTTAAGCCCTAAATATAATGCAAATATACAATACTTTAAATGGAATTTAATGAAAAACAGACCTGGGGAATAATTAGAAAGAAATATTTATTATGAATTTAAGCATTTTTATTGTCATAGGTATGAGAAAAATATAAAGTTGTATGCAAATTAGAATAGAATTTTTTAAGCCCTAAATATAATGCAAATATACAATACTTTAAATGGAATTTAATGAAAAACAGACCTGGGGAATAATTAGAAAGAAATATTTATTATGAATTTAAGCATTTTTATTGTCATAGCTATGAGAAAAATATAAAGTTGTATGCAAATTAGAATTGAATTTTTTAAGCCCTAAATATAATGCAAATATACAATCTTTTCAATGGAATTTAATGAAAAACAGACCTGGGGAATAATTAGAAAGAAATATTTATTATGAATTTAAGCATTTTTATTGTCATAGCTATGAGAAAAATATAAAGTTGTATGCAAATTAGAATAGAATTTTTTAAGCCCTAAATATAATGCAAATATACAATACTTTAAATGGAATTTAATGAAAAACAGACCTGGGGAATAATTAGAAAGAAATATTTATTATGAATTTAAGCATTTTTATTGTCATAGGTATGAGAAAAATATAAAGTTGTATGCAAATTAGAATTGAATTTTTTAAGCCCTAAATATAATGCAAATATACAATACTTTAAATGGAATTTAATGAAAAATAGACCTGGGGAATAATTAGAAAGAAATATTTATTATGAATTTAAGCATTTTTATTGTCATAGCTCTGTGAAAAATATAAAGTTGTATGCAAATTAGATTTAATTTTTTTAAGCTCTAAATATAATGCAAAAATCCAATCCTTTCAATGGAATTTAATGAAAAACAGACCTGGGGAATAATTAGAAAGAAATATTTATTATGAATTTAAGCATTTTTATTGTGATAGCTATGAGAAAAATATAAAGTTGTATGCAAAATGGAATAAATTTTTTAAGCCATAAATATAATGCAAATATACAATCTTTTCAATGGAATTTAATGAAAAAAAGACCTGGGGAATAATTAGAAAGAAATATTTATTATGAATTTAAGCATTTATATTGTCATAGCTATGAGTAAAATATAAAGTTGTATGCAAATTAGAATAGAATTTTTTAAGCCCTAAATATAATGCAAAAATCCAATCCTTTCAATGGAATTTAATTAAAAAACAGACCTGGGGAATAATTAGAAAGAAATATTTATTATGAATTTAAGCATTTTTATTGTCATAGCTCTGTGAAAAATATAAAGTTGTATGCAAATTAGATTTAATTTTTTAAGCTCTAAATATAATGCAAAAATCCAATCCTTTCAATGGAATTTAATGAAAAATAGACCTAGGGAATAATTAGAAAGAAATATTTATTATGAATTTAAGCATTTTTATTGTCATAGCTCTGTGAAAAATATAAAGTTGTATGCAAATTAGATTTAATTTTTTTAAGCTCTAAATATAATGCAAAAATCCAATCCTTTCAATGGAATTTAATGAAAAACAGACCTGGGGAATAATTAGAAAGAAATATTTTTTTGAATTTAAACATTTTTATTGTCATAGCTATGAGAAAAATATAAAGTTGTATGCAAATTAGAATTGAATTTTTTAAGCCATAAATATATTGCAAAAATCCAATCTTTTAAATGGAATTTAATGAAAAACAGACCTGGGGAATAATTAGAAAGAAATATTTTTATGAATTTAAACATTTTTATTGTCATAGCTATGAGAAAAATATAAAGTTGTATGCAAAATGGAATAAATTTTTTAAGCCATAAATATATTGCAAAAATCCAATCCTTTCAATGGAATTTAATTAAAAAACAGACCTGGGGAATAATTAGAAAGAAATATTTATTATGAATTTAAACATTTTTATTGTCATAGCTCTGTGAAAAATATAAAGTTGTATGCAAATTAGATTTAATTTTTTAAGCTCTAAATATAATGCAAAAATCCAATCCTTTCAATGGAATTTAATGAAAAATAGACCTAGGGAATAATTAGAAAGAAATATTTATTATGAATTTAAGCATTTTTATTGTCATAGCTCTGTGAAAAATATAAAGTTGTATGCAAATTAGATTTAATTTTTTTTTAAGCTCTAAATATAATGCAAAAATCCAATCCTTTCAATGGAATTTAATGAAAAACAGACCTGGGGAATAATTAGAAAGAAATATTTTTATGAATTTAAACATTTTTATTGTCATAGCTATGAGAAAAATATAAAGTTGTATGCAAATTAGTTGAATTTTTTAAGCCATAAATATATTGCAAAAATCCAATCTTTTAAATGGAATTTAATGAAAAACAGACCTGGGGAATAATTAGAAAGAAATATTTTTATGAATTTAAACATTTTTATTGTCATAGCTATGAGAAAAATATAAAGTTGTATGCAAATTAGAATTGAATTTTTTAAGCCCTAAATATAATTTAAAAATACAATCATGTCAAAGGAATTTAATGAAAAACCGCCCTGGGGAATAATTAGAAAGAAATATTTATTATGAATTTAAGCATTTTTATTGTCAAAGCTATGAGAAAAATATAAAGTTGTATGCAAATTAGAATTGAATTTTTTAAGCCCTAAATATAATTTAAAAATACAATCATGTCAAAGGAATTTAATGAAAAACCGCCCTGGGGAATAATTAGAAAGAAATATTTATTATGAATTTAAGCATTTTTATTGTCAAAGCTATGAGAAAAATATAAAGTTGTATGCAAATTAAAATTGAATTTTTTAAGCCCTAAATATAATGCAAAAATACAATCATATTAATGGAATTTAATGAAAAATAGACCTGGGGAATAGTTAGAAAGAAATATTTATTATGAATTTAAGCATTTTTATTGTCAAAGCTATGAGAAAAATATAAAGTTGTATGCAAATTAGAATTGAATTTTTTAAGCCCTAAATATAATTTAAAAATACAATCATGTCAAAGGAATTTAATGAAAAACAGACCTGGGGAATAATTAGAAAGAAATATTTATTATGAATTTAAGCATTTTTATTGTCAAAGCTATGAGAAAAATATAAAGTTTTATGAAAATTAGAATACATTTTTTAAGAGTTAAAATAAATATTAGAATTCATAAATAAATTAAATTAAATATTTATTATTTTAAAAAAGTCGATCAAGGGCAATGAAATAGTAAATAAGTTCTTTATTGTAGGAGTTGAAGAACAAAAAATTCCAAGATTTATGTATTATTTGTGGAAAGTTTGAAAAATTTTCTTTTTTTTTTCATAATATTTCTTTTTGAAGAAACGATCTACCGTATTTATTCTATTAGAAGCCTCGGGTATAAATTTCAGAGACCTTCCGAGGTGGGAACTCTTCGGAATTTTTGAAACAAAATGCTTATTTCAGCTTAATTTTACCTCTAAATTTGTTATTTTTGACATACATTTTTCGATGGGGTACTTCTAATAGAATAAATACGGTATATTAACAAATTCAATCGAATTTATTAAGGTATCACAATTAGAAATATTCTTATAAAGTTAAAAAAAATTGACGCATTAATCCTTTGTTTATTTCCAAAATACTGTACAAATCAAATAATTGCCCAAGGCCATTTTCCCAGGCATTTCCAATTCCAACTCAAATTTTATCTATCTTTCGGATTTTTTTGTCTCATTTGAATCCGTCAGTTACTTTATCAATCATAATAGTCATTTCATTTGCCCAAGGTATTATTCAAATGTTAGCTCGAGGCAACTATTAAAACCAATGACCTATAACTATAAATATTGCTTTGGTAGGTAATCAAAAGGAATCACATTCTCATTTACTATAAATAATTTGGCATAAATTTATTTAAAAATAAAATTACGGAAAAAGGTCCCTTTATTAATTATGAATGTGCATTTTATTTTTATTTTTTATTTATCAAATCGGCGAATGTAAAGAACAATTTATTTTTTTATCTATAAATAGCTTATAATTTACTTATCCGAAAACCATTGAGAACTCCAAGTTATTAAAAATTTACAAAAAATTGAAAGCAATTTTTCAGAGGATTTTTATGGATTTCGCATGGTATATCGCCTTCCCAAATTGATTTTGCTTTGTTGAGCTACGACCAAAAAAACAGCTTTTATTAGGCATTAAATTGGCAGATCGGGGTAGAGAAGATCTATTTTTTTATTCATATTCCGTGTTTATTTTTGTAATAAAAAAATATTACAGATATTTAAATTTCAAAAATTTACTAATTAATTAACATTTGCTAAAATTCTCACCAAAATGGATCCAAATGAGGATGCTTTGCTTGTTGAACACGATTTTACTGATGCTCTATCGCCAAATGTGGAAGGAATGGACTTGAAACAATTGGTGGGAAAAATTTAAAAAATTAATTATTTAATTATTTTTCAAGAAGAAGGCAAATAGCTCCAACAAAATATCTAATTATCCACCTTTGATAGTGCTGTTGTTGACAAGCATAATTGTAATTTTGGGACTCTCCATTGGTTCTTTATTAATAATGATTTGCCAATTTGGCAATGTTGTTGAAGAAATTACTAAAATGAAGGGCGAAACCCGTGAAATGCATGAGCAAATTAAGGAAGTAATTGAATTTTCTTTGTATTTTTAAAATCAAATTAATTAGAATTAGAAATAATTTCTTGGATATTTATTGTTAAAATTGAATCGCCTTAAAAATGTAAATTTAATTATCAAATAAATTTTTGCAATTTTTTTCTTTAAATAATAAAATTTTTAGATTACCCTTTTAAAATTCTCAAAAAACTGTTTAATCGTACTCCCTAAAATAATTCTAATCAGAAATCTGATTTATATGTACACGAAAATTGCCAAAATATACGAATTTAAACTTTATTAAAATAAGCAAATTTTTTAAAAATCATAAAGTAATTATATATTCTATTTTTAATCCATTCTATTTAAAATTTGTCAAAATTCAAAAAATATGGATAAATTACCCAAGAAAGCTATCAGATAAAATAAACATGATTTGCTGATAAATTTGGTCTCTGAAAATAATTTGGAAATTAGGCTAAAAATAAAAATAAAATACTTATATATTTTCCAATTTAAAATTTGAGGAACAAAGAATTTTAAAATAAACTACATTTTATTTTAAACCCATTTTTATGAAAAAATATCATAAAAATTTGATTGGAAATTTCAGATTTCCAAATATATCAAATTAGATCCAATTGAAAACGGATGGAGTTTATTGGATCATGGGTCAAAATTAAACATTTCCGAGAACCAATTGGTCGCCACATTAACTGATGGAATTGGTAATCAAATATTTTTAAAATAAATATTTTTTTGGGCAGCAGGATGGAATTCTGCTCGAACACGTTTGCCTATTCCAAAAATTAATTTTGGGGAATATAAGCCTCCAATTCAGTTCTATTTTGAAGTGGAATTTCTCAACAAGAAGGGGTATAGTTTATTTAATTTTTAACTTTAAATTTAATTGTTAAATAAAAAATTTAATGCCATATTAAAATTAGATCTTACATTATTATTCAATATTAATATTTTCCTTATAGTGTAAAATGGCCAGTATATTGCTATTTTTAGGGGATAGGACAGAGTCGATTAATCGAATGTGTCGATTTGAAAACCGGTTTTCAACTTTAAAAATTTCGATTTAGATTATCTCTTATTTTCGGTTATTTCTAGCAAAATTTCCCTATTCCGGTTGGAAATTTCATCAATTTTTTTTAAAAAAAAACCGCTCGGTCCAATCGTAATAAATAATAAGGGCGGATTTATTTGCAATTGCATCCTTTTAGTTTTGTTCAGGTTTATGAAAAAACAATTAATACTTTTATGATATTTGGTCTAGAGGTTTAGAAAAAATTTATATTTTGCATTTTTTTGAATATTTTAATTTTAAAAATTGTTAAAGAAAAATGAAATAACAAAAATTTAAAAATAAAATATTTTATGTATTTATTAATCAAACCTTTTAAACCTTTTATAAAATACATATATTTCATATTTATTTATTACTATTTAATAATAATAAAAATAATAAAATTTGACTTTTTCATATTCATAATTTTAGGAACATCTTCATTGGATTTGGCACCAAACAATTTCCATTGGAAGGCAATTGGCTTGGTGAATTGGATAATTCCATCGGAATTTGGCGAAAGAACACAATTTGGATTGAAGGGGCCGAAACTATATTTGGAAATGTTCAAGAATATTTCAAACAAGGAGATGTGGTTGGCCTTGGATTAATCCATTCACCAGGCGTTTCATCGATGGAATGTTTTGTCACGTTGAATGGCCAATTGCTACGTAAAATATTATAAATTTAAAATAATTTAGAACTGAAAAAATTCCTAAAAATTCTTTAATTCAGGTAGAGTTAATTTATGGTCCTCATTTGCTACTCTTCAACTTTATCCGGCAATTAGCATGCATTATGGTGGCGATTCCGTTCGTGCTAATTTTGGAAAGGAACAATTCCGTTTTAATGTTTCCGCCGAAGTTCTTCAATAAATTTGGAAATGCTTTTAAATGAAGTAAACTCAATTACAAATAGTTAATAATGTTATGAAAAGAATTCAAGATTCATCAAAGCAATTATTAATTTTTTCGACATTTTATTTTAATTCAAATTTAATCAAATCACAAATAAAACTTTGCTTTTTATTTAAATATTGTTCTGTGTTGTGTCTTATTTTATTGAAATTAATTTTGAGTATTATAAACAAAGTAAAAAGCTCATAGAAATATTCAAAATCCAATCAAGTCAGGCAAATTTGTGATATATGTAGAAACTTTTCAAAATGCATGTAATAAGATAACCTCGAATTGCATATAAGGTTATTTCGAAATAGATTTATAGAAAAATGGATAAATAAGTATAAGAAAAAAAAAAGAATTTTTAATTAAAAATGGAATCGTTTCAAAAAGTAGTCGAAATTTTTGGATAAAGCATTCAAAGGGTGGTCCCCTCTTTGCTTTTTTTCAGAATTTTTTTGGAACTCAACCACTTTTCAGAATCGGAAAACAAAAATATGGGAATTCCGGCATTTGTAATCGGAATTTCGGCAGCATCCCTGCTTTCGAAAGTTGTAAAATCATGCAAAAATTAACAAGATTTATTTTTAACTGTCTGCCAAATTTTCGCAATTAGAATACTAGTTATGGTTAGTAACTAGATCTATTCTCCTGCTCATATAACAAGGCATATAATTAGGAATATTATTCGGAGATTAAAAAGTTGGACTTCGACGCATAAATCCACTATTTATGGATGCAAAATTCTATAATTCAAAATTTTACTAAATGCAATTTTCCAGATATTTCCACTCCAATTCAAAATTTCATTAATACTTTCTCAGATTAGTATCTCAATTCATTAATTTAACTTGAGTTCTTCAAATGAATAAATAAAATTTTATATACTATTACTTTTATCAATCAGCAGAAAGCACAAAATTGACGTCTCTGCTTAAATTTTGTAAAATATTCAAATTTTAGCCCAAAGCCACAATCCAAGTCATGAATGAAAAATGCTGTTTTCAATAGGCTACCAACTCAAACTCAAAATCAAAATATTCGAAAGAAGAGAAAACGCATATAAAAAAAAGTAGAATTCATGTCTTTTTATCAGTTCCTTTCAAAAAGCAAAAGTTCACCTTCTTTTCTCATGCGCTGTAAAATATTCAAATATTAGCCCGAGGCAATTTTACTATCCAATGACCTATAAAATATTTGTTTTAATAGGCTACCAATTCAAAATACTCGGATAAAATCCCATATATAAAAAAGTAGAATTCAAATTCAAATCTTTGAGTCAATTTCTTCATTATAGTAAATAATTCTATAAAATTTGATTAACATTAAAAACAGAATTGCGGAAAAGATCTCTAATTAAGTGTTTTTAATTTTTCTGTTCTTACTTATTAGTAAATCGGGTAAGAGAACTTTCACCAATTTAGTACTGGAGAATTCTTTTGGTTAGATCAACTTGAAATTATCGGTTAAATTAATTTTTATTAAAAATTTAGCCGCTTTTTTATAGAATTTTTAGGGTTTTCGAATATAACCATTCTCTTTCTTGTTAAGCTGACCAAAGAAAAGCCCCACCTAATGAATCGGTGACAGTGAAAATTCTACTATGCTAAATTAATCAAATTTTATAAATATTTACAAATTATTTTTTATTAAGGATGGTATTTAATTTGTCAAAAAGAGTATTGAAAATGTTGTAAAATCTTTCATGTCGAAAATATTTTTTAGGACAATTAACTTGGCCCAGTCAGACTTTATTAAGATTCCCTAACCCCTAGCTTTTAGCCACTAATCCCATGCTTGCCCTGAACCCTAATCCTAATCCTAAACTCCTAGTTACAATCAAGTTATAAACCAAAAACGGTTTGCGACATTATACCCAACGGCATTTCAATATTCTATTTTGCATTTTAAACATTTTCATTTTTTTATTAAAAATATTATAGATTTTTTAATTTCAAAAATGTTTTTTTTTTTATATTTGTGCTAAATTTTCACTCAAATGAATCCAAATAACAATGGATATTCTGCTGATGATGGGGGTGCTCCGCTTGCTGAACGCCTTTATTCCGATGATCCATCTGCATTTCCTCAAATGGACATGAAGCAATTGGTAGAAAAAATCCAAAAATTAGAGGTATAATTAATAACAAAATTAATTATTAATAACTATTGTTTAAAAAGATGGAATATGGCCCCAAGAAAAAAAAATCGGGAGCTTCAATAATTATGCCAAATAATAATTATAAGCATACAATGGTGTTGATGTTGGTGACTTTGATGATATTAAGTTTCTGCGTTGCGGGATTATTATTAAAGAGTTGCCAAATCAGTGAGGAAATTACAAAAATGAAGACCGCAATGGAAAAACAAATTAGTGGATTGAAGAACGAAACACGCGAAAATCATGAGGAAATAAAAGAAGTGAGATAATTTCATTTATATTTTTAAAATTAAATTTAAAAAAAGAGAATTTTTTAATATATTGGATATTTATTTCACTTAATTGGGCATAAAAATAAAAATTAAATTGCCAAACAAATTCTTTTTCATATTTTAAGAATCTCATTTGGTAAAGATCTATAAAAATTTTTTCATTGATATTAATGATGAAACAATCCAAAATTAATTTTTTATTAATTAATGTGCCCTAAATCCATCAGCAGGACAAAAAACAAAGAAAATTTAAACATTTTTTTTCGAAAATTACTAAAAGTTTTGAATATTTGCAATATGATTTTTAGATAATTCTATTCTGATTATAATTTTAAAAACAAATTAAGCAAGTAAAGATGTTTTTATTTTCCAATTAAATATTAAAATTTAATGATCTTTTGGTTGCGATTAATTATTTTTTTTAAGATAAATGCAATAAATATTTATATTGAAAAATTTCAGATTGCTAAAATTAATGGATTAGAATTATATCCAATTGCAAACGTATGGATTCCCCTAGATTGTGGTGAAAAATTAAACATTTCCGAGAATGGACTTGTCGCCACAATGAATGATACAAGTGGTAATGAAAAAATAAATAAAATAATTAAAAATAATTTTTAAAAATTTTCATCAGAATATAATAATTTCGTTAGAACAATTTGGCCGATACAAGCACTCAATTTTGGCCACTATAGTAAAACTCAAACTACCTTATACTATTTCGAAGTTGAATTTCTAATCAACAAAGAAGGGTATGGCTTAATAAATTTTGTTTTTAAATAATATATCCTAAATTATTTCTAGCAAGGTTTCCATTGGATTCTATACCAAAATTTATGCATTTTTTAATTCAATTGAAATTTTGGATACGGAAGGAATTTGGATTGACGGTGTCGAGACCAAATTTGGAAATGTAAAAGAAAATTTTAAACAAGGGGATATGGTAGGCCTTGGCTTAATTCATTCGACAACAAATTCATCATTGACTAAATGTTTTGCTACATTGAATGGCAAATTATTGGGTAAAATAGTAAAATATAATTATTATGATTTTAAAATATACAAATTCAGGGAAAGCTGATTTCCCATCAAAATTCGCCACGATCGAATCCATTCGCCAACTTTATCCTACTATCCTCATGTACAATGGTGGCGATTCATTCCGCGCAAATTTTGGGAAACAAAAATTCCGTTTCAATCTCACCACCGAAATTTTACAATAAATGCGGAAATATAAAGACGATGAAAATAAAGAAAACGCAATTGCTTAATTTCGAATTTTTGAATTCCATAAATCGAACTTCAATCAGCTGAATTCCATTTGGTTTCCTAATCATTATTGTCAAATGAAATTTTTTTAGCTGTTTCTTTTAATAATACAAACAAAGTTGATTCATCCTTTTTTAAAATCTTATTCATAAATTCGAATTTTTAATTAAATTATGATTACAAATTTTGTTTGAATTGTCAATAAAATTGTGGTTATTCCAAAATACAATCCTCCCTTATATAATTCTCTAAATTCAAAATATATATGAAGAGAGATCATTTGTTTATTTTTTTGCAATTTCAATTCAAATAAAAATTTGTTTTTTTATCATTTTCATAAAAAATTTTAAAAAGTTTAGGAATGTTTGTTCTTTTCAAAAATGTCAATAAGAAGAAAAATTCTACACATTTATTAAGCATCTCAATTTATAAAAATACTTTTTTTCCTCACAATCGATGCTTTGATTTAGACTTCACCCGGGGGAATAAGCAGAGTAAAGCTCCCCTACTTATTGGCTGTGTGATTCATAAATTGACCATTTTCAAGGAATATATTACAGAAAATCAGGCAGTCTCTAGGCAATAAACATTTAAATATTGCGATTGGACGGATGAAAAAATGAAACAAACAAACACACATTTTGATTTGATTGCGAATTTTTAACTCACAGAATTATTTATTATCAATCGAAAAAAGAACAAAATTCACCTTTCTCATTCATCAACAAACTCTAAAATATTCAAATATCAGCTCGAGGCAACTTTCCCCCAATTCAATCATTTATGACCTATAAAAAATGTTGGCTTTGTTACAAAATCATCACAAAATACTTGGATTCTATTTTTGCCCAAGGTAATTTTCCCAGACATTTCCAATTTAAATTGTTCATTCTCTCTCAGATTTGTATTTCTTCATTAAATATTAAATTGATTCCTTCAAATGAGAGAAAAATTTTAAATAAAATTCCCTTTTTTAATATCAAAAAGTATAAAGTTCGCTTTTTTGCCCAAGCTTAATTAGTAAATATTCAAATTAGCTTGAAGCAACTTTTGCAATCCAAATAAAAGTCACTCGGATGAAGAGGACCCATATATAAAAAATAATTCTAGTCGATGTATCAGTTCCTTCATTATAATAATTAATTCTATTAAAGTTGATTAAAAATAGAATACGGAAAAAAATTCTTCATTTCCTAATTATAAATTTACACTTTTTTCACGTTCTTCCTTAACGAATGGTCTTTCTTTATTTTTATTATCAATTTAATAAAAGGGCAAATTTTGCCAATTTTTAGAATATTTATTGGGATTTTCGAATGCCATATCAGATATCAATCACATTCTCTTTATTGTTATGTTGGCCAAGCAAAAAGTCCATTTATTGAATTGGTGGAATTATACAAAAAATTATTTTACGATTTCGATCAAATTTTAAAAATATTCAAAGATTATTTTTTAACTATTCGCATTAAAAAATATTACAGATTCTAAAAAAAAATTAATATTTTTTACCTAAACTTTCACTCAAATGGATTCTGACGATCCAATTACAACTGCAGCAGGCATGGACATGAAGCAAATTGTCGAAAAAATTCAAACATTGGAGGTATAATCATAAACGAAATTAATTATTTATCTATTTTGAAGAAGAAGGCATATGGCCCAAAGAACAAAGGATCGGGGGATTATAAGCAAACAATGATGTTGTCGGCATTGATGATATTAAGTTTATGCATTGCAGCAATATTATTAAAGTGCAGCCAAATGAGTGAGGAAATTGCAAAAATGACGGAAAATAATATTGATTGCCAACAGCAGATGGACGAGAAAATTGCAAAAATGAATGAAAAATTTGATAGAAAAACGCATGAAATTGAGGAAAAATTTAGAGAAGTAAGAAACTTTATTTGCTCTGCTTTTAAATTTAATTGAATTACAAAATATAGATTGCCTGGACCGGATTTTACCCGGGCCGGGCCCGGAACCCGGGTCATTTTGAATAATCCCACTGTTTACCCGGCCCTGGTACCCGGGCCCGGCCCGGAAAAATTTTGAAAAAAGCCGGGTACCCGGACCCGATAAATCTGAAAACCGATCTCTAGATTTTTAATATTTTGGATTAATATTTTATTTTCTACTATATTTTATGAAAAATCTAAACAATTAAAAATTTCAGATCGCCTTATTTACTGGATTAGATCCGATTACAAGTATATTGCATAGGGATATTTATGGAAAGAATATAATCATTCACGGGAACGGGAACTATCCCAGTGGACTTGGTCTCGTCGCCACATTAAACGATTCAATTGGTAATAAAATAAAATTAAAATTAATTTTTTACAAAAAAATTTAAGAAGGCTGGAATTTAGTGAGAACACTAACACCAATCCCTGCACATAATTATGGTGACTATCCGCCAACAATTACATTCTATTTTGAAGTGAAATTTCTCAAGAAGAATGGGTATTTTATTAATTTAAAATTAAAAATTGATAATTAATTTTAGGAATATTTTCGTTGGATTTTGTCGCTCCCAATTTCCATGGGCAGATGAATGGCTGGGAAATTTGCCTGATTCAATTGGAATTTGGCGCACTGGAGAAATGTGGATTGATGGAAGTGTGATCAAATTTGAAAATGTTGCGGAAAATTTCAAACAAGACGATGTGGTCGGACTTGGAATAGTCCATTCCCCAGTAAATTCATTGATTACTAAATGTTTTGTCACATTAAATGGCAAATTATTGGGTAAAAATTGATAAAAATTTAATGAAAAATGATATTTCAAATTCAGGGAAGATAGATTTACCTTCAAAATTTGTATCGCTCAAAGCAAATCAACAACTTTTTCCGGCTATAACTTTATACAAAGGAGGCGATTCAGTCAGTGCAAATTTCGGGAAGGAACAATTTCTCTTTGATTTTGCCGCCGAAATTTTCCAATAATGAGAAATGGTTATAATAAGAAATTGAAGAAGTTTATTGTTCAACAAAAATGAAAAATTTAATTGCACAATTTTGAAACATCCTTTCCAAATTTGTTTCTTTATTATTAGCAATTCAATTTAATTTTATTTAACTTTTATTATTTACATAAACAAAATTTGAACAGTCCACATTTCTCCTCTTCCTTAAAATCTAATTTTTAAATTCGAATAGATAAAATTTAAATTCAGGGAAGGTTGATTTGCCGCCAAAATTTGCGACGGTCGAATCCATTCGGTAACTTTATCCGGTTATCAGTATGTATTATGGTGGCGATTCAATCCGTGCCAATTTTGGGAAGGAACAATTCCGCTTCAATCTATCCGCAGAAATTTTACATTAAATGCGGAAATGCTTAAAAAGGCAGCATAAATAAAAAAAATTCGATTGTTAATTTCGAAGTGTTGAATTTCAAACGTCGAATTTCAATCAGAATTCCATTTGATATTTATTTCCTCTGATTGCTTTCAATTTATTTTTTGCTGTTATTATTTTCAATAACATAATCACATTTGAAAACATCCATATTCCCTCTCTTCCTTAAACTAATTCTCAAAAATTCGAATAAACAAATTTTTTTTTGAATTATCAATAAAATTGTGGTTATTTCCAAAATGCAATCCTTCTACAATTCTTTTAATTAATTAATTCAAAAAATCATTATAAAATTTCATTAATTGTTTAAACCAAAATTAATTTGACTGCAGGTTTCAACTCGAGAATTTTCTACAAAATCCATCATCGCATCCGCATCCCCCAAATTTCGATTCAACTCTAAGAACAATGACAAAGCCAAAGACAAACGAGGTAATAAGGCTCAATGGAATGACAAAATAAAATTATTTAATCGATGTACGATTTTGCCAAATTATCAGTTCCAGCCAAATTTATATGTCGACAAAAAATATTTTGAATAAAAATACTATTAACGGGGGATTTTTCTCCTTCAACATTTTCTTGATGAATGCCCCCGAGCTGGTGTCCCTATCGTTTTTGCACACATCGGCTGCGGTGGCACCGGGTTGTAGGGCGGAACTTTGTTCTGGCTTATTGCCGATTGCCCAATTGATGGATGAAATTTTGTTCTGGTCCAAGAACGGCCCCTTTAAAATGTAAATAGAATTTTATTTTTATGCTTTATGACCATCGATGAATTGTTCTGTGTATGGATCATTCTCCAGACCAACAACATCGCCTTTTTTGATATATTCATCAATTTTTCCAAATATAATCTCAATTTCATCATTCCAAATTGAGTTGGAATTGGAATGGAAAGTGGATTTTGTCTGGGATGGACATTGAGAGATTAGGCGAAACTAATAGAAGGTAATCAGGGAAATTTATTTTATAAATAAAGGCAAAGTGCAAATAAGGTTAAAACGGTCTTGGCGCCGTCGCTAATTATTATTTGCACATTTGTTGCATTATATTCCCTTCATAATGAGAATTGGAAGCGATGAAACAATTCCATTAATTTTATCGAAATTAGATTTTATAAAAATTTCGTTTGAAGTTGGTAAGTTGTTCAAATAAAATAATTAAATGGGAAGAGATCAGTCGAGACATTTTACTCAATTTTACCATCCAGCAGATGGCAAGGTCAAATGTCTCGAATCTGGGCCCAATAAAAAGCCGCCCAAAATGTGATTTTAAATATTCCAATTAAATTAAATTAAAAATCCTTCCAATTTCAACGCCAAAAATGGCCATTTTCCTTCTCTTCCTTCTGGCCTCATTTCTCCATCAAAGTGACGGAGCCGTTACGGCATCGGTGCAAACTCAGAATTCCTGGAATGGAGGCAGTGTAGCGCAAGTGGTCTTCAAAAATTCGGGTCCAGATCCAGTTTGCTCCGTCAAATTCCAAATTAAACTTCCATCCGGGGTAAATTTCCCAATTATGCATATTTCCTTTTTGTTTAATTAATTTCAGGCGACCATTCAAAGTAGTTGGAATATGGATAAGGCTGGCAATGATCAATTTACGCTGCCAAATTGGGTGAAAATTCCAGTCGGAGGTCAATCCACCGATCCTGGTATCGTCATCAGTGGCAGCGGAACACCCAGTGTCAGCGTTCTTTCTAGCAGCAGTTGTGGTGGTGGCGGTATGTTTGATAAATAAATAAAATACTCCGGTTGGGAGATCACTTTTTTGAAAAAATGAATTTATTTTTTCGCTTATATATGCCTATTTAGGAGTTTTCGACATCGGAAAATCCGTATCTTTTAGATTTATTTTGTCATATCTCAATATTTTGACATTATAATCCCAAAGTTTTACCAAGAAAATGCTAAAGGGGACCAAGAACAATTTTGGTAAAAATTTTTTATGGGTCTTAATTTGTTTAAATTGCATTATTATTAATCATCAAAAATTCTTTAGACCACCCCCCCCCTTTGCTTTTTCCAGGTATAAGTCGGTAATTCCTTATAAAATTGGCATGATATGATGAAATGAGTGATTGATATGCCAAAATGGACATCAATTTCGGATTCTACGATGTAGAAAATCCCTAAATAAAATAGGCATTTTTAGGCCAAAAAAATTTAATTTTCTTAGAAAAGAAGGTCCCAAATCAAAGTATTATAATTATAAAATTATTTATTTCTTTATATTCTTTTATATCCTTATTTTATTTTTTCATTTTTATCAACTTTATTTAATCAATATAATTCTAAAGATGTTAAATTGTTATTTTTACTATTAATTTTTTTGGCTAAATGATAATTTAATTTTAATTGCCAATAAAATAGTATACATTTTCTCAAATGGCCTTTTTAACATGGCCATAAATAAACCTTTTTTATAATTCTTATCTTGTTCTAATCCTAATCTTAAGCCCTAGAACACTTGTTTATTAAATTGAGAAATATGGCCTTAAAAATATGAAACATAAAAATTTTAATGATATTTAAAATATTTTCCTAATTTAATATTATTATAATTCTAAAAATGATTAAATTTAAATTTCAAAAAATTTTAATAAATTAATCGCAGGTGGCGGCGGGAATCAGCCACAGCCTCCTCAGCCACAGCCTCCTCAGCCACAGCCACAACCACAGCCACAACCTCCAAGTGGTGGTGGAAACCAGCCACCGCCTTCCTCCGGCGGCGGTTGTTGTCCAAATGGGAAATTGTCGGTGAAAGGCGCCCAATTGGTTGGTGGCGATGGAAATCCGGTCATATTGCGCGGAATGTCTTTGTTCTGGAGCAATTTCCCCGAGGGTAAACCATTCTTCAATGAACAAACCGTCAAATGTCTCAAATGCAATTGGAATGCAAATATTGTGAGAAAATAATCAGAAATCATTTTCTACAAATTAAATAAATTCACCGAACAAAATTTAATTAAAATGGAAAATTAGTACAAAAAATTATTGCGTATAATTTTTTATTAATTAATAGAATTAATATTTCATATTTAAATTTATTTTATCAATTTTTGCCTGTTTTTTGGCAATATTTTGCACCAAATTTCCCAAGGTTCGTGCTCCAATGGGTGTTGAGACCGTCGCGGGTGAAAGAGGCTATTTGGACAGTCCCCAAGAGAATTATGCCAGACTGGAGGCCGTCGTGGATGCTGCCATCAAAAATTGCATGTAAGCATATTTTTATTCATTTTAAATGGAAAATTTGATCAGATATTTGTTTATTATTATAAGTTAAAATTTGGCAGGAAAATATCGATGAAATATCCAGGGAAGACAACATCTTCCAACCTTATTTCAGATTTATCTTTTTCCTCCTTTCCAGGTATGTTCTCGTTGACTGGCATTACACATCGGACACGGCCTATCCAGAAAAGGCCGCCGAATTCTTCGACAGAATCTCCAAAAAATGCGCTGGCAAATGCAATTGCCTCTACGAGACGTGGAATGAACCGATCAACGCGGACTGGTCCAGCACACTGAAACCGTACCATGAGAAAATGATCAATGTGAGAGGAGAGGAGAGAGGAGGAAAAGGAATATTAAATCCAAAAATGATAATGGTCAAATTTGGCCATAGAAATATTTAATATTTAATATAATGAAAAATTGCCTAATTTGGCCATAATGAGCTATTAGAAAATTCATGATGAAATTTAGAGAAATTTTTTAATATTTCGGGGAGTTTGTAGTTGAAGGCCAGGTTAGAATAATTTTTTTGAAGCCAATGCACGGCATTAAGTAGTGAAAAAAATATCAGAGAAACTCCAAGAAAAATCCCTGCATTCTTTAGATTCCCTTAGAGTCGTTTATTTTAAATATAAAATTTTACAGACAATCCGAAAGAATGACCCGGATGGTGTGGTCATTGCGGGCACACCGTTCTGGGATCAAAAATTGGACCAGGCGGCAGCGAATCCAATCAAGCAAAAAAATGTGATGTAAGTGAATTTTGGCACATTTTTTCAGGAAATAATTTAAGGTTGAAAGAAACGAGCTAAAAGCAAAAACAAAAACATAAAATATTTGGATGAAAACATAAAGAAAAAAAAAATGTTTGGGAAAATTAAAAAATTAAAAGATTTTGTAAAAAAAAATACAAACAATATTAATGAACAAAACACAAAATGTTTGAATGAAAACAAAAACACAAAATGTTTGAATGAAAACAAAAACACAAAATGTTTGAATGAAAACAAAAACACAAAATGTTTTAATGAAAACAAAAACACAAAATGTTTGAATGAAAACAAAAACACAAAATGTTTGAATGAAAACAAAAACACAAAATGTTTTAATGAAAACAAAAACACAAAATGTTTGAATGAAAACAAAAACACAAAATGTTTGAATGAAAACAAAAACACAAAATATATAATCTTTGTGAAAAAAACAAAGACAAAAATATTTGGGTAAACAAAAATTAAAAAAATATCTGAAAAAATATAAATACAAATGTTTGGAAAAATAAAAAAAAAAACAAAATGTTTGAACACAAAGTTTTACAAAAAGCGAAAATGCCATTCTCTTAAAGATTTAATATAATTAAAAATATTATAATGGCATACAATTCTTTAGATTTTTATTTGTTTTATAACCGCTTTGGAGCCGCGAAGCAGCGACCGAGCGCTTTTATAAAAGATAAAACTTTTTTTCATATGAAAATTTTTGAGGACTATATTCTTCACATTTACCATCCATCCACAAATCCTTGGGATATTATGGCAAATTTATGCTCTTTCCAATATTGTTAGGTACACCCTGCATTACTATGCCGGCGAGGGAGGCCATACTGATCCACTTCGCCAAGTCACTGCGAACGCGGTCAATGCTGGATTGCCAGTTTTTGTAACCGAATATGGGACAACACCGGCAAGCGGCGATGGCACACCCAATTTTGATCAGACAAGCAAATGGTCGGTATTTTCTTTCTTTTTTTGTCGAAAAAATGGCATAAATTGAGTAAATTATTTTCTAATGGAATTAATTAATCCTATTAAATTGTAAATTTTTAAATTAAATGACTTCATTTACAAAATTACCAAATCAAATAATAGAAGATTTTAATCAAAAAATTTCAATGGCAATTGAGGAAATTAGCCATAAAGTCAAAAAAATCGTAGATTTTTTTAACCAAAAAAATAGAATTGAGTGATGGTGGAAGCGTTTGGCCAAAAAGTCACAAAAATAGAGAATATGACCAAAGTTTATCCATTTAAGTCAATAAAGTATTAACCCAGATTTTGCCTCTTTCGGCATCCTATTCATTTGGTTTTAATTATCTCTTCACTATATATTAGCATTTTAATTAGATCATATAATCATAAATTAAATGTCTTTTTTTCCGGCCATAAATAAATCAAGATACATATTAAAAATTTTTCGCATTTCAAATGTAAAAAAAGAAGAATCTTCTCAATTAATCATAAAGTCTTCATTCAAAAAATAAAATACCGATTCCATTTTTAAAGGGGCACCTTCTTGGACCAGAACAAAATTTCATCCATCAATTGGGCAATCGGCAATAAGCCAGAACAAAGTTCCGCCCTACAACCCGGTGCCACCGCTGCCGATGTGTGCAAAAACGATAGAGACACCGCCTCAGGGGCATTCATCAAGAAAATGTTGAAGGAGAAAAATCCCCCACAAAAGGGATGTTAAACAGCGGCGCCGGCTGGTAATAAAAGACAAAAAAATACATTTTTAAATTCTCTATTTTTCCAGCCTAATCGAAATTATTTGAATGGATTCTATGGATGGATGGATGAAAGAATTTTAATGCGTGAATTTATCAATTTTTAATGTTAAATGAAGCAATATTTTCCCAAATATTTGTTTAAAAATCATTTTTTAAATAGAATAAAGGGTTTAGAGTGTTTTTATTAAAATTTTTTTATAAATGGCCGAAAGTAATAAATTGGAAAAAAAAATAATATAAATCGTACAATTTTTGTCAAATAATTTATATTGCCATTCCATTGTGCCTTATTACTTCTGGCTTTGTTTCTTGGTCTAGTATTAGAAAGGCATGAAATGGCTTTGAATTAGAGACAATTTCGGATTTAAAGAATTTCAACTTTTGCTGTACTCGATTATTGGAATTATAAGGAAAGGATTAAGTGAAAAATTATTTTAATTAAAAAAACGAAAATTTTATCCTTGCTAGAAATGAATTGTGCAAAAATGATTGAATTAAAATGTTATTGAATTCCTTTTATGATAAGCGCTTTAATCGAATTTCCTTCTGTTATTAAGCACTTCCGCATTTATTGAAAAAGTTCAGCAGATACATTGAAACGAAATGATTCCTTTCCAAAATTTGCTCGTACTGAATCATAAATACGGTAAATGGTGATTGCCGGAAAAAGTTGGCGATTGGCTTCGAGAGTGGCAAATTTTGGAGGCAAATCCGCTTTCCCTGAATTTTAAATTAATGTAAATTCTCTATTATAAGCTCAGGGCTTATAAATTTCTAGTCTAACTAGGCTGGGCTTTTAATAGAGAATTTGAAATATTAATTTTTAAATAAAATTCTTTTTATAATATTTTTCATAATTAATTTTTTTTTCACTACCCAATAAATTGCCATTCAATGTGGCAAAGCATTTAGCCACGGATGAATTTGTCGGCGAATGCATTATTCCTAGGCCTAACACATCCCATTTTTTGAAAAAATCTGTATTTTCAAATTTAGTCTCTGATCTGTCAATCCAAATTCCATTTGGGCGATAAATTCCAATTGAATTTTCGAATTCACCAAGCAATTTGCCTTGCAATGGAAATTGTTTAGTGCAGAATCCAATATGAATATAACTAAATGATGATTGATGAAATAATAAATATTTTTATCAATTTTTTATTGATTATTGTTATTGCTTATCATTATTAGTTTAAAAAATTTTTTTGCGTGCTTCTTATGTATATTGAATCCTACTGCTTATCAGAAAAATTGACAATAAATACATTTTAACTTAAAATATTACATAAAAAATTTTTTAATTAAATAATATAATATACCCATCATTTTCAAGAAATTGCACTTCAAAATAGAAGACAATTGATGGCTTAAAGTCCACAAAATTGAAGATAGGCGCAAATGCTCGAATGGTATTCTGTGCTAATGAAAAATAATTTTTATTTTTAAAATATATTTTATTTTACCAAGATCACTGTCGGTTAATGTGACTTTCAGTCCATCCCTGGAAACAGTCAATTGTGAGCCACAATCTGCTGGATTTAATTCATTTGTAATTGGATCCAATTTAATGAATTTGATGATCTGAAATTTTCACACTATCTTTGGCATTTTTTATTCAATCAAAAATAAATTGATGAAATTTGTGATAAATTTATTATTAAAATTGTATTTATGGCCAAAATTTTATTTGAAATTTAAAAAAATAAAAATTTTATTTTCAAATTATCAGAGATTGATAGACATCAAGTTAGCGCTTGAGCTCCATGTCTATCTGGACCTTGAGCTCAAGATCCAGATCCAGATCGAGTTGCAGAAATCTGAGGTCTACCAATCTATGCAAATTATAATCATCTCTCTCAAGGTTTCAATTCAACAATCAACAATAATGTTTTTCAATAAAAAGAAAATTGAAAAAAAATTCATTAAAAAATAAATTTTTGGTTATCAATTATTCTTATTTTGCATAATTTGTTTTAAAAATTAAATAAAAATTAATAAAATTAATTTACTTCTTTAATTTGCACATGCATTCCGTGTGTTTCGTTATTTAATCCGCTAATTTGTCTTTCCAAATTTTCTTCCACTTTTGAAATTTTTTCCTGTATTTTGTGAATTTTATCGCCAAATTGACAATTCATTATTAATAATGCAGCAATACTTATTCCCATTATTACAATTGTGCATAATAACAAAACCAGGATCATCATTAAATGCTTATTATTTTGCATAATTATTGATATTCTCGATTCTTTGTTCTTTGGGCCATATGCTTTCTTCTTGAAAAATATTTAAAAGAATTAATTTTTTAATAATTATATACTTCCAATGCGTGAATTTTTTCGACAATTTGCTTCATGTCTATGCCAGCCGCATTTGGAAATGAATCGTCGGAAGAATTTTGTTCAACTAACAGAGCATCCTCATCATCACCAGAGTTTCCATTATTATTTGAATTCATTGGGCAAAAATTTTAGTAAATATTATTGTAATTTAATTGGAAAATATTTGAAATTAAGAATCTGTAATATTTTTTTATTACAAATAGATAAAATTAATATGTAAATATTTATAAAATTTGATCGGAATTTTCAATTCCAATATAGATGGAGCTTTTCTTGGTAAGATTAATAAGAGAGTGAATGCGTTTGAATGCGTTATGTCATTGGTAAATTCTAAAAATTATATAAAAAGGTTTTTCATACGAATTTTTTTGATATTAAACAATGATTTCTCATTGATCTATCAAAAGAATCTTTCTATTGTGATTTGGTATTTTGGTGATAATAATAGTTCTCTTAAACGATTTGATAAACATGAACTCGAAAAATTGTAAATTCATAATTAATAAAATTATGGATCTTTTTCCGTAAATCTGTTTTTAATCAAATTTAATAGAATAATTTATTATAATGGAGAAATTGATACAAAACCTGAAATCTTTCCTTCTTATATATGCGTCTTCATCCGAATATTTTGAGTTGATAGCCCATTAAAACCAATATTTTATTTTATAGTTATAGGTCATTTTGACTTGGATAGGAAAATATTTGGGCAAACGTAAAGAAGTGTGGTCCCGCCGGGTTTTGATTTTAAAAATAAGAGAAACACATTTCTAAGGGTAATCGGGGACGTAAAAGACGAATCAGAGCTCAGATTTTTGATATCTTGTCATCTTGGTAAGATATTGCCAACTTTTACCAAGAAAAAGCATAGGGGGACCAAGGGCATTTTTGGTGAAAAATTTTTTAGAGCCAATATATAGCTCATTCGACGCGGCATGACGAGCGGAATCCAATGGTACCAATTTCAGATGGAAACAATTTGATATTTCAAAGTTATGACCGATAAAAATTTTTCATCTTGGTAAGGTTTTTGACTTATAACTTTCCTATATTGCAATATTATCTAATAAAAATGGTACCATTGGATTCCACTCGTCATGCCGCGTCGAATGAGCTATATATTGGCTCTAAAAAATTTTTCACCAAAAATGCCCTTGGTCCCCCTATGCTTTTTCTTGGTAAAAGTTGGCAATATCTTACCAAGATGACAAGATAACAAAAATCTGAGCTCTGATTCGTCTTTTACGCCCCCGATTACCCTTAGAAATGTGTTTCTCTTATTTTTAAAATCAAAACCCGGCGGGACCACACTTCTTTACTTTTGCCAATATTTGAATATTTTACATAGCTTGGGCAAAGAATATGAACTTTTGCTTTTTTGATTATTAAAGTAATATTATATTATGATTTATGAAGGCAAAATATGACTTTTTGAAAAATTCATTCAATTGAATATTCTTTTTATTTAAAAATATAAAATTAGAAGAAGAATTTTTCCTGTCCATCTATCAAGTATCACCATTAGGAATATTCCAAGGTCACCAAATCAGCATGCATTCATCTTTAAGCTTACACTACTCTGTACATTCAAATTTTTGCCTGAGGCAATTTTCCCAGACATTTCCATTTTCCAACTCAATCAAGTTCCTCCATCCTCTCAGGTCTCAGAGATTTGTGTTTGTGTCTTATTAAATTCTGGATCCGTCAAATGAGAAAGGCTGATTTATGAAGAATTTTGCCTAAATTCGTCAGTCATTACCAAATTTATTTAGAATTTTTTCATATTTCTTTCAATTCATTCAAAGCAAATTTTAATAAATGAATGATTTTTTATTCACAACCAAAAAAGGAGGACAGAGAGAATTATTTAAATTATCCAATTTGATTTCCGGAAATTTCTATGAAAATGGATCAAATTCCCTCTAGAAGAAAATGGAATACCTTTTTGTTTATTATTGTTATTTAAGATTATTTCTATTAGTCCATTTTTCAAACATAAATTGGTGAAATATTCAGGTCAAAACTCAAAACCTCATTCTTCTTTTTTTTCCCTCTTACCCTACGTTCACAATGGCGCGTTTTGCCGCGGCGGCAAAACGCGCGCGTTTTACAAAAAAATCGCGTAGGTGTTCACAATGAACGCGATTTTTTGACTCGCTGGGCGGCAAAACGCGCCGCGTCTTCCAAAAAATCGCGTAGGTGATCACAATGAGAACTCGCCAAGCGTTTTGCCGCTTTGGTGTTCACAATGGACGCGTTTTATTATAAAAAGGAAAATCGTGGAGCGTTTGCAGGAAAATAATGGATGAATGGTCCTTTTGAGATTCTTTCAATGAGAGAAATTAGAACCGATATTTCTAAAAATTATTTTTAAATTTTAAGAATTTAATAAAAATTTAAATTAACCCATTTCTGGTACAGAAAAATTTCCTCTTTTCAATGATATAAGAATCTAATTTTTATAAAGAGGATTAAACTATTTATGGAATATATTAGGGTTCGAGATAGATTTCTATATAAAATTTTAAAATTTAATAATTATTTTTTTATAGCGAGCTTATTCGATGCAGAAAAATGGGCACTACCCCGATTGATCGCGTCTCATAATCATAGTGTCCCATCTCAAAATGTCCCAAAGGGGAAAAATCTCGAAATGTCCCACCAAAAAATTTAGAAAATTTGTTTTCGATCAAATAATATATCAATCGATGCGCCTTGATGCGGGGATTCTGAATCTGTCATCAATTTTGCATAAAACTCAAAAATAGAAAAGTTATGACCAGTTTAGTCAAGTACATTTTTTAGTCATTTTTGCCAAATTTAAATGGCCATAACTTTTTTAGTTTTTTGTTTTATGCGAAACTAATACCAGATTCGTGATCAGCACAATCAGGCGCGTCGATTGATGTATAATTTGACCTAATAAAAAATTTAAAAAAATATTTGTAAAAGTGAAGGTTTCCCCATTTTTGGATTGGAATTCGAAAAAAATTTGAGTTTTTTCCAGTCATATTATAGTTGATTCGACGTGCCCCAATCCGTTGATTACGAATCTGGTATTGGTTTCGCATAAAACCAAAAACTAAAAAAGTTATGGCCATTTAAATTTGGCCAAAAATGTCTAAAAAATTTACTTTACTAAAATGATCACAACTTTTTTATTTTTGCGTTTTATGCAAAATTGATGACAGATTCGGAATGCTCTCATTAAAGCGCGTCGATTGATGTATAATTGACTTGATTTGGAATCATTGATTTTTCATCATGTCATAAATTTTTACATTTCACCCTTTATATAATTTTTCCTTAATCCAAATAAATTAATTTTTATATCATTGAAAAGAGCAGAGTCTTTTACATAGGTTGGGATCGATTTGGAAATTTTATAAAATTGTTAAATATTTTTTAAATATTTTTAAAAATGTCAACTCTAGCTTTTTGGGAGAAAAAACGCGCCAGAAAATCAAATTTTTTGAACTGGTCGCGTTTTGCCGCCGCGGCTAAACGCGCCCAAAAAACGCGTCATTGTGAACAGTTGGGCGATTTTTAAAATTTTGGCGCGTTTTGCCGCTTTGTCAAATCGCGTGGGTGTTCACAATGAACGCGATTTTTATGGCGCGTTTTGCCGCGGCGCGTTTTGCCGCTTTGTCAAATCGCGTGGGTGTTCACAATGAACGCGATTTTTATGGCGCGTTTTGCCGCGGCGCGTTTTGCCGCTTTGTCAAATCGCGTGGGTGTTCACAATGGACGCGATTTTTTTGGCGCGTTTTGCCGCGGCGCGTTTTGCCGCGGCGACAAAACGCGCCATTGTGAACACCAAAGCGTTTAGCCGCGGCGGCAAAACGCGCCATTGTGAACGCAGGGTTAAATGGACTAAATGTCTATTATTCTCATATTTGCCTGAAGCAATTTCCCATTTTCCAACAGACACAGACACATATTCCAAAGGCAATCCAATATCCAACCATTCCTCAATCCTCATTAATATATTGCTCCGTCCTCATTACTCATCATCATCATTAAATGGGATCCCCAAATGAGAGAAATAAGGTTATTTATGAATTTTGCCTCATTTATAAATGTGCCTGACCATTTCTGATATTTCTTAATTTTTCAATTTTATTCAAATGCATTGCAAAGTTTACTATCTATTCTATTCAAATAAAATATAGCATTTTTTAAACAAATTTGGGGAAACCTGACTTTGACTTCATATAAATATGAATATTTTTGTTTTTTATTATTAGCAGATGCACGCTACATGTTCCCAAAATATCCGATCCTATCTCTATCTTACCCTAATTAGTTCCGACTAGGCCAGCAATTTTTATTCTCATATACATGTACTCAAAAATACATGGAAACTGAATTTATATACAAAATTTTAACCAAAACAATTAACTAATTTTTGAACAGAAATATAAAATATAACTCCCTAAATAATAATTAAAATATCATATTTTAATTTAAAAATTTCCAAAAATTTTTTTAAATTTTTTACTGATTTGTATATACGAATACGAATCCCGAAAGAAAAACCGTTTATAAATACAAAATTTATTATTTAAGATCAAATATATTTATTTATTCTTCTTATAAATTATTCAAATTTTGATTTCCGGATATTCCAAAAAATGGATCCAAACAACAGTGGAATCACCGATGAAGGCGAAAGCTTTGATAAATTGGATTTTAGCAGTGAAAATGTTTTATCGAATGAAATGGATATGCAAAGTGTGGTGGAAAAAATCCAAAAATTAGAGGTGAATTAAAATATGGAAAATTTATATAATTTTTTTTTTAAATTATAGGCTGAATTATTGGAAATAAAATCAAAACAACAGCAGAATGAAAAAGCCAATTTTGATGGGAATTCAATGATTCAATTGAGTGGCCAAATTGAAGAATTGAAGAAAGAAATGGATGGAATGAAAAAGGAAATAGAGGAATTAAAAGAAGGAAAAGAAAAGGACAAAAATTTTACGTCATTGGTGGAATTGGAGGCGAAAAATGAAAAATTGAAGAAAGAAAATAGAGAATTAGATCATAAAAGGAACGGAATTATACGAGTGAAATTCACACATGGGCAAGGGGGGGGGGGGTCATCCCCCCCCCCCACCACGCCGCAATCGGGGGCGGGTACCGGGGGGGACTTCGCAGGTGGGGGGGGGGGGGGGGGGGGGGTGATGAAGGTGCGAAGTGGGTGTTAGGGGTAGGGGGTGCGAAGTCGCAGAGGCAATTTTGACCAAAATTTTTCGCTGCGCGGCCATTTTTGGCCAAATTTTCCCTTGCGGAGTCAATTTTTGGCCATCGCGCGGCAATTTTTGGACAAAATTTTTCGCTGCGCGGCCATTTTTGGCCAAATTCTCCCTTGCGAAGTCAATTTTTGGCCATCGCGCGGCAATTTTTGGACAAAATTTTCGCCTGCGGCGCAAAATACAAAAAAAGGGACTTCGCAAAAAATTTTTTTGGACCCTCCCCCCACTTCGCACTTCGCAATGGTCCAAGTGATCCCCCCCCCCCCCCTTGCCCATGTATGGTGAAATTAACAAGATATAAAACATTGAAGGAAGAAAGTGGAAAATTAGAAGAAATGAAAGAGATTGAACGGCTTGAAGCAGTTATTATTGAAAAGGATGGCGTAATTGAGGAATTGAAGGAAAAATGCCACAAATTGGAAGAAAAAAATAAAGAATTCATTCATAAAGAGGAAGAAAAGAAGGAAATTGAACGATTGGAAACAATTATTGTTGAAAATGAAAAGGATCGCGCATATGAAGAATTGAAGGAAAAATGCGAAAAATTGGAGGAAAAATTAATGGAAAAAGATTGCGCATTGAAGGAGATGGAAAAGAACAAAACAACTGCTGCTGGGGTTAGTCCTAGTATTTATTTTTTGAATAAATAAATTTATTAAAATTTGAAAGGGGCTATTGGAATTGGAACTCGATCTCGATCCAAGCAAGCTGGAGAAAATACATTCCGCATTTGAGTCGTTGCGTTCAGTATCGTCAAGTATGGAAATAATTGGTCCAATCATCGAATTTGGCTTTATCAATTTCCTGATTAAAGCACTGAATATTCAGGTATGAATAAAAGCTTTTTTTATTTTAATTAATAATATTTTAATTGGCTGAAAAATAAGAAGCCAATCATTGGTCCATAGATTTTATACTAATCAATAAATCTCGTCAAGAAATAATTATTTTATTACAGTTAGGCTTAGTTCTAACTATTATTAATTTATGGAAAAAGGAATTTTTGATTATTTTTACCTTTTACTTTTTGACTAATTAAATTATGTCAAATTATTAGAATACATTAAATGCGTTTAACCAATTCTATTCAATAATATATGCTTTTGCTTTTAGAAGTTTATAAGAAATTTTTAGCCATTCAAATAATTTTTATATTGACACTTTTCCGGAAATTAAATATTTACTAATCTTTAAAAATTACTCTATTTAAAGGATGAAAAAATTCAATATGAAGCTGCATGGGTACTCGCAAATATTGCATCCGGAAATTCAACGCAAACCTGGGCAATTGTTGAAGCTAATGGCATTGAGCCATTGCTGAAAATGTGCACTTCAGAACCCATTGAACTGTTAGAACAGGTTGAAGGATTATATACAGAATCCAATGAATTAGCCGAACAGGTAGAAGATTTATAGCAATAAAATATAACACAAAGTCCATTTGATTTATTTGAATTTAATTAAAGGCCCTTTGGGCTATTGGGAACATTGCCGGTGATGGCGCAAAATGTCGAAACGAACTGGGCCGGTATGCAAAGAAAATTTTAACAACGGGTTCCATGTTAAATGACAATGTCAATACAGAATAGAACCCGTTGTAAATGCAAAGAACATTGTTAACAATGAATACAAGGGAAAGTTCATTGTCAACTGACAACCAACTCTTACGATGCCTCGGACCAGGGTTCGTTGTTAACTGACAACGAACAACGAACCCGTTGTCAAATAACCTTACAATTCTCTTTGCATACGGACCCTGATTGTCAAAGGTATTATTCCAGTGTTGGCTGAATTGAGCAAACGTATGAATAATCTGAATGGCACTTTTGTCTGCACAATTGCTTGGACTATCGAAAATTTGTGCCGTCATAAGCCACTGCCTTCCCATGAAGTGTTGGCCCAAATTGTACCATTAATTGCTGCTTTGCTCAAATATGATGGAATGGTATTATATTTTTAATATATGGAAATATGATTTATTTAAATATATAATAATTCAATCAAGTATTTTTCCCTAATAGATTGTCCAAGAAAGTTTTTTTTTTATTAGAATATTTTTTTAAATTTGATGTTTTTATAATTAATTTAAAAGTGTGCTCTATAAAAATATAAAAGTGATGCAAATTCAAAATTGCCCAAATGATGCTTTTAAAAAATTAAACAAAGATCTTTAAACCAAAATTCTTATTCTATACATATTACTCATTTACTCTATACAAAAGAGATTGTTGAATTATTGTTTTAAATATGTCTAAATATTATGGGACACAACAAATTTGTATAAGAATAAAAAAAATTATCTTTTTTTTTATAACACAGGAACATATTTTAATTTGCTGAAAAAACATTAAAAAGAAAAGAATAAATAAGGCAAAAATAATTATAATTTTTTAATGATTTAATCTATACTCATAAAAATCATATAAAATTTATAGAGCTAATTAAGACACTTCGAATGGCTTATAATTTGTTATGGTTTGGTCAAAATAAAAGGATTAAACCGTTAAACCCAATTTTAATTTTTTGTTCACGATTAATCAGAATTTATTGAATCTAAACCAAACCATGAGCAGATGATGCATCTCGACAAGATCTATAATTGGATGATTTTTGTAGGCCTAGGATAAACCACTAAATTGTTTCAATCTTTTTGACATTTTCAATTTCTTCAGCAATTATTTTTCCCATTTTAAATTACATTTTACTAATAATTTTTTTTTTAAATGAACCAATTAATTTGGCTGATGCCTGCGAACGTGTCAAAAAATGCGGTGGTTTTGACAAAATGATGGCCCTAAAGCAGAAAAGTGAATCCAAAATTGCTGAAATGGCACAGACAATTTTAAAGAAATTCTTCGAAAATTAAGTGAGAATGAGAAGTTTGAATTGAATTGGAATTCTCTGTTGTTAAACATTTAATTTGAGCATTTTTGGAGCTATATTTTCCCTAACAATTTATAATTTATGAACAACTCCTTTTACTATTTCGAACTTTATTTAATAAACCATTAAATGAAAAAGTTTTTTTTGATTTGGATAAAATTGAATTGGACGGTTTTTACTGATGCCAATGCCAACGTTAATTATAGGGAATTTTACTTTTTAAGAATGAATTATACTAAAATTGGATTTGCATTCAATATCATGATTTATTATAATTGTTTAAATTAATTTATTTTAATATATTTTATTTGTTTGGTGGAAAATTAACCAATAAAAGGCATTTATTTGTAGAACATTCATTACGGGACGCATTAAATTTTTGTATCATATAATTCTTGAATCATTAAAAGAAACGTTTTTACATAAGGCGCAGTTTAACACTCAAATCGACTGAAGACCAAAAATAAATTCCATGAATTTGAGAATGATAGTATGTAATTCCATATTTGCATAAATTGAATGTTGATTGTATAATAATTTTTTTTTGGAAATTCGCTGAATTATCAAAATGAATTCGGCCAAAGAATTCAACAAGTAAAAATCAAGCGTATATGGATCAATATACAAAATGATAAATATGGGAAAAAATTTTTTGCCCTATTTTGCTAATAAATTATGACAAGAAAAAGAAAGCAAATTAAATTTTTTTTATTAAATATTGCAATTCTTAGGAATAGATCTGAATTAATTTTTTTAAATTACGAAGTTATAAAAGCTAATTACCAAAATGAAATTAATACTGAAAATTAAAATTTTGCATTATCAAAATTTAAAATGAAAAATTTTGCTTGAATTGGATTAAAAATTGACCAAAAAGCACAAAGATTATCCAAACAACCGTAAAATGGGGAATTCGAGGATGAGGGGGGGGGGGGGGGGGGGGCGAGCGTATGATTGATGTTGTTTGGGGCATTATAAAAAGCGGAATGATTTGTCCATTTTGTCATCAAATTCATTTCTCTCCTCGCCTTTTTTATATTACAAAAATTCGAGGAAAAGCAACTACTAAGTACTAACTTTAACTTTTCATCACTTTCAAAAAAAAAACGGCAAACAATAGGAAAATTTTTTCGGAGACTTTTTGATGAAAATTTCTATATAAATATGACTTTAAAAGTCAAAGCAATGAAAGCTAACTACATATTTATATTTACCATTCCTTAAAAAATAAATAAAAAAAATTATAGACAATAATTTTATTTAAATAATCTTTAAATCAACATACTAAATACAATGATTGGAAATGCTGCAAAATTTCTCGCAATTTTTGCCCTGCTTTTGGCTTTGAACTTTGATTCCGGTTTGGCTGGCTGTGGTAATTGCCCAGGTGATCGTGATCGATGGTGCGCAAGTAAGTTCTTTAAAAATGTTGCCATTTCAATTTTGATTTTGAACTTCTCAAAAATAACTCTCAAAATTCACATTAAGGTGGGGAAGCGAATTATCCAAAATATATGGGCATTTGCGACAATTGCCGTGCTGTTTATCAACCATGTGGTCAAGGCACTGAATGCAAATATGATGGTAATACGGTGTTTTGCGGCGCGCGCGGCTGATTGAAATGAAAGATTGGATGAATAATGAATAAAGAAAGACAAATAGTGATATTTTAATAATGGATAATTTTGATATTTAATTAAAAATCATAGCAATAAAGTTGGCATTATAATTGTTTAATTCAATTCTATTTCAAATGCCTTATGCATCTTTTTTTAAGCAAATCAAATAAGTAAATAATTATTGATAAGATATAGTTTATTGTAGCGAATTCTGTTAGTTCATTTTTTAAACATAAATTGGGGAAATATTCAGGTCATAACTCATAACCCTCATTCTTCCTTTTATTCCCTCTTATTAAAGTGGGCAAGATGGAAGATGCCTTATATGTATTATTCAAATATTTACCCGAGGCAATTTCCCATTTTCCAACAGAGAACAGATACAGATTACAGGCATGATTTGAAATAAAGAAGAAATGCAATATTCCAGTTGTTCCTTTTATCTTGAACTTTATATAATAAATTGTCCAATCACCAAGATTGTATTTTATTATGCATAAAATTCAATATCGAATATTTTTTATTGATTCCAGCTTTAATTATTGCGAATTTTTACAAGGTGAATTATTCTCAAATTGGATTTCCATTTAATAATATCATATTCGATTAATTATATTGTTTTATTAATATATTTTTCTGATTGGTCTTCAAAAGGCGCAAGTTTGTAGCGCCTCATTTACAGGGATATAAATTATTTGTGGTAAACCCATTTCGGTAACAGCCAATTTTGCTGTTTCATAACTCTTGAGTCATCAAACCGTTTTAAATTATTTTTGAATTCATTTTAGAAAGCTTAGATGCTGGCTTTATATGGCCAAAAACAATACATAAAATGACCAAAAAAATGTTTTGAAATGATTTGATTTTTGATTAGGCATTTCAACTTTTAATCACCCTTTTTCAACCATTTATTTATATATTATAATATAATTTCGTATAAAATATTGAAATTTATTTTTGATTTTCAAATGATAACGAAAATATTGATTGATGGGCGCACAAATTTTATAAAGGATATCAGGTTTATGTGTGTTTAAGATTTAAGTATTTATTATCAAATATTTTATTATCCAATTTTCCATCTCTAGCAGCCAAAATTCCCATTTATTTTTCGGCAGCACTCTTTGAAAATCAACCGCGCAAAAATTCGTTGACCTGATTGAGCCAATTGCCAATTCGGAGGGTGATCCTGGAAATTTTTTTCATTAACCAATTTTTTGCGTGAAAAATATTACTTTTCCCAATGGCCCATTTTGCAATTTGGACAGCATTTATTGTTGCGGCAATGGGGCCCAATGTCGGCAGTCTCTCGGCAATAGCACAGCCCATCCAATCCAACAATTTTCTCCTTGCATTTGGCACAATGGAAATTATTGTTCCGATAAGCTTGAACAGCCCGGAGGATAAAGCCATAACCACGGCTCTCCAATGAGTGGGGAAATTCCTTATAAAAATAATTATTAAAATTTTAATAAATATTTTGGGGAAATTGTAAAGTTTAATAATTTTACAATGATGAGGGAATGGACACGAATGGATCTTTTTATTAAATAGATGTATTGGATTAAGGACTGTCCCATAATGATGCCTTTTAGGTAGGGTTGTCAAAAGTCAGTTTTAAACCGAAATTTTCGATTTTGACCGATTTGGTATCAAACAATAAGTCATATTCAAAACGATGTATCGATAAAAAATACACTTTATTTTTATTTGTGTACTACATACCTCCCCTGGGATGCGTCTCTCCTCCCGGATTGTCTGCCCCAATTCCTGGTATTCTTTTTCCAAACCAAAGCAGGCCATTGTCTTGCTCAATGGTGCATAGTGCATTGACTTTGTGGCCTTCTCCGCCACACGCTCTTTTGCCGCCTCCCAACGATTGGCCCATCCAATGCGAAATTGAACACCCATTGAGCCGAGATAATCGTACCAATTGCGGAAAACCGGATCAGAAAGGATGTTATAGGCCTCGTTAATCAGCTGTGAAGGATTTTTCGTTAAAGTAAAAATTTTTAAGAAATTTTTGATAAAACACCAAAAATTCCTAAATAATTTACAAAAAAAACTAAGATTTAAGCACCTTAATTTTTTCCTCCGATTCATCCTGTTGTGGATTTCGATCGGGATGATATTGGCGTGCCAGACGATCCCGGGCATGTTTAATTTCGACCTGAGTCGCATTGCGACTGACACCCAGCACCGAATAGTAGTCAGGGACCTTTTTGGTTTTTACGACGAAAACGCCAAGAATTTGACTAAATTATAAATAAAAAATTAGTTCAGAAAAATGAGTTTTTCATTTATTATAAAAAGACCGGAGAAGTGCAATCAACCACATGATTCCATTGAGAATGCATCGGCACAATTGATTTGCCTCTTCAGTCATGTTTGCGTTTAGCAATCCATTTGGCTCTATTTAAAAAAAACAATATTTAAAAATTTATATTTACCTAATTTTATTCATAATAAATTTTTAATAAAATTTTATTTAATTATTATATTAATATTATTATTTTTGAATTAATCTATATAATTTCATTCTAATATTTGAAAATGCAAAATTATGAAAATTATTACCAAAGATGGCATGTTGAAGCTGAAGGCTAACTTGTTGAGATTCCATTTTCCACGCTTTGTTCCTTTTCAGCAAAAAAAAAATAAAGGGATACGTAAATTGGGAATATTATAACAAATTAAAAATAGAAAAAAGATATAAAAATTTTCAAAATAAAAATTATAATAAAATGTTGATAAATTTTATTGCAGGGCAAAAATGTGATTTAATTTATATATTTCTTAAATAACTTTAAAAATTCATGTAAATGGAGAATTTTTGGGGGAATTTTTGAAAGATGGGAATCTCATTGAGTCCATAAGAAAATAGTTGGTTACAAAATAATCTCAAAAAAGTAGTTTAAAAGAAAGATTTTAGTTAGAGAATGAGATGTTTGATGATTGTTGTTTGCCCATCAGAATCAATCCACTTTTCATTCCACCCATTTCTAGTTGCAGCACACGCGGTTCTGATTCAAACAATGGCATGTCCAACTGCTCACATCATCAGCATGCGTCTTGGTGTGGCAAAGACAAGTCTAAAAAATTCGAAATTCTAAAAAAATGTTTAAAAATTTTTGTAAAATAAATTTTTATTCATTTTTTCAATTCAAGTACCCAAAAATGAACTTTTTGCTGATGAGATATCATTTATTTTTTAATAAATTATAATTGATGGCCCATCCAATCACCTAGTAAAAATTTCTAAAATACTTATTTATTTTCGAACTATCCAGAATCAATCAAATCTCACAATATTTTAAAATAGAGAAATACTAAAAATATTTACTTCCAAAATGAGCCAGTTTCTGAAAATTCATTTGTAAATAATTTTGAAAATGATTCTGAAAAATTGGGGATCAAATTATTTTGAAAAAAGGATGAAAATAAATAGATTTTGAAAATGATTTATTTTAAAATTATTTCTAAAATTCACTAAATTTTTCATTCTTTCAGTTTATTTTTCCCAATATTTTAAAAAGGGAAATGAGAAAAATTTCGAGAATCATTTTCAAAATTTATTATTTTCATGCTTATTCCTAGAAAAGTGTGCATTCCCATTTTTATCCATAACTTTGAAAATTTTGAAAAAAAATTGACTCTTCAGCAGAGTCCAAATATAAATATTTCCAAATTTTAATCAAATTCTGATAATATTCGTTAATTCTGGATGGACTGCTGACCTGAATAAGCTGAAGGTTAGCGTGACAGTTGGCACAGCGGAAGTTGGCGTCGAGGGCAATTTGGAACATTTGATAGATCTCCGACATCTCCCTATGCTCAATCGACAAATGTCGCAATCCGATTAAAGCTTGGTCACGGGCGGCTCCTGGGGCCATAGTCTGTTTGGTAGGGAGTAAATTATTATGACAATGTTTAAAAAAGAGGCAATCAACCCGGATTTCTTCCATCAACTCAAAAATTGGACTCAGATTTTCATCATTCAATGCTTGCCGAAAGTTCTTGTACTTCTTACCACTCATGTACCAAGCAATGCCTGCGTGAAAGAATATATTAATTTAAGTTAATCAAAAATATTGTAAAGATATTACCACCGAACAGTTGTCCACCAATCACAGCGCCTGCAACCAATCCCAATCCAATAGGGCCATTCAAAGAAGCAGCCACTACTGGAGCAACAGCAGCTCCGATCAGTCCTCCAGTTGCCACCCCAGCGATTGTTTGGGCAATTGGATTATCACCGACAACATCATGCATTAATCCAGTGGCGTCTGTCACTATTGAAGTGACATTTTTAATTTTCATTAGAGTGTTTCCCATTCTGCCGGAGGTGGATTTTTGACTTTATTAGCTATTAATTTAATCTAAAATTGTTGCATTATTTGAATTGAATGCAATTATGAGCAATAAAATTTAAAAAATAGATTTTATACTGTCAATTTATATGCCAAAAATTAAAATATTTTTTATAAAAATTTACTAAAAAAGTGAAAAGCATTCTGATTTTTGTCATATATATATCTTCTTGATTTGTAAACTATTCTTCATAGATTTAAAGAGTCACGAGCCCTAAAATCAGACCTATTTTTATTCCAGGGTGGCAATCCTACCAAAAAAATATAGATTCTCTATGAAGTTAAATCAAAAATAAATGGACTAAAAAAGAAATTCTCTAAAATAAGAATTTAGGGTTTAGGCATTTTGTTCTTGGACATTTGTATGTTTTACATTTATAAGGAAAATAAGGGTCCTTAAATTTTTATATTTAGCGGAAAATAAATTTAGATGTATACATATTTCTACTTTTTGAGATGCGCAGAATAAAATGACCCTTTTGGGCATATTATGAATGATGATGATCCATTTTGCCGAAAGTGAAAGTGGCTGCCCGTACTCCGCCCATTTTAGCGACCCAGAATTATTCCCACCATCATCAGTGCATGCACAAAATGCATTTCGAAATTTCAAACACCTAGTTCAAACCAATTTTAGTATTTTCATTGTATTGGAAAGGTGTTGTGGCGTTATGATGACACATTAGAATATGTAAAAATAATGCAACAAAGAGAATGTCCCAAACCAGTCCACAATTACATTTTCATTTATTATTTTTATTTGTGTGCATCTGTGACATATCAAATCCCTTTTTGCCGACTTCGTTCATTGTTTCGTCACAAAGGAATTTCAAAACGCAATAAAAATTTGTTTATGTCCAACAAAGAAAATTAAACATGAACATTCTTTTCCTTATATTATGCTCTTTTCTTTTTGAAACTGCTAGCAAATGGCAGTTGGAGACAGATTAAAAGAAATGTGGTAAAATTGGGGAAATTATTAACTAATGATACAATATAATATATTCCATGGATCGTTAAAATTAAGGTGCACCAAAATCTGTTTCGGTTCAAGAAAATGGATTCAATTTAAAACCGAAATTTGGGATTTTTGCTCTTTAAAATCGAAAAAAGAGACCGGGCAAAAATGGATTTTCTGTATTCCGTATCGTATTTTTCCCCTCAAAAATTTGCAATATTTTTCGAAAAGTGCCGTATTTGGACGTATTTTGGAAAATTACAAAAAATTGTCGTATTCTGGAACGTATTTGCCTAATTTTTTGCCTTTACATTCACTTCTAATTTTTTTGCTGATTTCAAAATAATCAAATTCACATTAATTTCATTTACTTTCTAAATAATATTAATAAAAAAATAAATACATTTAAATTCTAGAACAATTAAATATGTATGAAAATTTTGACAAAATAGTTTTGAGATAAAGTGAAAAATTTTATTCATATTTTCCTCCAAAAAATTCTGAGATTTTCATATTTTATTTCTTTTCGAAAAGAATTTTCAATGTATTTGTCAAAAAAAGAATTGTTTGCAAAATTAAATATAAAAAACAACAGAAAGAAAGAAAAAATTAGACATTTTCGATGGTGCTATGTCGATTCCACAATTTTGTACAAATATGAGCGATTCCACAATGGTACAAATAAAAAATTTACTTTAACTTAAAACGAATAATTCACGCGGTTGATTTTATCACGACCAGATAATATTTGTTTGATTTGGTCAAGTGATGCGCGCTTGACCATAATTTATGGCAAGCGCAAAGAAATTGAACCAAATGCAAAATCATTATTATCCGTCTTCACTCTTCAGCACTCTCGATTACTCTATATTTGACAATTCCATCTCATCAAAATCCACCAGCGCCAAACTTGGCATAATATTATGACCAAGCTACGCAGGACTTGGCCAAATCAAAAAACTAAATATTATATGGAACAGAAAACCGCCGAGTACAAAAAATTAACCGCGTGAATATATTCATTTCTAAGTTTAAATAAATTTTTTTAAATTGTACTATTGTAGAATCGTCCATAATTGTACGAGCCTTTGTGTCGTGTCCGAAATTCTTAATCTTTCTAATTCCAAATTAACTTATCATTTTCCCATCTCAAAATAACTTAGTTATCATTCTTTCTCTTTTCCCAGCGATGCTTCTTCCAATAATAGAAGTGGGAATCTTATGTTGTAATTTTCTCCTCTCAATTTGCTTCCAATATGGTGGAAGTGAGAGGAATTTTCTCAACCATCCGAGTCCATCCACTCGGTATAAATACGGATTTTTACATCCTTTGAAGCCCCCCCCCCCTTTTTTCCTTTGATGTGAGCTTTTCCCCCGTTGGATAAACGAATCATCCACCAAAAATCGCTCTTTATTTGGAAATAATTAAGAATTAGGAAAAGGTCAAAATTCTCGATTCCCAAACCGAGGCTTCAATTTCAATCGAGACAGCTCAACCGTGGAACAATACCACTTATTTATTCCCTTTTTAATTATTAATTTTCCTAATTATCCGCTCATATCGCGAGCAAATAAGTCTTGCCTTTTCTCTTTTATTTAATATTAAATAATTTCTCCTCAATTACACGGAGAAATTCCCAATTCCTTTTCCAGATTAATATTTGTTATATCCCAATTTATTCTCCCAAAATGGAAAAGGATTCTCTCATTTAATTTTACCAAATTAACCTTATTTTTTTCCTATTAATTGCGCTTAATTTATTATATCAGATTTTCCTATCCTAAGGCATTTTGCCTCAATCAATCTTCCAAATTGAAGGCGTTTTATTCGCCATCGTTATTTAAATAAATTTATATTTTAATTTCTCTACCGCTTTTTCCAGCCTAAACCAATTATTAATTAATGCAAATTATCCATCTAATAAGCAAGATAGTCTTATTCCAATCTTTCCCTTCAAAGGCAAACCCTGCCTTTTTCCTTTTTATAATTATTCCATTATTTAAGTATTCCAAATATGTAATCCATTTCTATTTTACGGGCCTCTTCTCGCCCTAAATAGAATATATTTCCCTAATTTTTTTTGACGATTTCTTTGCCAATCATCGGCTATATTTATCGCCAATTCGTGGCATTTTTATTTTATCCGCCAATTCGTGGCATTTTTATCCGCCAATTCGCTGGCATTCCCTTTATCCGCCAATTCGCTGGCATTCCCTTTATCCGCCAATTCGCTGGCATTCCTTTTATCCGCCAATTCGTGGCATTTTTATCCGCCAATTCGCTGGCATTCCCTTTATCCGCCAATTCGTGGCATTTTTAATTTTATCCGCCAATTCGTGGCATTTTTATCCGCCAATTCGCTGGCACCCAATTTAAACAGATTTTATTAATCGCCAACTATTCCTTGGCAAAATTATTGATCGCCAACTATTCCTTGGCCATTATCCGTCTTTATTTCCGCCACAACCGTTGGCAACAATCCAGGCCATCATGGGCATTATTCAATTGGGCACCATTGGGTTTCATTGTTCATTCCATTGGGCACCATTGGGGGATATCTTATCAATGCACGCCAACACCCCTGGCATCACTTTGCGTCTTTCATTGGGAATCAATGAGCGCCAATGCAAGCCATTATCCGGCATCAATCAGGCCATCATCGGCAATTCCCGCCACAACCGTTGGCAACAATTCAGGCCATCATCGGCATTATTCCATTGGGCACCTTTGGCATCATTCCATTGGGCTTCATTGGGGGGAACATCACTGCACGCCAACACCCCTGGCAACAACAATTCACGCCATCATAGGCTACAATGCACGCCATCATTGGGCAACACTGCACGCCAACATCTTTGGCCTTCTTCCATTCCTTGCCACTATTCGGCTCCAATTTTGCCTATATCTGGCTTCAAATTTGCCATTATTCGGCTCCAATTTGTCATTTCGGCTCCAATTTTGTCACTATTCGGCTCCAATTTTAACATAATCCGGCTCCAAATTTGATAGGCATCCTTCAAGCCAACCCCCGATTATTCACTGAATCAACATTATCTTATCTTTATCTACTCTTATAATTATATATTATTTCATCATCGTTGATTTCTAATTAACATCTATTATACCTCTTTTCATTTTTGGCACGGGAGTGTCGTGTCCGAAATTCTTAATCTTTCTAATTCCAAATTAACTTATCATTTTCCCATCTCAAAATAACTTAGTTATCATTCTTTCTCTTTTCCCAGCGATGCTTCTTCCAATAATAGAAGTGGGAATCTTATGTTGTAATTTTCTCCTCTCAATTTGCTTCCAATATGGTGGAAGTGAGAGGAATTTTCTCAACCATCCGAGTCCATCCACTCGGTATAAATACGGATTTTTACATCCTTTGAAGCCCCCCCCCCCTTTTTTCCTTTGATGTGAGCTTTTCCCCCGTTGGATAAACGAATCATCCACCAAAAATCGCTCTTTATTTGGAAATAATTAAGAATTAGGAAAAGGTCAAAATTCTCGATTCCCAAACCGAGGCTTCAATTTCAATCGAGACATTTGTCTTTTGTGAAATTGACTTCGGACGATTTTTGATTAAAATGTGTTTCTATGTGTTTTTTAATTAAAATGTATTTCGATATGTTAAAGGAAACCATCTTTTTTTTACAAAGGGAGTTGTATTTCCCCTCTCAAACATAATAAAATTTATCAAATGCTCATTTATTCATTGGAGGAAATTAAAAATGAATATATATATTTTTTAGAAAATTAAATAATTCCAAAAATGTTCATGATTTTATTTTCTTCCTTCACAATTCTTGTTTGCCGTGCCTTCTTTCCAATTCTTCCTTCTTTCTTTCATTTGTTCAATATTTCTGTCCCGTTCGTACTATGACTAATTTCCCTTGGCTCGATGAGGCACCAGCGATCTGTCGTGGTGCGACAAACAAGAAAATCCAGTTGTAATAGAGCACACAAAGAGTCATATTCATTGTAGCCAATAGATTGCAAAAATTGCCGACAAAAAGAGCCCAGAATTTGGGCAATATCTTAAAATTACAAAATCGGTTTATTAAATATTTTTTAATCTTTTATCCACATATATGTAACGAGAATATTGGAAATTAGCGATTTCCGGAATTCGCTAAGAAATTGGGTTAGCGAATTTTGGAAATCTCAGCATCTAGGCATCGTACAGACCCGAGAATAGGCTCATTCGACCCGGCATGGTCGATTTACTATAAAAATTTCAATTTCAGACTTGTTTAAGGGCTAGGGTTAGGGTTAGGGTAGGGGCGGCATGGGTTTTTAGGAGTCAAAGGTTAGGGGTTTTAGGGACTAAGGGCTAGGAGTTTGAAATTGAAATTTCTTATAGTAAATCGACCATGCCGAATCGATTGAGCCTACTCTCGACACTGTACGATGCCTAGAAACCAAGATTTCCAAAATTCGCAAACCCAATTAATTGCCTGTGTATTTCCGGAAACACACAGATTTCCAATATTCGCTGTAACAGATATACATTTTTTGCTCAATCTAATTACTCATACTTACCTTGGTAAAATTTGAAAACTGGTAAATAAATGCCGGCAATACTTCCAAAAGAATTTCGCAAATAACGGTAAATTTAACTACTCGATTTTTCTGAAATTTTTTAAATATTAATTATATTTTACTTTTTATAAATATTAAAACATAAATAAAATTCATTAGAATAGTTTATTAATTATATTCAAATGATAATCATATACAATGTTTTTGCCCATTTCCTTGTTCTTTTTTAAGCAATAAAAGAAAAGGGCGCTACAAAAAAGATCCAATCCTCCAAAGAACATTTTCAAAGAACTCTGAGGAATATAACCAAACTTTGGCGAAGTGCCGATTAAAGGTGGTGAATTGAGAGCTGTAAAATTTGAAAAAACGTAATTTTCAATTTTAAATAAATTATTTATTTTTATTTAATTTTTTAGAATTTATTTATTTATGTATATCTAATTTCGAATGACATTGGCCCAAAATTAATTAAAAATATTTAAAAAATTTTTATTAATTGTACAATGGATTTTACCTACGGCCTGGTCCAATGGCAGCTCAAGAATATACCACATTAGTGTAAAACAATAAACCAAAATGGTCAAAATTGCCGCCCCAAAAATGTATTGTTTTCGGTAGTGCGTAAAAGTAATTGGGAACTGAATGATCAAAATGCGCTCCACAGTCAGGATCATTGACAAATACGGCTGTATGAAATTATATGGGCCCGTGATGATGCCGATCCAAACTACCGTGTAGAAATTGACGCGCGGATCAAACAGCGCGAATGCCTTGAAGAGAAATTAATCGAATGCAAAATTTGTTATTACATTTCAAATGAATAATTTTTATCAAATATAAGAAAATTATTAGTATTAAATTTGGGTATTTTTCAATGATCCAAAAATACGTATATGAATTATATGGTTAATATTTTTATTTATTATCTCTTATCTGTGTGGTTTATTAAAAAAAAAGATTAGATAACAAATAGTGCAAAATTCAGATGGAAATATAAATATATTTTTATCTTTTCCATTCGTAATCTTTTTTTTAACATTATATACAATTAATTTATTTAAAATATACTAGGAACAAATAGGGGTATAAATTATAAAATTAAATATTTTGTTAAAATGAGGTCTATAATTCATCTCAAAATTGAATTTATAGCAGAAAAATATATAAAATAAACGGTATCACTAGAATTTAAGGGCCGGATGAGAAAAAGGATGATAATGATGAAGAAGATAATGAAGAAAATCATCCTCATCAATTTATCTTTTCCTTCTTCATCTTCATCATCATTTTTCCCTTCCGGCCCCCAAATTCTACTAGCACAAAATGAACTGTTCAAAATTTTTAAATTATTTTGTTAAAAATTCGTAACTAAAATATTTTTAACTGCCCATAAAATTGACTCACTTTCTGCAAATAAGTAACCATTAAAGTAGCGATGAATATGGCATGGAAGCTGAGAAATAATTTTAGATTGGCCGAAATTTTCACAGACAATTTTCCAAATATTGGCATAAAAATTAGCAAATTCACTATCAATAGAAGGGAAGTTGTTTGAAAAATGAGCATATTTCCAATCTGCACATTGTTGACAAACATTGTTGTTGTTTCATTTGTGGATGTATAGTAGTTATTCGGGTTGTAAGAAAATGTGAGAATGGGAATAATTGGTTCGGATGATTGCATCTTTTGTTTAGGATGCGAATGTTATTTTATCTTTAAATTCACTCACAAAAATATATAAATTATTTATATGTATATAATGCCATATTTTTTTCAAAATAAACAAAGGATTTTGTTGGCTGAAATTTTCGTCCCTAAATTTGCATCATGCAATTAGGATCAGGGATGAGTTCGATGTTTCGATTTTTTTCGTTTCGATGTCGATTTTCGGTCATTTTTGGCATCGAAATTTCGTTTTTCGGTTTCGAAAATTTTTTTGACCCTCCGAAATTTAGTTTTTCGGTTTCGAAAAATTTTTTGAACCTACGAAATTTCGTTTTTTGTTTTCGAAAGATTTTTTGACCCTCCGAAATTTCGATTTTCGATTTTTTTTTATTTAGACCATCGAACCCATCAATGATCGGGATGCAAATTTCGGGGCGCTAAGTGCGTTCTCTTATATTGGCTATATCAATCCCCAAATTATTATGAATGAAGTCGCAAATAAAAATCATATTTTGTTCAAAAAACATTGAGTCAGACTAAAATCCGGGCTCTGATTTGATTTATGAATTTTTTTGTTTAAATAAATCTGTTCGTAAATTTTGCATTACAAAATGTGGAAATTGTGATATTATGAATTGGAATTTGTTGAAATTTAAATATTTATTTTGTTTATCCAGACTATTTGCACTTTCAACAGCACAGGAAAAATTGTTCCGCCTTTTTCAATTTAAAATACAACTTCGATGAATTTCAAAATTTTATACAGCAATTCTTGAAAATTATGTAAATTATCGGAATTAATAAAATTCAAACAAAATGCCAGCAAATAGCACCCGTACAAAATTGAAAGTCACGATAATCATATTCACAATAAAAAAAGTTATCCACTCGTTGAATTCTGTCAAAATTCATGTAACGCCCACATAGAAAACATTTAAATTGTATGCTAGCTCTGTGACGATGTGACGACTGACGACTACCGCACCAAAGCACCACTAAATTCGAAAGAAATTGTATGAATGTAAAGCGAAAATAAAAATACATTATTTGGCACGGATTTTTATTTACTCGATTCTGCAATCATATAATAATGCATGATTTAATTAATTAAACTAATTATATAATTTTACCCCTAGTAGGATGTGCAAGTTCCAAATCCTAAAAATCCTTAGAAAAGCCGCTGAATTTTGAAAAGTGAAAATTTAAAAGCATCTTTATATATATAAAAAAAAATGCCAAAATTGAAAAAATAACATAATTCATTTAAATGCTCAAATTGAGGCATTTTTTTTATGCTTTCATTCCATCGCCGTCTTCTTCTAATCATTTTTGTCGAAGAATTTCCTTATAATTGTATTTATTTGCCATTTTTCCAATTTCATTAGATTATAAATTTCTACTTCAGTTTCACCGATTTGTCAAAACCATCGCATTTTTTGACAAATCTTTCAGATTCTGAGAGGATGGAATAGAATGCAATTTTGAATTGAAAATGTTTGGTAAAATTGCCTGGGGCAAAAATTGATTGTACAGTCAATTTTTGATCAATTTTTGCCTTCAATAAATATAAAAAGAAGGCAAATTTTACCATTATTGTGAATGTTGTGTCCCATACCGTAAATTCTCTTGATTTTAATAAAATTTATATTTATATACGATAACGATATAAGTCAAAATTATCAAATTTAGGGATTTTTAAGGATAAGATCTCCTAGAGATCATAAGAGAATAGAAGGCAACAAAATTATTTCAAAAATGGATTTAAAAAATAGATTTTTATAAAGCACATTAAATAGACGAGGAGGAATATTTGTTTGAAAAAAATTACTTAATAAAAAATCCCAGCAGAATGATTTTGATATAATCAAAAAATTTAAATGAATCCTTGCCCAAAAATCCACTTTTCATTTCTTCTTCTAGTTGCAGCATGTGTGGTTCGCATTCAGACAATGACAGGTCCAGTTGCTCACATTTTGAGGACGTGTCCTGGTGTGGCAAAGACAAATCTAAAAAATTTTGTAAAAATGTTATAGTTTAAATTTTTAAACATTTTTGTAATTTTTTATAAATCTTCTAAAAAAATTTTTTAAAATTTTTGTAATTTTTTTATAAATCTTTCTAAAAAATTTTTTAAAATTTTTGTAATTTTTTTATAAATCTTTCTAAAAAAATTTTTTTAAATTTTTGTAATTTTTTATAAATCTTTCTAAAAAAATTTTTTTAAATTTTTGTAATTTTTTATAAATCTTTCTAAAAAAATTTTTTTAATTTTTTTAAATAAATTTTTGTAATGTAAAATTTTTTTAAAATTTATCTAAAATTTTTTTATTTTTTTTATAAATAAAATTTTTTAAAAAATTTTGAAAAATTTCCAAAAATTTTGTAAAATAAAAATTTTTATCTCTTGTAAAATAAAATTTTTCTTTTCCAATTGAACTACCTAAAATTACACTAAACTTTTCTGATATCTTTTATTCCCTATAAATTTTTTATGGCTCATATCAAGGAAATTTCTAAAAATTTAAAACAATCAGTACATTAGTATCCTTCAAGATTAAATTATATTTATTTTTAGACTATGAACCTGAACAAGCTCAAGATTGGAGTGACAATTGGCACAGAGGAAGTTGGCGTCCAAAGCAATTCGGAACATCTGGTAGAGGTCCGAAATCTCCCTCTGCTCAACGGACAAACGATGCAATTCGGCCAATGCCGGACCACGAGCTCCTGGGTCCATTGTCTGTTGGGAAAAGTAGTAATTTTTTATATCAAAATATCTAAAAGGCAATCAACCCGGATTTCTTCCATCAACTCAAAAATTGGACTCAGATTTTCATCATTCAATGCTTGCTGAAAGTCATTGTACATATTACCACTCATAAACCAGGCAATGCCTGCATGAAAGAATATATAAATTTAAGTTAATCAAAAATATTGTAAAAATATTACCACCGAACAGTAATCCACCAATCACAGCGCCTGCAACCAATCCCAATCCAATAGGACCGCCAGCAGTAAGGGAAGCAGTAGCAACAGCAGCTGTAGCAGCAGCATTTCCGCCAACAATAATTAAACCACCAGCAATAATTGCTTCAATTGTTGCACCGATCGCTCCTCCAGCTGCGGCCCCGATGATTGTGCTTACAACTGCTGAATTGTTGCCGGCATGCAAAATCCCATCTCCAACGGTCGCATTGGTGGTTGTAGCGGAATTTTCAATTGCCCTTAGAGTATTTCCCATACTGCTGTCAAGGATGGTTTTTACTTTTTAGACTCTTTAATTTTCTTTTAAAATTAGGCTAAAAATATTGAATTATTTGAATTAGATTCAATTTGGAACATTAAAATTAAGTAAATTGGATTTTATACCTAACCCTATTCCATCAATATTTAATCACAAAAAAATTAAAATTTGTTATGAATTTTATGAAAAAGGTGAAAATTACTCCGAATTTTTCATCTAATCTTTGATTTGTAAAATCTTTTTAATAGATTTGAAGGGAAAGTCAGTCAATTCTCATTCTTGTTTGGCAATTCTATATAAAAAAAATGTTACTAGTCAAAAATAAATAGGATAAAAATAACAATTTTTAAAGTTGGAATTTTGGCTTGGCATTTTATTCTATGACATTTTTATGTTTGACACTTTGAAAAAGGTCTCCGAATATTTAAGTTTTGCATAAAATCATCGTAGATATATGCATATTTCCGCCTTTGGAATTGCGCAGAATAATATGGTCCCATTGGCCATAGTTGAAAGGGAAAGAGGCGCTAACCCGTATTTCTCTCCGCCCATTAGCAACCATCAATCAGTCATTCTCATTATCATCAGGGCACAATGTGCGAAATTTCCATCCACAAGTTCAATTTCAAGCCAATGTAATGTATTTTTATGCCATTGTGAAAAGTGGTGTTGGAAATGATGCAAAAAGAACAATGCTTCAATCACATCCATCTTTTTCCCCCCTTCTCCTGTCCAAATTTCCACTTTTTTTTGTTATTGTGGTTGTAGGTGCGCATGCGCACCTGTGTCACATCAAAATCATTTTTTTACCATTTTCAATTTGTTGTTTGTTTGTTCACAATGGAATTTCAAAACGGAAATGGAATAAAAATATAATGGGAAAATTCTTTATGTGTTTAACAATGAAAATTATGGTTAAACATTTTGTGATTGTTTCTTAAACTGTTAGAATGCCATTTGAAAATATATTAAAAAGAAAATGTGGCATAATTGGGAAAAATATTTAATAATGGTGTGCTATATATTCCGTGAATGGTTTTAAAACTCTATCTCGAAATTGAATCCCCATTCTGTGAGTTTTCATAATAAATAGCATATGATATTATTAAATGGAGTACTAATTCGAGAATAAAATTCAATTTTACACAGTTTTCTTAATTATGACATTGGAAATAAAAAAATTAAAATCGATTTTTATTCAAAACAAAATATAAAATTGGTAATTGGAAGTTCAAGATAAAAGGAACAAATGAAATATTGCATTTCTTTCTCTGTTATTTTAATTCGAAAATTGAATGTTAATAATAGAATTCATTCAATGCTTCAAACAATTTTTAATTTTTTCTCAATCATTCCATCTCCTCCTTTTCATATTTTTTGGAGAATTTCTTTAAAATTGTCTGTGCCATTTCGGCAATTTCGTTCGATTCAAGTTTCTTCTTCAGAGCCATCAATTTGTCCAAACCATCGCATTTTTTGACACGTTCGCAGGCATCAGTAAATAAATTTGGTTCACTAATGATTAATGGATTATCCTTTATTTTATTTAAAAATAACTCACAGTTCGGCGATAGTGTTAAGCGTTTTATGAAGTGCTTTTAGCATGTTTTTCAACAATTCATCATTGTTTTCTGCTGCTAAATTGTTGCAAATTGCCTCGATCCCATTTTTTGATCGATAAATTTCCAGGATTTGATTTGCATTTCCCATTTTCGCCAAATTGGCCACAGCCCATCCGCAATCTACTTGGAGAAGATTGTCACATTTTTCCAGAAATGTGAAGATTGCAGGAAGTAATTGAGCATTAATGACAGACTGGAGGGGAAAATACAACATTTAAATGAAAGTTTTCATTCACCTGAATTTGGTGTTCATTCCCGCCCAGCAAATTTGAAATAATCCAGCAGCAATTCTTTACTAATTTAATATTATTCGAGCACATCAATTGAGGGAAGTTGTCTGTTAAGACACCACAATCCACCACAACCTGAGTTTGGAAAAATTATATGAAATTTATTTATTTAATTCTCACATCAAAAAATATTTTACTTCAATTTCTTTTATTCTAGCCAAAACAATTTTAAGAACAAATTTTTTAGTGCATTATGAGATTAATTTTAAGAAAAAATAATTTAAATTTATTATTCCCACTTGAGTGAGCTCATCATTGCCAGTGGCAAAATTTCCAATGACGTGAAGGGCAGGCAAGATTAATTTTTCTTCATTAGATTTTATGAATAAAACCATATCGGGAATGAACTCAAGAGCCAGTGGAATATTCTCATCTGGGCCTGATGTTAAATAATAGATGGCCCAGCATATGTCAATTTTGCATTTGATATCCTTCGATAATATTAAAAATTTTTAAATAAATTTTTTTCTTCTTTCATTCTTATACAATTTAGTATTATGTCACAGAACATTTCGACATACCGTAGTTTGTTTTTTTTTCAAAAAATAATAAAAAAAACAAAAATATATTTTGGCTTAATAAATTTTATGTTTCTTTAAAATTAAATAAAATATGTAGTATATCTGTGACTTATATATGTAATTATAAAATATTTTTGAAAAATTTTGTATTTGAAAGAGATATTATTTTTATAGAAAACAATTTTAATAATTATAAAATAATTTTAAATTTTTTGTCTATATATTAAGAAATTGAAAAAAAATCTAAAATTTTTCGCGGGTTGCGTTAGATAAATAGTGCCAATTGTTGCGTTAGATAAAAAAGTGCCAATTTGTCGCGTTAGATAAAAAAGTGCCAAATTTTTGTTTAGAGGTAAAAATGGGCAAAAGGTGGTGCGCGTGATATATCCGGATATATGGGGATTAAGGTGGATATGGTCGGATTAAGAAGGACTAATGCCTGAAATGAATGGGTGATGATTCTGATGGATTAGAGAAAGTAAAGAAATTAGCCGAAAGTTTAGAGAGTGCGGGAGATTAAACTGGATATAGGGGGATTAAGCCAAATTATGCCCAGAAATGGATGGGAAATTGTCCGGAGGATCACTTAAAGGAAGGGGAAGTAATAGAGGCTAGGAGAGTTCATGGGATTAGGTCGGATATAGGGGATTAAGGTGGTTAAGGGGATTAAGCCGATTAAGCTTTGAAAAAGATGGGCTCGAGTCCTGGTTTAAGCCGTTTTGCTTCCGGCTTCGCGAAATTCCTATGCTCCGAATTCCTAATCCTAATCCCTAGCTCCTAACTAGGCTTATCCTGCTTAATCCTCCTATATCCACCTTTATCCCTATATATCTGGTTATATTCCGCGTGCTCCGAACCCTAAACCCTTAGCCCCTAGATCAAATGCCACCCTTAACCCTAAACCCCTAGGATGAGACTTAAACCGGCTTAATCCCCCCATTATCCACTTTAATCCCCCTATATCCGTCTATATCCCGCCCACCACTTTTGACCCATTTTTACCTTTAAACAAAAATTTGGCACTTTTTTATCTAACGCGACAAATTGGCACTTTTTTATCTAACGCAACAATTGGCACTTTTATCATTTTTTTATCTAACGCGTGTGCACCAAATTTTTGCGCAATTTAATAGTTGGTTAAAATTTTTGAAATAATTTATGAGAAAATTTCCTGCCACAACTTTAATTTTTCATAATAGAATTGACTATTATATTATTGTTTAATTAAATGAAAATTCTGAATTTTATAAATATTTATATTACCATACCAATCCATTGTATTTGAGCAAAGCAGCAATTGGCTGAGCAATTTGGGCCAACATTTCATGGGAAGGCTGTGGCTTATGACGTATTAAATTTTGGATAGTCCAAGCAATGTTGCAAACAAAAGTGCTTTTCAGACTATTCATCCGTTTGACTAGTTGAACTAATACTGAAATGACACCTCGGGCAATGAGTTCGTCACGACATTTTGCGCCATCGCCGGCAATATTCGCAATGGCCCAGAGTGCCTTCAAATTTAAATAACTCTGTATTATATTATATTCCTATAATTCTTCGACCTGTTCAGCTAATTTATCGGATTTTGAATTGCACATTTTCAGCAATGGTTCAATGCCATTTGCTTCCACAATTGCCCATGTTTGTTCGGAATTTCCGCTTGCAATATTGGTGAGTGCCCAAGCAGCTTCATATTGAATTTTTTCATCCTTAAATAATATAAAAATTAAATAAAAAGACAATTACCTGAATGCTCAGTGCATTAACCAAACAATTGATGAAGCCTAATTCGATGATTTGAGCAGTAGTTAACTCATCCTTTGTCACTGATCGACGCAATAACTCAATTATTGCACGCATTTTCACCGACTTATTTGAATCGAGTTGATTATGCTCCTTTAATTATTTTTAAAATTAAAATAAAATATTTAAATTTGACTGACTCCAATTTCCTGTGAATTCTTCTCCGTTTCCTTCTTTCCGCACTCCTTTTCCTGAATTCCGTTTTCCTGCTGATCTTTTGCGAAATTCTTTTCATCTTTTGCTTCTTCTAATTTTAATTCTTCATCTTCCTTCTTTCCTTCCATATCAAGATTTATGTTTGGATATTCTTCCTTCGATTTTCCATCATTTTCGGCCTTCAATTCCTCTAATGCCTCAATCTTCTTGGCCATTTCTTCAATTTTCTTTTTCATTCCATCCATTTCTTTCTTCATTTCTTGTCCAATTTGATCGGCATTTCCATTTTGCTCTTGCTTCACCTTCATTGCTAGTAATTCGGCCTACATTTTTAATTTGTAAAATTAGAAAGAATTCATAAAATTCACCTCCAATTTTATAAATTTTTCCCACACATTTTTCATATCTATTTCATTCGAAATTTCACTCAAATCCAATTTATCAAAATCATCGCCATCACCATCAGAAGTAATTCTGCTACCGTTTGAGTCCATATCCATAGTTTTCGAAATAATTTTCCGTTAAACAAAATTTAAATAATTTTCTGTAATAAATTAAAATTTAAAGAAAAAATAATTTATGGTCCATTATTTATGTTCCATTAATGAAAAAAATGAAAGGAAAATTGTTAAGGCTCAAATATGAATAAAGAATGAGGTAAAATTCATCAAGCATCATAAATAAATCAGACTTTTATTCTCTTTGACGCACATTTAATTTTGAATGAGACATAAATCTCTGAGTGACTGTGAGTGGATACTGGATATCAATTTGAGTTGGAACTTGGAATTGGAAATGTTTGGGAAAATTGCCCTCGGCAAATTTTTGAATTGTACAGTATTTGGTCTTCATCACGGGGCAAATTTTGCACCATTTGTGGAGGTTCCCTTTCCCTTCCCATATTCACATTGCCCTTTCTTCTTTTGTGGAATTGACCCAATAGGCCAATAGTATGAATTTATTTGGAATACTTGGAGAATTCCCTCTCAGCAAAAATTTGAATATTCTTTTTGAAGGTAATGTCTATTGAAAAATAATTCTCTGTCCATTTATCAAACCAAGGATGGGAATGGAATATTCTAAAGTTCATCTTGCATTATTATTCTTCTCTCTTAAATAGGCAAAATATTCATTATTTAAATTTTAGCCCGAGGCAATTTTCCCAGAGTGCATTCAAATTCCCCATTTTCTCATTTTGCGCTTCATTTTCGTTAAGCTTGGTCAGCCAAATTAGAGAATAAAAATAACAAAGTTGATTTAATGAATTTGGTCTCATTACATCATCATTTAGTTAATTTCTACCCCTTTTCGACTTTCTTTATTCAATCCAATGAATATTTAAATATAAAATTAATCATGGCAAATAAAGTGGATTAAAACTTTTATATAAATATTTTTGATAAGATATCCAGGCCCAGATGCTCTCTCACAACTAGACATGGCCTGACAATTTTCCTTCTTGGCCTTTTAGACCCGAGAATTTGAGAAATCAAAATTTTTAAACTTATTCAAATTTTATTTAGTAGATAACAAAAAAAATAAAGAAAATAAAAAGCCAAAATTCCGAAAATAATATTCAACCTAAAATTTAATAAAATAGCTTAAAAATTATAAAAATTTTTATATAAATTTAAAGATTAAATATTTTTCTTCAAATTTTGCTTCAAAAATTCCATTGAAAATGATGGATCAAAATGGCAACGGAAATATTTCCGATGATGGCGATAGTTTTGATAAATTGGATTTAAGTGAAGTGGCTGAATCCAATGAAATGGATATGAAAATTGTGGCAGAAAAAATTACAAAATTGGAGGTGAATTAATTAATAAATATAATTTTTATTTTAAAATTATAGGCCGAAATGTTGGCAATGAAAACAGCTGAGGTAAATCGAACGCAAATGCTTGAAAAATTCGGCGAAATGAAGAATGAAATTAATGGAATGACAATGAAGGAAGAAATGGCAGCAATGAAATCTGAATTGAATGACCAAATTGTTGGATTGGCCGAAGAAAATATCGAATTAATTATGGAAAATGGTAAATTAAAAGAAGAAAATGAAGAAAAGTGCCGCGTAATGGAAAAAATGAAAAAGCAAATAGAAGAATTAAAAGAAGAAATAAACAAAAAGATAAAAGTAATGGAAGAATTGGAGATGGAAAATGATGAAAAATTGAAGGAAAAAGAGAGAGATAAGAAAGAAATTGAACAATTGAAAATGGTGATTGAGGAAAAGGATCGTGAATATGATGAATTGAATGAAAAATGCAAAAAATTGAAGGAACAATTAACAGAAAATGAATGCGCGCCAAAGGAGGTGGAAAAGAATAAGACTGAAATTGAGGTTACTAAAACTTAATATTTTTGGAATTCAATTTATTAAGGATATGCTGCTTCAACTCGAACCAAAAAGCAAGCAGAGAATGCGTATGGTATTTGAGTCATTGCGTCTAGCATCGGGGGAAAGCATCGAATTAATTGATCCAATCATCGAATTTGGCTTTATCAATTCCTTGGTTAAAGCATTAAATATTCAGGTGTGAGCCTTTTTAATTGATAATCTTTAATTTTGAAAAAAATATTGAAAATGGCGAAAAGAATAAAGCACAGATAATTATAATGATTTATAATTATAAGCCATACATTTACAAATCATAAACCATTAGATAGAACTAAAAAAGATACATTGAATGGTATATAATTTGCATTATTTAGTCTAAATTAAAGAGTAGTAAAGCTATATTAATAAGTAAGTATTAATAATTTATTTCAAGTTTTTGATAAAATTTGTTGAATTATTTTACCTATTTTTCCACTTTTTGCGGGAAAATTTCATGTTAAAAATGCAATAAAAAGCTAAAAATAACTTGGAGTTGAAACCCATTTTGAAAAATTTACATAAAAACCTAAATAGGCATCTATTTTGCTATTTTGGCGACCTAAAAATTCCGAGCCTAAATATAAATTTTATGGTTATATGATAAATTATTGAACTATTATATTATAATATTCTGTTAATTTAAATTTTTCCTATTTTTTTAAAAGGACCAAAAAATCCAACATGAAGCTGTGTGGGCCCTCACCAATATTGCAGCTGGAAATTCCGTACAAACATGGACAATTGTGGAAGCAAATGGCATTGAACCATTGCTGAAAATGTGCACTTCAGAATCTATCGCATTGAGTGAACAGGTTTAAAAATCTATTTAAGTATGTTTTATTTTGATATTTTAGGCTCTCTGGGCCATTTCGAACATTGCCGGTGATAGTGCCAAATGTCGAGACGAGCTGATTGCCCGAGGCATTGTTGCAGCGTTGGTAAAAATAGCCAAACGGATGAATAGTAGTAGTACGAAAGGCAGCTTTGTTTGCAAACTTGCTTGGATAATCGAAAATTTGTGGCGTCATAAGCCACCTCCCTCCGTTGATGTTAATGTATTGGCTCAAATTATACCGCCAATTGTTGTCTTATTCAAATACAAAGTATGTGGCTGACAAAAACAAATGGGAATAAAAAATGCGGTTTAGTATTCCTTATGATGGTAAAATTACTTGGCCAATTTATATAAATAGCAATTTAATGAACATAAAATTTTAAAATTAAGTAAAAGCATTATACCAAATTATATGATGTTTATTTAAAATTGGGCAATCTTGCAAAATTGTTGTCCGAAAAAATTATTTTTAATATTTTCAAAAATTGTTTTCTTGGGGTATTCGAAGGCATAAAAATGACATCCATTTTATCATATCTCACCATCATGGTAAGATAATGCTGACTTTTTCCAATAAAATGCCAAGGGGACGACTAAGGCAAATTTTCAAAATTTTTTAATATAGGAATATTATAACTCAATCGTCGCAACTCGGCGAGCTGAATCTAATTATACTTTATTTATTTACAAATATTGAATTAATATTAAATTAAATGTCTAAAAATCTTACATAAATTTTTGCTTTGATCAAAATTTGTCTATATTTTTCAATTTTGTTTAATAAAAATAATACCATTCGATTTAGTTCGCCGAGTTGCGTCGATTGAGCTATAATAAGCCACAATTTAAAAAATTTTGAAAATTGGCTTTGGTCCCCCCCCCCCCCCTTCGCAATTTCTTGGAAAAAGGCGGTACTATCTTACCAAGAAGGTGAGATATGTAAAATGGATGTCAAATTCGTGTTCTAATCCTCGAAAAACTCAGAAAACAATTTTTGAAATTGTAAAAAATAATTTTTTTCGGAGAGAAATTCTGCAAAAAGCCTAAAATTGCATTTGATCACTATTTTGCCATAATTTAAGCAATATTCTTTGTTCTTACATTTGGAATCTTGATATATAAAAAATAATTTAAGATTTTTATTACAATTAATTAACTATATAAAAAAATTTATCTTATATTTGTTTATTACAGGATATCAAATGCAAAATTGACGCTTGCACGGCTATGGCCCTTTTGACTTCAGACCCAAAAGAAATTATGTGGGTGGCTCTTGATCTTGACTTCATTCCTGATATGGTATACTTTATCAAATCTGGCGAAGAAAAACTAATTGTGCCTGCACTTCGTGTCCTAGAAAATTTTAGCAAGGTTCGGATTAATATTAATTTATAATTTTATATATTAGCATAAAATTTTGAAAAATTATGAAAAAAGTAAAGGGGTGAGGCCCTTAACTTTTCGATTTAATTGCGCTTGCGATTGCCGCAATTGCGGCATTTTTGAGTTGCGGTCCCAGCCCTGATTAGTGGAATGAAATTTGCTTACCCAAATTTGGTATAAATTTTTAGGCAATTATTATTTTTAATTTAATTCAATTCACTGATTTTAATTAATTGATCATAGAAAGAAATATTTAATTTAGATTATTAAAAGCTATGACATAAAAAAGCTGGAAAAATTGGCCAAAATAATCAATTTTCGTTTATTGATCAATAAAATTCCGGTCAATTATACATCCGCAATCCTTTTTTTGGTCAATAGCATTTCGGTTAAATTTAATTCCCATGTATTCCATCGGTTTGCCTCAAAAATAATTCCGCCTGTTTTTACTTCAAAAATAATTCCAACTTCAAAATATTTATCATCATATCAAAATGTATTACATAGAGTTTAATAAAAAAAATGGTATAAAAATTAGTTTAATGATTGATTGGAAATTGAGATTATTACCAATCCACAAAATTTGGATTTTAAATGTTAATTATTTTCATTTTAAAAAGCATCGCCATTTTTAGACCGATGGAAATATTTTTGCAAATGCCCGCAAACGTGTCCATCAATGCGATTGCTTTTTCATATTGCTCTCATTGAAGCATCATAAATCCAATGAAATTGCCAAAATTGCAGGAACAGTTTTAAATAAATTCTTCCCTAAATGGGGAAACAGAGCAATGAAATGAAATGAGAGAATGATGCAAAATATGTGCCGTCGATTATGAAATGGAATTTTGCAATTTAATTTAATTTTGATATTATTTAAATATTTTTGAAATAAATTAGCGAATCTTGTACTTTTTTTCTTATGATTATTTCTCTAATATGCTTAATTATTATTTAACAACAATCTCAAAATAATCATTTATTGTTATTTTTATATTTGTTGCAGAAAAAGCAATTCTCTCGATAAATTCTTTCAAATTTTCAACACAAATATTTCGACCGAAAACGAAAATAAATTGTAAACATAACATTTTACCAAAGAAAATTACAAAATTATTAATGCATATAATTCGAATATTTCCAATTTTTATAATGCATCAATCTACCGAGGATCATACTTATTTATTCGATATTAATAATTATATTTTATTTGTCTGAAAAATTTCCAATTAAAAGACATTTCTTTGAATTTCTTTATTTGGAGTGATTGAAAAATCACCCTAGCAAAATTTGAATATTCTAATTAAATAATCTTTATGTCTATTGAGATTGAGAGAAAACTGTTTCTGTCTGAATCCATTTACATTTACCAAACTATATATAAATATAGGAATATTCATTCCAATTTCAAGGTCAACGTTCATTTTATCTTATTGTATTCCTCATTATTCAAAATTTTTTGCTTCAGGCAAATTTCCCCAAACATTTTCCATCACTCAAATTCCCCCCATTTTCTCATTTATGCCTCATTAAATTGGGCACGCCAAATGAGAGAATAAGGCTAGGTTAAGATTGATTTATGAATATTTGCTTCTTCATTTTCAAATGAGCCTATTTTCTACTTACTATTTTTTTCATTTTTTACAACTCAAAATTTTATTAAATATTTAAATGCAACATTTTTCTTGGCTGGCACAATTAGGTACGCCCCATGTCATATATATAAATATTGTGCAAAATGCACTTATTGAGCAATAATTGGCCGATTGGAATTTGCCAAGCTAATTCCATATTTAAAATAAATTTTGGTAGCCTATTTCTACCTATACCATCCATTATACAATACTTCCATATAAGACTGATGAATTTTGAATTCTATCTCATTTAAAAATTTGTTGCTTGACGTGCATTTACAGTATACTCGCTGCCAAGTTTCCATATTCATTGTTCACTCTCAAACTCTCTTGAATCTCATAAGCAACGAGCATCATAAATGACCTTTTTTTACTCCTCTCGTTTGAACTTTGAAGCTCATTTATGAATGAATGAGACACAAATATTTGGCTGTGAGAGGATGGATTGCAATTTGATTTGGAATTGGAATTGTTTGGAAAAATTGTCTTGGGTAAATCTTTAAATTGTACAGTATTTTACTTTCAGGAAATAATTAAAAGGCAAATTTGGTACCCTTCCAAAATTTACGCTGCCCTTCGCCATTCGCTTTTGTGGTGCTGACTGCTGACCCTGAATATTTGAATTTATTAGAATGCTTGGAAAATTCAAAATTTTTCCGCAGCAAAAAATATATTCATATTATTCTTATCTAAATAAATGGTCAAAATTGCCTTATTCAAATTTTTGCTCGAAGCAATTTTCCCAAGCATTTTCCAATATTCAAATTTCCTCCCCATTCTTCTAATTTTACGATTCTTTTTCATTAAGCTTGGTCTGCCAAATGAGAGAGAATGAAGGTTGTTTATGGTTATGAATTTTGCATCAGCATTTACAAATGTGCCATTTTCGACTTTCTTTCATTTTTACAATTTTTTCAACCCAATAAATATTTAAAATATAACAATTTTCATGCACAATGGGGAACACTCAAATATATAAATTATTTTTTTTCAACTATTTTTTAATTCTCGGTCCTTTTAGATTCGAGAATCAGAGAAAAAAGATTTTTATTTAATTTCTTTTATATTTGATAGAGAATAAAAAATTAAAAAAAAATAAAAAGCCAAAATGATTAAACAGATTTTAACTAATTTCAAGAAATTTGATTTTCTTTTTTAATAGCTTTTTAGGTTGAATTATAAATTCTGAAAATAATATTCGACCGAAAATTTAAAAAAATAGCTTACAAAACAAAAAAGCTTTATTATATAAATTTTAAGGTTAAATATTTTTCTTCAAATTTTGCTTCAAAAATTCCATTGAAAATGATGGATTCAAATGGCAGTGGAAATATTTCCGATGAAAGCGACAGTTTTGATAAATTAGATTTGAGTGAAATTGTTGAATCCAATGAAATGGATATGAAATCGATGGTGAAAAAAATTAAAAATTTGGAGGTGACTCTGATTAGAAATTAATATGATTTTTTTTTAATTTTTAAAATTATAGGCCGACATATTGGCAATAAAAACGAAACAACGGCAAAATGAAAATGCTGATCAAATGCTTCAAATGATTTGCCAAACTAAGGAAATGAAGAAAGAAATGGTAGTAATGAATTCTGAATTGAATGGCGAATTTGTTGGATTTGAGGATGAAGTTGGAAAATTAGTGGAAGAAAATGGCAAATTAAAAGTAGAAAATACAGAAAAGTGTCTAATGGAAGAAATGAAGAAAGAAATGGATGGAATGAACAAGGAAATGAATAAATTGAATGAAGGAATTGGTAAAATACTGAAGAAAATGGAAACAATAAATAATGAAAATTTGATGGAAAAATTTGAAATGAAGGAAAAATTTGAACAAATCATGAAAATGATGATTGATGAAAAGGATCGCGAATATGAGCAATTGCAGGAAAAATATGATAAATTAAAGGAAGAATTAGTGGAAAATGAATGCGCGCCAAAAAAGATGGAAAAGAATAAGACTGAAATTGAGGTTAGTCCAATTTAATTGTAGAAAATATTAATTTACACAAAAAATAATTAATTTACGCAATTTATTTTTTAGGCCATATAATTTGACCAAACTAGCTATTAGGGCTCAGGATTAGGTCGCAAGGCAGGATGGGATTAGGGTCTAATAAGGGCTAGGAGTAAGGGAAAATGCTATATGCTACAGAAGTCTGATTTGACCAAGTTATATATATGATGGCCTCAATAATTATTTTTTGACAGAGGTAAATTAATTCTTTTGTAAAATTAATAGACTCGCGTTTAATTGTTCGATTTATTAAAGGATAAATTGCTGCATCAACTCGATCCAGAAAGTAAGCAGAGAATACGTATGGTGTTTGAGTCATTGCGTCTAGCATCGGGAGAAAGCATCGAATTAATTGATCCAATCATCGAATTTGGCTTTATCAATCCCTTGGTTAAAGCACTCAATATTCAGGTTTGAATAAAAGTTTTAAGTAATTTTTAAATGATCTTGTTGGAAAATATTAATTTCTGGAAAAATTATTTAAATATAACAGAAAAAACAAAATACATATTTGATAATATTTTGGCTTACGTTTAACCATCATTAAATTAGTTTTGAAACAAAAAAGATAAACGATTTGGACAATTTAATACAACTAAATTTGTCTCAAATCATTACAATTCCCATATTATCTATTCGTCTTCGTGAGCTTTATCCAATGTTTTATTGTTTGTGAAAATAAAAAATACTTTACTTTTTCAATAATTTCAATTTTTTTGTGCACACATTAAATATATTCTAATTTCTAATTATATATTAAGGATGAAAAGATTCGACTCAACGCTGCATGGGCACTCACCAATATTGCAGCCGGAAATTCCGCACATACCCGGGCTATTGTGGAAGCAAATGGCATTGAACCATTGCTGAAAATGTGTACTTCAGTGGATAATTTGTTGGCCGAACAGGTTTTGAATTACACAAATCCCCAATTGATTTTGTATTTGAAGGCTCTCTGGGCCATTTCAAACATTGCTGCCGATAACATAAAGTATAGGGATGAGCTGATTGCCCGAGGTGTTGTTCCATTTTTGCTAGAAAAGGCCAAACGAATGGATTATCTGAAATGCAGTTTTGTCCGCACGATTGCTTGGAGCATCGAGAGTTTGTGCTGTCATGAGCCATTGCCATCCAATGATTTGTTGGTCCAACTTGTACCAACAATTGCTGTTTTACTCAAATACAATGTATAATGGGAATATAAATAAAACAGTCTAATATCAATGACAATGATATTTTAATGCTGCTATAATCTTATATATTTAGCATTTAATTGAGCAATAAAAACATAAATTTTAGAAAAAACGAACACAAAATGTTTAGAAAAACTAGAACAAAAAATATTTGGATGAACAAAAACAAAAAATGTTTTTAATGAAAACAAAAGCAAAAAATGTTGGAAATGCCATAACACAGTACTTGAAAAAAGTAAAATAAAAAATGTTTTTATTATTTAAAATATAATTTATTTTATATTATTTCAAATTAAAACATCACCGCCAAATTAAATATACTTTATAATAAATTTTAATTTTATTTACAGGATTTTCAATGCAAAATTGACACTTGTTGGACCATTGTACATTTGACTTCAGGCCCAAAAGAGAATATCCCATTGGCTATTGATTTCATTCCGGATATAGTTTCGTTCATCAATTCTGGCAAAGAAAAACTCATCTTGCCTGCGCTACACGTCCTTGAAAATTTTGCTAAGGTGCGAATAATTTTTATTTTTATCATTAATTTTCAATTTTTTAGGCCGAACCAAATATTTTTGATGATGCCCGCAAACAAATCAAGAAATGCCTCTGCTTTTTCATATTGCTGTCGCTGAAGCACCATAAATCCAAGGAAATTGGCAAAATTGCCGACTCAATCTTAAATAAATTCTTCCCTAAACCGGGAAAAATGGAAGTAAAATGAGATGGAACATGGAATGTGGCAAATAATATTCGCCGATTTATGAAAGGGAATTCTGCTGTTTTATTTGATTTTGATAATTATTATTATTCGAACTTTTTAAAATAAGTAATCGAATCTTCTGCATATTCTCTTGATTTTCTTCTATAAATTAATATGTTTAATTATAATTAAATAATTTCATGAAAAGGATCATTAATCTTTTTGTTATTTTTCTAAATTTATTTGTTGCAGAAAATTTAATCCTCTCGATAAATTCTTTCAATTCCCAACTTGCGACCGAAATTGATAAAAATGAAATTTAAAAGTTTTTAATTAAATATAATTTAACTATAATTTAACGAGGAAGGGATTTATTCTGCAAGCCATATACTACCATTTCAGTGAAAAAATAATAAATTATACGTATAATATGGTTGGGATGTAGGATGTACTTTAGATGAAAAAATTTTGATTTATACCAATTTTAATAAACCTCTTTTAATAATTTTTTTTAATTGAACTTTTACTGATCTGCCAATTAATGAAATTCTTTTTAAATATGAATTAATTTCCAATTGGATTTCCATTCAATTAATTTTTAATTGAATAACCGATCGAATGCACGCATTATATTTTTATTCACTTAGTTAATTATTTTTTTTAATTGGCAGGCTAATTATTCAATAAAAAGACATTTGGATGAATTAATGTGATTAGAAAATTCCCTCTAACAGAAATTTCAATTTTTAACATCTACTGATACTGAAGGGCAAATACTGGGCTGGGAATCCTTTTTTCAAATATAAATTGGGAATTTTCCGAGGTCAAAGTTCATCTCCGCTTATTGAATATTTCTCCTTTTAAACGGACAAAAAAATGCATTAACAATTTCCCCAAAATAAGCCGGTGTGATTCATCATAAAAGAATGTGAGAATGGTTGGAATCGAGAATAGAAGGGGAAATTCAAAATCGGGAGTAGATGTGTGGAGGTGGAGGGAAATGAAGAGATAAGAAGAAGGTTGAATGGAAATGAGGGGGCAAAAACTGGAATGAAAATTGATTGGCCCACTAACTCAAACTCAAACACAGGAATCATCACATTGTTTATTAATTCCAAAAATTATACAAATTTTCTTTCGAAAATTCCAATAAAAATAATGGATCCAAATGACAACGGAAATATTTCTGAAGAAGGCCATAGTTTTGATAAATCGAATTTAAGTGAAATTCCCATATCAAATGAAATGGATATGAAAAATATGGCTGAAATAATTAAAAAATTAGAGGTAAATTAACTACTTTATATATGATGTTTTAAATTCAAAATTATAGGCCGAAATTTTGGCAATGAAAATGGCATCAAATCTTCCCAATCAAGATGGGCATTCAGAAATGAAGAAAGAAATGGATGAAATGAGAAAGGAAATGAAAGAATTAAAAGAAGAAATGGCCAAAAAGGTAGACATTTTAAATTGAAAAACATAGCAAATGATGAAAATTTAAAGGAAATAGAGGAAGGAAAGAAGGAAATTGAACGATTGAAAATGGTGATTGTTGAAAAGGATCGCGCATTTGAGGAATTGAAGGAAAATTATGAAAAATTGAAAGAAGAATTAGCGCAAAAAGAAAGGAAAGAGATGGAAAATAATAAAACGGGAAATGAGGTTTAACATTTATTTTATTTAATTTATTAAAAATAAAAAAAAGGTGAATTTATTATTACTTCAACTCGATCCTACAAGCAATCAGAAAATATATAAGATATTCAAGTCAGTACATCAAGCAGTGGCGAGCACCGAATCTATTTCGAGAGATCCAATCTTCATTGATGCAATCATCAAATTGGGCTTTATTAACTGCTTGATTAAAGCAGTGACTATTCAGGTGTTAATAAAATGTCTTTTATTTAAAATTTTTAATAATTAATATATATTTTGATATTGTTTAATTAATATCGACCAAAGAATATAATTCACTAAGATAAGTAAAATGATTTTATGATTTATTTTTTTATATAATGGATTATTCCGGATTAAATTTTTTTGAATTTTTGGGAATCAGCAATCCGGCAGTACAATTAAGATAAGGGCTGGAGCTGATGGATTATATATTTTATTTATGAATCATAATATCTTGATATATATTAATTTATCACATAGTTTGATCAACATAATAATAGTATTAAATTATTTTAAGCAATTTTGGTTTTAGGTTCATCACTATTTTAACTAAAAATCTATAATTCATGTATTTTTTCGATAAATTAAAATTTGTTCATTTAAAAGGATGAAAGAATTCAAAGCGAAGTTATGGGGACAATCTTCGAGATTGTAATCAAAAAACCAGCACAAATCCCAGCTCTTGTGGAAGCAAATGGCATTGAAGCATTGCTAAAAATGTGCACTACTTCAGGATCAAATGATACGGCCGAAGATGTTTTTGATTAAAGCAATAAAATAAAATACAAATTCAAATTTAATTTTATTCATAGGCTCTCTATGTCATTGCTTTTATTGCTGGTGTAAATATAAATTATAGGTGATAATATTTTTTTGCCGAAAGAATCATTCTTTTGCCGAAAGACCAGTTTTAGATTATAAATTTTTGTACTGTATCCTAGACCCCCAAACCATTTAGTATATTTATAGAGCTCATCGAAATGCGTCGATTATGTTAATTTGCAGGGGTTTAAACCAAAACCAAAAAATTAAAAAACAAAAATGAAAATTTGGTTTAGATTATTTAATACCTTTAATTTTGGCCATATTCGACAACTATACACCAATCGATGCGTATCGATGAGCTATACAAATATGCTAAATGACTTAATGGTCTTGGATTCAGCACAAAAAAAAAGTTATAATCAAAAAATGATATTTCGGCAAAAGAATGTATTTTTTCGGCAAAAGAATGCATTTCTTTCGACAAAAATGTGCTCACAAAATATAGGGATGCGCTGATTGCCCGTGGTTTTGTTCCATGGCTGGTTGAATCAACGATCAATCTCAATCGGAACAATTTTAATAGGAAGGGCACTTTTGTTTCTAAAATTGCTTGGACTGTCCAAAATTTGTGTCGTCATGAACCATTGCCTTCCTATGAAGTTTTATGGCAACTCATTTCGCCAATTTCAGCCTTGCTCAAATACAATGTATATGTTTGACTTACAACAATTTGGGATTATTTTTTTACTACAGGATATTCAATGCAAAATTGAGGCTTGCAAAGCTATTGTAAATTTGACTTCTGGCCCAAACATCCCACTGGTTCTTGGCTTCATTCCCGATATAATTTTGTTCCTCAAATCTCGTGAAGAAAAATTAATAGTGCCTGCACTTGAATTCCTCGAAAATTTTACTAATAAGGTTCAAATAATTTTTAATTTTATGTATTTATTTGAATTGATAATATTTATTTAGGTAGATTTTATAAAATTTGTTAACATTTTTTATACGATTTTTGGGTATATTTAAATGAAAAATTATTGAATTTGATGAATATTGAAAAAAAAATGCATAAAAAACAGTAAAATAGGCTAAAATCAAGTAGTTTTTATCTTTTTGGCCAAACTTTCTGCTGGATATTTGTTTGATTCGATCTTCTTTTGATGTTCAATAGTAATAAATTTTTATTATGTAGTTTCTTGAAAGATTAAATAAGATAATAGATCTATCTATACGGAAATTTTTTTAATTTTTCAGGTAGAAAAAAATTTTTTTGGTCAAAATTTTTTAATCATTTTATAGGTCGAACCAAATATTTTGGCTGATGCTGGCAAGCGTATCAAACAATGCGGTGGTTTTGAGAAATTGACGGCCTTACAATATGAATCCAAGGAGGAGATTGCTAGAAATGCATACATAGTTTTAAAGAAATTCTTCCCTATTGATGTCGAGAAGTTTGGGACTGAATGAGATGGAATGAGGCAAAGACATCGATTTATATTTTCAATTTAATTTAGTTTGATTTTATTTAAGTATTCTTGAAATAAGTAAAATTTAATCTTTTGCATTTTCTCATGATTGCTTTCTAAACTAATATTGTCTAATTACAATCTTAAAACAATCGTATACTAATTTAAATATATTTCTTACAGAAAATGCAATCATAAATAAACCTTTTCAATTTTCACAGCAATGCATTTTGGTCGAAATCGATTACCTATACTTAATTAATATGAATTAATGTAAGATGGATTCTTCTGAATCTGTGTCTGATATAATGGTTTCTAGAATTTCACCCATTTTTGGCATGTAAAACAAAAATCAACTAAGGCAGACCAAAGCCATGGGCAATATTTTTGTTGTAAAATAAAATCATTAAAAAAATTTATTTGGGAATATTTGAACAATGGATCAAAATCCGAAATGGTAAATAAAGCAAATGAGTTGAAATGAAATTATCAAGTAGAGCAATTGCCTAGCCTAAATAAAAATTGGAATATTTGTTTGAACAAATGAAGATCAATTTAGAATTCTGTCTTTTGTCTGCTCTTAATTTGGGCTAAAAAAAGATTTAAATTTGAATTTTATTTGATGGACGAAATCGATTGAAATAAAATGAAATTTTTTTTATGAATTTAGTAAAAAATAAAATTTTTACAATAGAAAAATATGAAAATATTAATTTACATAAATTCGAATATTTTCCCAATTTTATGATAATTCATCATTATCCAAATTCAAACATCAATCATCCATTCATTTGCTGTCACCAATTTCATTTTCTAAAAATAAAAAAAATATTTTTCCTAAAATTCAATTTCCCACCTGTAAGGCTTTAAAGGCCGCAATTTCCTTCTTTTGCTTTTTATTATTTCGCCGCTCATAATCTGTAACATTGCGTAAAATTCGCTCAATAATCTATGAAAATTTCAATTAATCGAGTTATTATTTGAGTAAGCCAACGGTTTGAGTGGTCACAGTCGAACCGGAATCCAATTCCCTGAAAATGCCCATTTCCTGTGGTTCAGCAAAACAATCAATGCCTCTTTTGCCAATGTTGAAACGAGACTTTTTCCCGCGTGCCACCAAATCAATGCCAAAACGTCGAATAAAGTCGGCATTTATGCAGCGAGGAGCACCAATGATTACTTCGGAGACTTGGCTGCAAAATATGTGAGGATTAGATGATAAGGCAATTAAATATTTTAATTCCAAGTACATTCTTTTTGTCATATCTCATATATCATATTTTATATCACTATGGAAGCCATTAATTTAAAAATATTATATATCCTAGGAGATATCTATTAAGTTTGTATCCCTTTTTTGTTGAGAAAGGAAAAGTGTAGTCCCTCCTTGGGTAATCGTGATTAGGGTTAAAGTCAAAGTCATTAGGGTTAGGGGTTGGTTACTTGGGATGAATCTTATCCCTGATTGACCCTACATAACCCTAATCTAAATCACCCAAATCCTGATGGCCTAAAAGGTGCACTTCACTTTTACACTAATGGCCCAAAAAAGGAATAGAAGCTTAATAATTATCACTTCTCAAAGAGTCCTCTATAATTAGGCCTGTTTAAATTTTTTATTAAATCCAACTTTAAAAGTTAATTTCTTTGAATGTTATAAACCAGAATTTTTTAAGTAAAACATTTATTTTAAAAATTGTTTAATTTAAAAATGTTCTATTTTTAGAGGATTTATTGCTTTCGAATAGAATATCTATCGTTTCCCAGAATTGTTGGATTATTTGTTTAGCCATATCCAAATGAACGGCCTAGACACTGAAATGACACTAAACATAAACAGTAACCCATTCAGAAAATTAAAAAATTCACCGAAATGCCAAAAGTGTCAATGCTCGTTCATGGACCGTCATTATGGGACGCATTTGTGGCATTAATCCTTTGCAATTTGTTCCTTCAAAATATTCCGTTTAATATTGATTAATTTATTATTTTAATACCATTATCCTCATCCTCTGAATCCATTTCGTCCCTTTTCTCATCTCCATAAATGCCAACAATTAAATGATCGCCCAATTTGCTGGCCGCCTCCAAAAATTGCAAATGGCCAATGTGGAAAAGGTCAAAAAAGCCAGAAACGTAAACAACTTTTTTAGAAGCATTTCGGTTTAAGCGAATGTTAGAATCCATTTTTTGTCCATAATAAATAATTTTGTCAGCAAAATAGTCGATATAGTCCTGGGGCAATTCTGTGGAATTCTCTGCCAATGTCCACGGCGAAATTTCATTCTGTTGAAATTAATAACAAAAATTTAATTTTTCTACTTTGATTATTGTTTATACATAAATATTCTGTACCCAAATTTTGTATATTTGTCTATATCTTAGCAATCTTCAAAACTATTAATTAATAAAACTTTTCAAACATTTGTTTTTCTTTTTATTGAGCATTTTGATAATAAAATGATTGGCCATAAAAATAATTGACCGGAAAGTCACGGCCAAAAACAATTAAAAGTACTCGATTTTGGCATATTTAACGTTTTTAGTTAGTTAATCTTTTTTAACTTTCCAACAAATTTTTCTCTCATAAATAATAATATATATTGATTAAATTTTCTTAAGCTAATTTTATTTAAAAAAAAATTATTTGCTAATGTCAAATGAATAAATTTAATTTTGACTTTTAAATGTAAATTTTTACTTGTTTGAAAATGTTATTTTCTCCGAATTGGGCTAAAATTCGTTCCACCAAGGCGGTTGTGGAAACCGCAGCCGTTCTCGAACATTCTTTGTATCGGCCAGCTGCCTTGAGGAATTTGTAAGCGTCTGAGCCATCTGCCGCAATGGAAATGTCATCTATCAATTTAAAGGGGTAAATCTAATATTTGATGACTAAATGATAACCTCCATGAACACAAAATTGGCAATTGTATTTGTCCAATGTGTTCTCGGCATTCGGAAAATAAGGCGAATTTTCCACCAATTCATCCACCCAACGAATGGAACTGACAATGGCATAACGTTCTGAAGAGAATTAATTAATTTTGAAATTATTTCTATTTATGTATAACGAAATGATAATTGATAATAATGACATTTTTAACCCTTTATTTATATCCTTAAAGACATCTTTTGTAGTCAATATGATTTTAGGCTTATATTATAAATAACAATTCAAAAGAAAGGATTAATTAAATTTTAGAAATTTCTGATTTTATTGAGACATATCGAATATAATTTAATTGTATTAGATTAATTCAAAATTAATCGAGATGATCTGAATAAAAAATTTGTTGCTTTTTTGGATTTTAAAATCTTCGATTTTGAATAAAGAAAATTAAAGCAATCAATAATGCTTTTTAATTTTATAAATTGCAGGGATTTTTACGTTAAAGACAAAAAATTTTCTTAAAATTTTAATAACCCAGTCCAAGAAAGGAAGAAAAGCCTTTTCCAAATTTATTTTGACAATTCAATTCAAAATAATATGATAAATTTCATTACCTTCTTCATTGAAAACCGGTGGTCCTTTATGTTCACTAATGTCCTTATCAGAATGCACTCCAACCACCAAAATATTGCCCATGGCCTTTGCTTGTCTCATTTGATTTGCATGCCCAAAATGTGTGAAATCATAGCAGCCATCACACCAAACACGAATTTCAGAAGAATTCAGCATTTTAATTTTAATTAATTTTAATTTAATTTCTTAATGAAAAATTAAATAAAATTATTAAATATTTAAATGTAAATTAAAAATAAAACTTTTTTGACGGTTTTTATCGAATTTCGCATAATTAAAATAAATTGAGATCATTTTGCTCGCTTAGCTGCTTCGTTGTTCCTAAACTCTGACAGTTTATTGCATCCCATCCCAAATTTTGCAAATAAAATGAATCTATTTGCATATCTAAAAGGCAGTTAGCTTAATATATTGACTAACCAATGGTATATATGGACATTTTGAAATAATAATAAAATTTGGCCCAATTAGGCCATAATTCATAAATTTAAATTAAAAATATTTTATTAAATTAGTGGCCATGATTTGTCCCAAATTTTTGTTTTTCTGAATGAACAATAAAAACCATTATGGAGTTAGCTAACATATTGCACTATCAAATACATCAAAAATAATACAGGTTAAGTAACTGCTGTGTTAGGGTCCAAAAAGAACCTTACAATAAATATACTCAAAAATTTCCCGCTTGTTAACTTGTCACTATTTAATAATTCATCAAGAAATTAACCAATTTTGATGTCCATAATATATCTATTTTATCAATTTTATTTAATTTTTTCAAAATTAACAGAGTTATACCTAAAAAAAAATATTGAAAATAATCTTTATTTATATCATTGAAATTAGAAATATTTATATGGATATAAATATTCATCTATTTTGAACCAAATTTAAATAATAAATAATATTATTGTAGATAGGCAACAGTCTGCACTTTAATTTAATAATAAAATCATCACTATTGGTTCAGTTTTTGTTGAATTATAGATGGCGAGAAATTGGCCCGGTGACAAATTGTACTATTATTATCCTATCCCGATTGGCTACATTACGATAATTGGGATTGGGGAATTTAAAAATGAATTAAAAATGAGAATTTTGTTTATTTTTGAAAAGAATAAATACTCGCAAAAATGATCCCAATTTCAATGTTTGTTTGGGTTCAATTTTCGTAAGTTGGGTATATTTTTCGTAACTTAATTCAGAATTTTTTATTTAAATTGGTATAAAATAATATTGAAAATGAATTTTTTTATTTGAACAAATGGAAAAATTGATGCGAATGAGATCCATCGAGACAGTAAAACCGCCGATAAAAGTAGCGAAATTAATTCCTTTTTAAAATAATATTATTAGGCCAATTCCATAAATCTAAATTAAACAATAAAATTTTTGGGAATATTTGAACAAATGGCCGATCAAGCGAGACGGATTTTCCAACCCTGTTAAGGCCTGGCAAAAACTCAAAAGCTCACAGTCAGCATCTTTTCCTTCATGGCCGAATGGCGAAGAGGAGATAGTTGAGAGAGAGAGGCAAATGAGGGTAAGGGGGGCGGAGGTCGCGGGTTCGAATCCTACCAGGGGCAAATATTTTTTTTAGTTGAACAAAAGATAGGAATGGGTTTATGCGGTGGAGAAATCGGTTTAAAGGGTGGTTTAAATTTTTTAAGTGCGCATTTAGATGAAAATGTGTTTTAAAATGGAAAATGATGTATTTTGAAGGAATAAGTTCCGAATTTAAATTCTAAATTAGACAATGAATTTTTTGGGAATATTTGAACAAATGGCGGATCAAACGAGACGGATGAAAGCAATGTTCGAACCTTTTCAAACCCAAAAATATTTTGCACAAAACTCTGACTGTTGTATGTCCAATAATTTTTTGGTACCAGTCATTTGATTGATGCTGATGTGGACAATACTAAATACAAAAATGGAATTTTATTTGACTACCAAAATAGCTGAAATTGACAAATATGATGGAAATTTGGTGGATGAATTGGCATCATTTTCGGCATCAAAATTCGTGGGAACAAACATCTGCTGATTGATGCTGATGTTAACAATAAAATATCAAAAAATCGAGAAATATTTGCTAATCATGAGGGATGGAAAATGATGGGATACACCCCAATGGGCGCAGGCCAATTGGACGCTAGAGCCAAGTCTTGGCTATTGAAGGTTATATAACTTAAAAAGATTGGTTTAGTTTTTCGGAAAATATGCCTTCAAGAATAAGCATTAAACCATTTTGCATCATTTTTTCGACATCTTTGCCCGTAACTTTTTGAATTTTAAACCGTTTTTTATGAATTCTATATAATTCGATAGATCTTATCAAACTCTAATCTGACATTAAAATTGTTTAAAAAAATTTGTGTGCTTTTCATATTATAAAGCTTTGCGTCCAATTGGCCTGAGCTCATTAGGGATTCTACCTAAAATGATGGCAAAATTGGCGAATCAATTCCTTTTCTATATCATAATTTAAAATTTTCCATTTACAAATAATTATATAATATAAAAAATTATATTTTCGTTAATTTCGTGTTATTTTTTGTTCCAAATTTCTCAACTTCTAGCAGGCAATATTTCGAGATTTTTTAAAGTATCTGAATTATTCCAGAAAAATCCGCTTTACCCAAATTTGGAGTTTAAAAATTTAATTTATAATTCGTGGTACATTCATCAGCCAATGCTGAATTTGAAAATAAAATACAAAAAAAGTCGAAATATTTGCGGATCAAACGTAACTGAAAATTATGGAAAATTTGCAAATGAATTTACAGTTTTTCTGGATCAAAATTTAAAATTTCAGGATGAATAAATTAAGTTTTTGCGTCAATGTATTTTGTGTTGGATAGGTGGCATAGCTATGCAAATGTTAGGGTAAAAGGATTAAATGAAATTAGTAGTAGCTTTGAAATTATTATAACTGCTGGCATGTGCTTTGTGTGGTCAAATGATTTTATCAAATATTAAAAATATGGTTTTGTTGACAGAGCAATATTTGATATTAAAAAAAAGATAATTTTTTACCCCATCCAGAAATAGTTTTTGATTTTTAATATCAGAAACCGGTTTTGGAATTTATAAACTTTATATTAATTAGTAGATCTCAATGGGACGCATCGAATGGTATTTAAAAATATCAGCAGGTTTTTGTCCAAAATTAAATTGTTAAAAAAAATAAAAACTTGAAATATGGTTTAAAGGGTTCAACGGACTCGGTTTCGATTTAATATCTAAGAATTGTATATGTGAAACACGCGTTTCGATGAGCTCTACAAATTGGTAAGATTTGTAGAGTCTAAAAGTGTTACTTTTGGATTAAAAAAATAAAAAGTGGATTAAAAAAATAAAATGGTAGGCAAAATGTATTTTATTGAAAAATATTATTAAACTTAATAATATTTTTATAACATTAGATTAATTTCCTTTTTTAATACTTTTTGAAATTACAATGAATCCCAAAATTTGGATGATCTATTATTAGGATCATCATTTTCTCTTCCCAATAATCAATGTCCATTCATTTTCATCTCATCCACAAATTTACTTATTTCCCTTCTATATTAATCTTCTTTCGATTGTATTTCTCCTTCCATTCTCGATTCCGGCTATTCCTATATATTCTCATTTATGAATTATGATGATTGATGAATCATCTCGATCCCGAGTCCCGATATAATGTTGCAGCCGATCTTGTTTTTTTAGCCGATTTCGATTTCGGCTAGCCGATCTCGTTTTTTCTGACAGAAATAGTACAGTGGAAGACATTGTAGTTTGTGACTAATGGCCATATCTCAGTTCCTTGGCCACTTAGAGTTTTAATTCTTTTTCCTAGCCCTAACCTACCCTACCCTAACCCTAAAACCCATGCCGGCCTGACCATAGCCCTAGCCCTACCCTAGTAAAACCGGTTTGAAAACCCGAAATTTCAATTGGCCATAACTTTGGTTCAAACTTGTCAAATCTTTCTGAAATTGAAATCTTATGAAGAAAACCGACCCTGACGAATCGAATGAGCTATAGATCAAGTCTGTATGATAACTAGAACATGCCGAAAACGAGATCGGCTAAAAAAAAGATCGGCTGCAACATATACACATTACACATTCACACAATTCTCTCGGATTTGTAGCACAATATAACTTTTCCATTTCCATCCACTCTCATTTTTATGCGGAATCAATAAACATCGCATTTTCGAGAGCACATTTTTGGGTGAGAAAGAATTGGGCTTGGGACAAGGTCTGAGCTTTTATATCCAATAATTGGCGCGGATGTGTCCATTCGCTAGGCAGTCCTATCTATCGGCTTCATCATTCTAAAATTAATTCCACCATTCCCGAAATTCCATTCCGCAAAAGTAGGTTCTTTCTATCCGAATAAATCGTCAACTATGTCATGGTTTAATGGAACTTAATTATAATTGCCTAGTATATCTATCAAGTTAGAAAGTGCAAAAATATTTATAAAATTGCTAAATTTTGTCTCATTTTTTCCACTCTTTGGTGTATAAATTATTGCAATTTAAATCAAATCCTTAATTCTTTCATTATCAATCGATCCCAATCCAAGGCTATATAATTATAAAAAATTTGCTAAAAATTAAAGCTATATTTAGTTGGAAACATAAAGCAAAATTCGGGTCAAACTTTCACTAAAAAAACAAAATGAAAAAATGTTTACACTAAAATCAATAAAAATAAAATTACGGCTATTTTCCTCTTCAACTTCATTTATTGTTGTTGACCAATGATCATATTTTGTTCAGCTGGAAAAATGCTGGGAAAACAACACTTTTTCTCATATTTTTATTGTGCACCAATGAAAGTACAAAGTCCATCCACCCATTCACGCAACAAACCACCTCTTATTTTTTTAATCTTTCCCGCCCATCATATCAGTCCATTTTCCCCTTCCAATTCCATAGAATAAATAAATTTCAAAGATCTTTCCGTTTTTCCCTTTTAATTTTTCGTGATAATACTAATTTGCCCAAAAGCCAAACATAAAGTCATTGAATTTTGCCTCAAAATTTTTCATTTTGTAAAATTGAAATTTTTTCGGACTATATTATATTATTTAGCCATAAAAAGAAAATTTTAGGACTTAATAGTTAAGATTTAATTTAAATCAAGGGATAAAGTTGATAGAGTTTAAAATGGAGCCTGAATTGACCAAGTTTTATAAGCTCAAAAATGTTAATTTTTCGACACGAAAATTTTTAGATAAATTCAGTGATTTTTTGAATAAATTTATAATTATTTACAATAAATTTATTACGATATTTTTATTTTAAATATTACAATTTTAAAATAAAAATTTTCAAAATTATTTAATTATTATTAATGAAAAAAAAAAAACAAAATTTCGCATTTCTCTGGGCCAACGAATTATATTCAGATTAATTCATAAATAATTCCTCTTATTCCTTATTTTTCCCACCAAATTTAATCTTGAACCATATTCCATAATTCTTTTAATATTTATTTATATTGCCAATTTATTTGACCTCCAAAAATTCTATTATTCTACTTTTTAGAATTTGCATACTAAAATGTTTTTCTGGCTTTGGACGAGTTTAAATTTTGTAAATCTTCTAATTGCTTCCGTTTATTTCGCCTTTTGGCGATCAATTTTCTGGTTTTGGAATTTATTCAAACGAAAGAAAAGCGTCAACTGTGCAAACATGAATAAACTTTTACTGCTGCCGGCAATGGAAGTAGCCGAAAAGATTCGTCGGGGCGAGGCTAGTTTTTTTGAAGGGGAATTTTTTATTGGATTTTTATATTTTCTTGAGAGAATATAAAAAATAATAAAAAAAATTGCGCATCTGAATTTTGTGCTTTAAATTTATTTTTAATTTATTTTTTTAAAATTAATTTTTCATATGATTATTAATTTATTATTTTATAGCCTGATACCCGATTGCAATAAAGTGATTAATAAGGATAAGGAATTAATGGATTTAACGGAAATTGAATAAAAAATTATGACCTATCTAAATAGGCCAAAATTAAACAGTTTTAAATGTTTTCGGCCATAAATAATCTGGCTAATTATACATGATAAATCATTTTTGATATTAATTTGTTTTATAGAAAGAGTTTTACAAAATGATATAAAAGTTTTATAAATTATTTGTAAAATTTCTGAAAATTTGATGACAAATTTACTGCACTAAATTTCAAATAATTAAAATTATTTAGAATTTAAAGTAAATAAATTATTATAAAATTCCCAATAATAAAAAATATTTAATTTTTTAATTATTTTTATAGTTATCTTCCACTCAACTCGTCCAAGCATATATCGCCCAAATTCATCAAGTGAATGAACAAATCAACGCAGTGGTTGCCAATAATTTTGAGTCTGCCCTAAAGCAAGCCAGCGAAGTTGACTCATATTTGCAATCTTTGGACAAGTCTTCGGATGAATATAAAAATGTCTGTCAGAGAATAATTATTCATTGGCTTATTTTTTAGTTGCCAATTGATAAACCATTGTTGGGCATTCCATTCACGGCAAAGGACAATATTTTGATCAAAGGATTTCTGGTCACTGCTGGCGTTCCGGCCAGAAAAAATATTGCCCCTTGCGATAGGGATTCGGAATGCATTAAAAGGTAGGGTACATTTTTATACGATGGGACAGAAGTCGAGATTGGTCATTCTTTTGTCCATATCTCAAAAAGGCAATTACCGATCTTGGTAAGTGGTATGTTATAGGAAAGCCCTAAATGAGTCTCTCTAAAATTTATCACTCTAATATTTTTTTTTTTTGAAATTTACATTATTAAAAGTTAAATTGCGTGTGTAATAAACTCAAATTTATTGAAGAAAAGCCGTTTATTTTAAAAGTGATTTTAATTTTTTATAGAAAACCAATTTTTAGAGATGACATATCAATATCAAATTTCAAAATTGGGTTTTCTTCCATATAGAATTATGAGACCAAAAGTTTTCAAACAATAAATTATCTTGTTTTGGAATTAGAAAATTTTTTTACAAATTTATATTTTAATAATTAAAAAATAAATTGATAATATTTTTTTTGGAAATCAGCAGAGATGCAATATTTAAAAGGCGAATAATTAAGAGAATAATAGCAATTTTTAAAAATGACCGATGAGAAGAGAATAACAAATTGTCAAAATCAAAATTGTCAAAAAATGTGAAAAAAAATAAGAGAGTACCCTTATTGAAAATCTCATTATTTCAACAATTAATCTTATCAAACCAAAACATAATTATTAAAAAATTAAACAGGCTTAAAGCAGCCGGCTCCATCCTATTGGCTGTCACCAACGTTCCAACACTGTGCATTTGGTGGGAAACAAACAACTCAATCTATGGCCGAACAAAGAATCCATACGATTTACGAAGAAATCCGGGCGGAAGTAGTGGAGGTGAAGGTGCATTGATTGGTGCCGGCGGATCACTGCTTGGATTGGGCAATGATGTTGGCGGTTCACTCCGAGTTCCGGCTACCTTTTGCGGAATTTATGGGCTAAAACCGGGTCCAGGTATTTGAATATTAAAATGTTCTATTAGGTGCGAATAAATTATTTTTTCAGAGTTAAATTTTTGTAAAAAAAATTAATCTAGAAAGAAATCCAAATATTTTATTATCTACTCTTTAATCATTATTTAAATTATTTTACTTATTTATAATTGTTGTTTTTATAATTTTCATAATTTAATATTTAATTTTAATTTTTGAATAATTTTTAAATTAATTTATTATTTTACTTCGAAATTCGAAATTTTAGGAAAAATTTATTTTAGAATTTTGAATATCTCTTAATTTTTTTTCAAAAATTCCAAAATTTTTTATAAAACTTTTAATCAACAAAAATCTATAAAAATGAAAGAAAAATTAAAAAAATAAAAGTTTAATATAGAAATATTTAATTTATTCATAAAAATAAAATTGTTCAAAAATAGTTTTTTTGTTCATTATGGAAAAAAATTTTAGCAAAGGTTTTTTTAATCCAACTTCTAAACCAAAAAATCTGGAAAAATCATTGAACAACCTATCTATAACAGAATAAATATAACGGTAACAAAATTTAAACATATTAATTAAATTTCGCAAATTTTAGGTGTTCTTCCACCGGCTGGAGTGTTTCCCCCAATTAATGGTGGCTATTTGGCCCAAATGTCCACAGCCGGCCCAATGTGCCGATATGCAAAGGATCTCAGACTACTTTTGAGGGTATAAGTAAATAAATTATTTTTATTATAATTTTTACTATTCAAGCAATTTTTATTTAGGTTCTGGCAGGCAAAGAAATTGTTGACCAATTACTAAAACTTGATGAACCAGTTGAGTTGCAAAAAATCTCCGTTTACTACATGGAAGATATTCAACAATTATTTTGCGAAAATTTGCACATGCTCCAAAGGGAATCAGTCCGGAAAGTAAGCTGATTAATTTAAATTATTCTAAATTAAAATAGATTTTTTGAATTATATTTTATATGAAAAAATTAATTGAAATTGCTGAAAAAAAATTGACAAAATAATTATAATGGTTTAAGATAGGATTGTCCAAATTTGGTTTTATAAAGATGCCGGTTTTAAAACCTAAAAATGTCATTTTTCACTTTCTTCTATTTTGATTATTTGAGCAAAATTTTTTTTCAGTTTCTCTTTTTTCGGTTATTTTCAATTAAAATTTCCCAATTTTGGTTCCAAATTTCAGCAATTTTCCCAAATCGAATGGATTTTGGATAATACTAGTTTCAAGTTTTTAAACTTCACAAACCATGTTCATCAAAGTGCATCGAAAGATATATAATTTATCATAGCATTGTGAAAATTAAGAGATATTTAAAGTTTAAACCGATTTTAATTTTTAGTTCAGAATGAGTGGGAATTATTTAAACCTTAACGAAACATAATCAAATGAAGCATCTTCGCAAGATCTATTTATTTTATGAATAAAATGTTTATGGATCTAAAAGATAAACTGTTTAAATCTTTTCCCCAATTAAATATTATTTCCTCCATTTTAAGGCCGTCGACTATTTCGACAAAGAGTTGGGAATGTCGACGGAACGAGTGAATTTCTTTTGGGCCCATCAGGCTTTGTACATGTACATAATCAGTTTTGAAGTGGCCGATTATCCCAGTTTGACGGAGGCAATGGCAAATTATGAGGTTGAAATTTATTATTTTCAATTTTTACTCAAATTTTAATAGTACAATGTGAATTGCGCTGCAGAATTTTTCAAATTCCTTCTTGGCCGCTCCGAACACACAATAATGACAATTGTGAACGGTTTTTGTGCAAGTCAATTACCTCATCCGCCAAAATGGTTTAAAAGATTTGTAAGTTCTCTGATCAAATAAACATTAAATGTGTATTCAAAATTAAATAAAAAAATATTTATTTCCTATTTAATAAATATACTACTTTTATATATGAATTTTTATTTAATCTCATTTTATTAGCATTAACACTATTTATTATTAATTTTTGTCCAACTAGAATGCATGCACAATTTTTATAATAAATCGACAAATTTATTTTGCATATCAATTTCATGAATTTTAGATCAAAAAACAATTTCCTAGGGGTTAAGAATGATAATAATATAATCACACCTCTATCTCCGTTTTTATTCTATTTACCAAATGCTAACGTTTACCATAAATAACACATTTTTGTAAATGTTGACATATTCTTATTACAAAAAACAGCCAAATTAGGATTAAAATGAGGCTTTTTGGACTATTTAATACTAAAAATTTTAAAATTTTTGATGATTTAAAAATATTAAAAATTGAAATTTTGGCATAATACCCAGAATTTTAAAAATTTCTATTATAACATTTCAGATTAATGCAAAACGCGATAAACTCCGTGAAGAAATTGTTGATTTGCTTGGCAACAATGGCATTTTGCTCTTTCCATCATTTGCCACTCCCGCTCCATTCCATAATCATGCCGTTTGGACGCCTTTCAATTTCTCCTATAATGCTCTTTGGAATGCACTTGGTAATGTTCTATATTTTTTTAAATTTATAATTTTTTCTATCTTAATCAAGAAGGGTATGATAGAATTTGATCATCCGAATTTTAAAAAATAAATTAAATTTTAAATTAATATTATTAAAGTGAGCAAATTGCTAATATTTTATTAACGCTGATTGGGATGAGCCTAATTGAGAAATACTTTTAGTGTATTTGATGTAAAATTCATGGTTGTTATTCAATTAATAAATTGTAATAAAGGCCAATGTGGCATTTTTGTTGTTTTTTGGCCAAATTTTTTCTAATCAATTATATTTAATCAAAAATTTGGGTTTTAAAATTCTCTATAGAAAGAGCATGCCGAATCCTTTTTAGAAGCTATATCTTTATTAGAAGCCTGTACTTTATTAAGAGCCCCTCCTCTCTATAGCTTCTTTGAAAATTAAAATTAGTGCCCTCGTCTCCCTCTTTAGAAGCCACTCTCTATTAGAAATCCCCCATCTATTAGAAATTCCTCTCCCCCCTTATTAAGAGCCCCCTCTAGAGGGTCATTGAAAATTGGTCCCACCAGTGATACTAAAATTAATTTCTAGGTTTTATCAATAGCTTAAACGATTTCTGGGATGCTATCAAAATGCTTAAAATTGAATTAACCTACTAAAAATGGCATCAATTAATTAATTTTGTTTATTTCATTTTTCAGCTCTTCCTGTTCTGACATGTCCACTGGGTATGGGCCCAGATGGCCTGCCAACATCCGTGCAAATTGTTTGTTCACCCAATTGTGAACGTATTTTAATTCAAGTGGCCGAAAAATTGGAACAAGCATTTGGCGGATGGACTCCACCAAAATAATTACATTTTGTGATAAAAATTTTCATATTTTTTCAAGCCATTCTTTTCAAGTCATTTTCTTCCTTTTTAAGGAATTACTACAAAGTTTTATTCGAATTAATTTAAAAAAATCTGCCATTCTTGTTTAGTTCATTTTTAAATGATTTAATTTTGATATGAATTAAATTATATTGAAATAAATTTTAAAAATCAAAATATTTTAAAAACTAAAGTGAAGCAAATCACCGCTAAAACTTATAAGGTTGACCAAAGTTCGACTGGGATTTCCATAAAATCCTTTTTTCGGTTTTTAAAAAAAAAGTCAATTTTCGATTTCCCTTATTTTCAGTTTTAAAGAAAAAAATTCCAAATTTCGATATTAAATTTCATAGGTTTCTGAACCCGAACCGATTTTAGTGAACCATATTAAAAAGCATAAAAACTTAAAATTAATAAAAAAAAAACTCTAAATTCCCTCAAATTAAATTCCGATATAAATGTCCTAAAGGCTCGAGCATTGAAACCATTTGACGAATGTAAAGCTATGTTTACAATTACGGCACATGGAATAAAGAGGAGTAGGAGTAGGATTTTTTTTGAGTAATTTAATTCATCGGAATCGGCGTCGGATCTTAAAAAATTTTTTTCTAATCATTAAAAAATTTTCAAATTTATTTTATCCGATGCAATAAAGTGTCCTCTATTTTTCGGTATTAAATTTATTTTTTAAGACAGTTACAAAAATTTTATTGACCGTACTCAAACCTATTCCTATTTATTCAGACGCGCACCTGATCCAGTTATTTAAATGTAGCTTAACACCACGAAAATAAAATATCCCATTTCATTTTTCTGATAAAAATTTTCATAACTTTTTTCAATATATTTTTTCCTATTTCAAAAAAATTACATTGCAAAGTTTTATTCGATTAAGAGAAAATTAACAGATTCGCTTATTTATTTCAAGAATCTTTCAATATCAAATTTAATTAAACTGCCGAATTCTTTCCATTACGGCCACATAATATTTTGCCTCATTCCATTTTAGTCCCAATCTCATCAACAGTCTTCTCAACATCATTAGGGAAAAATTTATTTAGAATTGAATCGGCAATTTTAGCAATTTCCTTGGATTCATGTTGTTTCAAAGCCACCAATTTGTTAAAAATGCCACATTGCTTGACACGTTTGCAGACATCAGCCAAAATATTTGGTTCAGCCTAAAAATATAGAAAAATGTAGTATTTAATAATTTCTGCTTTTTCAAAAATAATTTTTTTTATAAATTAAAAAAAAATTAAAATATAAAGAAAATCAGTTTTTTTTCATTAGTCAAAAATCAATCTTTCAAGATATTTAAAAAATTTTATGAAATTGGATTTCTTTTTCTATAAAAGTAAAAAAAACATTAATTGGCCAGAAAATTATGGCCAAAAACAAAACTATCTGATTATGATTTTAGCCTATTTTCTATGAGTTATATTATGTATAATAGTGATATTCATGCTAAAAATTAATGTAATATAGCAAAAATTCCGTTACAAAAATTTCATACACTTATGTAAAAATGTTATAAAATCGAACCATAGTAAAATTTTCGAGGACTTGAAGCGTAAGCAAGATGAGTTTTTCTTCACTAGCCGATTTGATGAACAAAACCATATCCGGAATGAAGTCAAGAGCCAATGCAATGTTCTCTTTTGGGCCTGAAGTTAAATAGTCAATAGCTTTACAAGTGTCAATTTTGCATTCGATATCCTGTGATAAACAAATAAATTCCAAATTTATCTTTATTCCTAATTCCAATCATACATCATATTTGAGCAAGGAAGCAATTGGCTGAACAAGTTGGACCAATAAATCATTAGATGGAAGTGGTTTATGATAACACAAAATGTTAATACACCAAGCAATTATGCATACAAAAGTGCCTTTCAGATTATTCATCCGTTTGCCTAATTCAACCACCACTGGAACAATACCGCCGGCAATCACATCATCTCGACATTTTATGCTATCGCGGGCAATATTCGAAATGGCCCAGAGAGCCTTCAATATCAATATCAAATTGAATTTTGAACAAATTTAAAACCTGTTCAGCCAATTTATTAGATTTTGAAGTGCACATTTTCAGCAAAGGTTCAATGCCATTTGCATCCAAAATTGCCCATGTTTGTGCTGAATTCCCAGAAGCAATATTGGTGAGTGCCCAAGCAGCTTCATATTGAATTTTTTCATCCTTTAATTAATGAATATTTAATTAAATGGTAGAAATGATTCTATAATTATATTATGTAAAACAATTCGATGATTTTTTCAGACCAAAATATTTTATAAAGTTGTCCTTAATGTTTTAGCTATCTATTTGATAAATTAAATTAGAAATTTTATATATACATTTATCAATATCAATTTAAATTAATATTATTTGGTTAAAATAACACACCTGAATGCTCAATGCTTTAACCAAACAATTGATAAAGCCCAATTTGATGATTAGATCAAATGTTTCTTTTATGGTGTTGGAATCTGAAACAGCTCTACGCAACGACTCAAACACCAAACGCAATTTCTCATTGCTTGTAGGATCGCACTGATGCAACGATATATTCATCTTTGGATTTTTTAATATAAATTTATTTAAATTATAGAAAGAATTTCTTTAATTATAATATAAAAATACACAGATTTTTTTTTATTAATGATGACAATCAAATTTTATATTCAATCAATAAATTGCATCTTTAATGCTTCAATTTTGTAAGTATTATTCATTTGAAAAAACTAATTATAAATTTGGTATTTATTATTATAAATATTAATAATTTAAATAAACAAACATACATGAATGCTGAGTGCTTGAACCAAGCAATTGATAAATCCCCATTTGATGACTGGATCAAATTTTTGCTCGATTTGATCATATATTTTGGTGTCTGAAACTGCTCGAAGCAATGACTCGAACACCAAACGCATTTTGTCCTTATTTATAGGATTGAGTTGATCCAGCAATTTTTCCATCTTTTAATTATTTATAATACAGTATAAAAATTTATTTATTTAAAAAATAGAATGAGTACTTTTCAATTTTGGGTCCCTTTTTGTATAAATGGAAAAAGGATAAGAAAATAAAAGATGAGTTGGGACCAGTGGGTCCCGGGTTAGGTGTAAAGGTAAAAATTTTTTCGCCTAATTATTATAGGGTCTAGCCAATCGCTGCCCGAAATGTATCTCTAAAGAGAACTGTAAATTTTCTCTTTTGTTTTAGGGATAGGACTAGATGTACGTGCAATGCTTAGCTTATTTTTATCTTGTCCCTGAAATGACTCCTAACTCTAATCCCGATCACCCAGGGGATATTTCAATGTTTCACTTTTGGGAAAAAGGGAGCCGGAATCAACAAATACCATAATATGTTCGACTTACACCAATTTCCGGTTTATTCTTTTCCATCTGCTTCAACGCGCATTCCTTTTCCGCTAATTCTGCCTTCAATTTTTCACATGTATCCTTCAATTCTTCATATGCGCGATTCTTTTCAGCATTTTCCGCTTTCAATCGCTCAATTTCCTTCTTTTCTTCCTCTTTTTCCTTCAAATTTTCATCATTTGCCGTTTCCAATTCCTCCAATACCTTCACATTTTTGTCCATTCCTTTTCCTCCTTTTAATTCCTCCATTTCCCTTTTCATTCCATCCATTTCTTTCTTTATTTCACCGAATTTTTCGCCAATTAGGAAATTTAATTGAATCAACGAATGCCCATCTTGACCACCGTTTCCATTGGCTTTTATTGCCAATACGTCGGTCTATAATTTAAAAATAAAAAATATATATAAATTAATTTTTCCCTATTTAATTTACCTCCAATTTTTAATTTTTTCCACCATCGTTTGCATATCCATTTCAGTCGATACACCAATTTCACTTAAATCCAATTTATCAAAACTATCGTCTTCATCAGCAGAAGTTATTCCATTGTCATTTTGATCCATAATTTTCATTGGAATTTCCGAATCAAAATTTGAAAAAAAAATTTTAAGCTTAAAATGTATAATTTTATTATGACATTTTTTGAAAATTTCAGTTGAATATGATTTTTTATGAATCCAAGCCAAAAAAAAAAACAAATCACATAATTTTTTGTTAAAATTTTTGGAAACACGGCGGCAGAAATTTTTAGATGGTAAATGAATATCGAAAAAGGACAGGGAACATTTGTAAAGAAAAAACAAGTGAGGCAAAATTCATAAATCAATCCTTTTTTTTATTCTGTCATTTGATGGCCGAGGAGCGAGGACGAGGGGCGGACGGGCATAAAATGTAGAGGATTTGAGAATGATGGAAAGTTTGGGTAAATTGCCTCAGGCAAAAATTTGAATGCAAGAATGAACAAAGGAGGGAGACGATCTTAGATTCTTTTTCTTTTGCAATTGCAATATTCCTAAATGTTTTGATAACGAGACTTAAAGAATTTGCCTTTCTTAGAAATAGACAATATCTTCAACAAAAAATAGTATTCAAATTTTTGCCAGAGGGAATTTTCCTTAAAATATATATTATAAATTTATTGGAATATTCCTAAATGTTTTGATAAAGGGACTCACAGAATTCGCCTGCTATATACAATATCTTCAAGAAAAAATATTCAAATTTTTTCTCAAAAGGGAATTTTCTTTCCCTCTCAAACTCTCAATCAAAAAAGAATATAAAATAAAATACTAAAAGCAATGGCATTACAAATATTTTTATAATTAATGCAGATTATTAAAATAATTGAAATTAAAATGTTTTTTGCAAATGGCAATCAACAATTTAGTGAAGAGGAAAAGACCAATTTGAGCAAGAAGAATGACAGGAATAAAAATATCCAAATTAAAATAAGTGATTGGACCCATCAAACGGGCTGCACTTTTCCATTCCGGCAAATCACCTTCCCCATGCAAAAATAACAAATCCAAGTTGGCTTTCAGCCTTTGTTCTGCACTCATTGGTTTATTTCGAATTAGTCGTTTTGTGCGTTCCGAATTCTTTTTGTAGATTGGATTTTTCAAAATCTGTGCGAATAAATAAATGATGTATTAATTCTAAGTTTTTATTCTGATTTTTAATTTAATTCTGATTTCTAAGTTTTTATTCTGATTTTTAATTTAATTCTGATTTCTAAGTTTTTATTCTGATTTCTAATTTTTATTCTGATTTCTAAGTTAGTTTTTATTCTAAGTTTTTATTCTGATTTCTAAGTTTTTATTCTGATTTCTAATTTTTATTCTGATTTCTAAGTTAGTTTTTATTCTAAGTTTTTATTCTGATTTCTAAGTTAGTTTTTATTTAAGTTTTTATTCTGATTTTTAATTTTAATTCTGATTTCTAAGTTTTTATTCTGATTTGTAATTCTGATTTAATTCTGTTTTCTAATTCATTTATCCTTATTTATTAATATAAACCTCATTTATTGCATTGGCCAAAGGGGAATGATCCAGAAGGATTTGTTGTCTTTTTATCCTAATTCCCCATCCATTTCTCGCCGCCAATTTTGCATTCCTCAATTGGTCATCAAAAAATGGGATTCCAATCATTGGAACGCCATAAAATGCTGATTCCATCAGGGAATTGAAGCCGGAATGACTGATGAAAAGTCGCAAATTTGGATGTGCTATGGAATAAATTTGAGGTGTGAATTATTTTGCAAAAAGTGGAAGATTAATTATTCACCTAAAAGCTTCGTCTGCGGAATCCATCCAGCAAAGAAAACATTTTCCACTCCGAATGATTTGGCCAAAATGTTCATATTTTCCTTAAAATGGTAAAAAAAAATATAAAAAATTAGTCAAAAATTCTGTATTATTGACCACTTCCTCTTTGTCAACTTTCATCACAAAATGCAATGTTGGATGTTCGGCCATTGCCCGTAACAAATTTTCCAAAAATTTTTTCGGCATCATCGAAGTCCTAACATGCGTTCCCAATGAGACCAATGCCATCCCATCCATTTGCCTTTCGGAATTAATGAATTGTTTAGGTAGGTCCAACATATTGCTTCCATTTTCATATTCCTCCAAACCGAATGGACCCAATGGAATTACATTTGATTGGAATGGCCTTGGAAATTCGAGAAATTCGTCGGCCTCAACAAAACAAAGCGACGCTTCACGGGCAAGTATATCCAAATCGGGAAAATTTGCACTAAATTTGTGGAACAATTTATAAATTCTTTAAAAAGATTGAAAATTCTACCCATAATGTTTTCGAAACATTTTCTGATAAATCGCCGTATTCTTATCAACCAATTTCCTTCCAATTTCGACGCCAATTATATTCCAAAATCTTTGAAAATAGTCCATTTCGTGATCAGAACAATCTGTGGGCATCATTGAGGGGACATGGCTCGGTGGAAATGGTAAGCCCATCAGATCGGTTGCATATTCAAAAAGTGCCATACTTGGAAGGAATTATTTTGAAAATATTTTTAAAAATAATATTATTTTACATTTTTTATTCTGATTCTGATTTTATTCTGATTTTTCATAAATCTATTTCTGATTTGTTTTAATTTGTAAATTATAATTAGGATTATATTCTGATTTTTTAAATTCTGATTCTGATTTTATTCTGATTATAAATTTTAATTCTGATTTTTAAAAGCTGATTCTTATTAGATTCTGATTTATAATTTTAATTTATAAAACTAATTCTGATTTTATTTTGATTTGTAATTTCTGATTCGGATTTTATTCTAATTTTTAAATCTGATTCTGTTTATATTCCGATTTATAAATTTTTATTCTAATTTTATTTATATTCTGATTTAATTTATTTTATTTTGTTCTGAACTTATTTTGATTTGTAAATTTAATTATCTATTTAAATCTGATTTTGTACCTTGTTATTAATATTTGCGTTTTGATGCCCAATAAATGTCCAATCCCGGTAGCACAAAGCAAAAAAGGCTCATAAATGATTGCATCAAATTTGTAGGCCTTTAGATTTTCAATGACTTCTGGCGATGAAATTATTTCCTAAAAAATAAAAATTAAATTTTTTTAAAAATTTTTCTAAACTTCACAAATTGGCAACATTGTGTTTTGCCAAGATTGTGCCATCATATAGGTTGAATAAAATTCATCATCTTCGAACATTTTTGCAATATGAACCCGATAATCTTCACTCATTATGGTTTCATTAGGTTTTGTGGAATTATTTTTTGCAGGAAGAAAAATTCGTTTAGCCAATTTTGGACCTTCAAATTTCTTAGGATCAACATGAGCTTCGGGTTCAAATGAAACCTATTGGTGGGGTAAAGAGGATAAGTAAATTTTCAATATTCCTGATTGAACGATTTTTGCGCATTCAAATAATGGGCATTTATCTCAAATCACAATTAAACATCTCTATAAATACATTTATATAAGAAATTCTGATGTAAAGTATTTGATATTAAATTGATAAATTTTAAATTGCTAGAAAATTATGGCCAAAAATTTAAAATTCATCATTGTAAATTTTGACATTTTTCGTATATAATTTTATGAAATTTTTAATATATCTACTAATTCTTTATCTAATCAATTCCTACCAATACATTTTGTAAAAATTGAAAGATTAAAATTAATAATTAATTGGCAAATTTATTAAGCATATTGCTTAAAATTTGTTCACTATTGGTTTCAAAATCGGAATATGATATGGGCTAATTTTTTTTTAAGAATTTTTAAAGAATTAAATATTAATACTGACCACATTATAGCCAGCTTTGGCAATTGCATCGGCAATCCGAGAGTGGAAAATGACATGACTAGAAAATATTATTAAAAAGTTTTTATTACTTTCTTGAATATTGAACCTTCCTCCATAGCCTGGAGCAAATAAAAGTAAATTTCGATGGGCTAATGAGAGAATTAATATTGTAAAAGAAAGGAAAGATAGAAGAAAATTGCCAAATATTGAATACATTCTGAAATTTGAAAGTTAAATAAATTATGGATTTTTTGATGGTTATAAAATTTTTAAATTAAAAAATCGAAACTAAATTTTAGTCATAATAATAAAAATTTATATAAATTTTATATATTAATTAATAATTAATAAAATGACAATGTTAAAAAAATTCAAAGGAAAATATATTTAATTCTCATTCAGCATGTATCAATTAATTTATCAGATTATGATTGAAAATTTTGGAAAAATGAAGAAAACTTTTCATGAGAATTACCAAACAAATATTTGAATGGACATATATTTAAATCGATGGCATGAGTTAATATAAGGCCAGCATTATCAGTTATCATTTCTCATTTATCAGAATTGGTTTTAAAAAAAGAAAGAGTTCCTTCCAATTAATTTCTTTTATATCATTTTGAAAATATTCTTTTTTTAGATAAAAACAATAAAAAAATTTTCATTTTTCAGTTATTATTTTCCTTTTTAAAATAATTACAAAGTTTTAAATGAAACTTTTTAATTTAATTAAATTATATATTAAAAATAAATTTAAATAAATTTTTAACAAATACGATTGGGATGGGAATATTAAAAAATTACAAGGAAGTGGATATAAAAATTATCACTAAAAGTCATAAAAAAATTAACAAATTAAATTTAATATTATCCCTCAAAATTCCGATTTTAAAATTTCTCCAAAGCGAATCATGATCTACGATAAAAGTGTGAAATTTTGCCTTATAGTCAAATAGAAGTTTTCTTTTTCTACTGCGGTCGAAAACGCTCAGCAGAGGGGATTGTTCGGGTGATCAATTTTTGCGAGAAATTTGGAGAGAAAATTTTGTAAATTTTTTATGCACACATGATGAAATATGATTTGAGAACGAGGATTCCAAGGATTTCGAGAAGGTTTTAAAAAAATTCAGCAATTCAATCATCACGTTTTTCCTTTTCAACATAGAAAATTTAAATTCATTTCATTTATCTTTCACTTAAAAATATGATTTCATTTTATTAAAAAAAAGATGATGTCATTTTTTAATTTTTTTTTTAATTCCCACGAATTGTACGATTTTATCCATTTTTCATTAAAAAGTGAATTTTTCAATAAATTAATCATCATTTATTTTCGAGTATTCCCTTCATCCAATCATCATTTGCCATCATACCCAAAAGCAAAAATTACCTTTCCTCTTTCAAAGTCGTTCATTTCATTTATATAATTTTCTCGTAAAATTGAGTGATCGACTAAATCGGCAAACCAAAATTTTCCTCAATTAAATAAATTACAATTATAACGGTGGGGGTCTGTTCAGCGTCGCCAGTTCAGCGTCGCCGTTCCAGCGTCGCCGTTTCAGCGTCAGCCGTTTCAGCGTCCGCCGTTTCAGCGTCGCCGTTTCAGCGTCAGCCGTTTCAGCGTCAGCCGTTTCAGCGTCAGCCGTTTCAGCGTCGCCGTTTCAGCGTCCAGCCAAAAAGGGGACGTTTCAGCGTCACCATTAAAAAATTATTTACCAAGCTTTTAAAAGTATTTTCAAGCATCCTTTACTAAAATAAATGTTAGACTATAAAAATGGAATAAATTTTTAATAATATTTATCCAAAATAAAGAGAAATCAAATAACAAAATTGCGACTGGGGGAAATAAAGATGGTGAAAGTAACTTCAAATAATCAAAAATTATAATAATGGAATGGAAGATGGATTAACAAAATGTATATTTTTGGTTGAATGTGGACTATGGATCCATTTTATAATTGCTAGAAATGCCGGTCAGAAATTCAATAATATAATGGTGGAGCCCAATTTGATAATTATGGTCGGCCATCTGATTGGCATTGTTGGGTGGATTGAAACGTTGAACGAGCGTAAGAATTGCGCGGTCGGTTTTGATCAAATTTTTTAAAAATCCATTATGATTCAATTTAGCCTTGTTTCTTTTTGTTTCAATATCCATTTTCTCTAAATATAAAAAATTAGAATAAATAATTTTAAAGCATAAGAATAAAGTGATAAATGGAAAAAATGTGAAATTGGGGCGAAAAAATTAATATTAATGTGAATGGGAATACTTCTGCATGATTGAAAAAAGAATAAAAATCAATAATACATAATCTTATATGCTTAATTACGATAAAAATATAGGTGACGCTGAAACGTCCCCTTTTTGGCTGGACGCTGAAACGGCGACGCTGAAACGGCGGACGCTGAAACGGCTGACGCTGAACTGGCGACGCTGAAACGGCTGACGCTGAAACGGCGGCGCTGAAACGGCGACGCTGAAACGGCGACACTGAACTGGCGACGCTGAAACGTCTTCCCGCGCAATTATAATGGTCAAAATTAAAATTTAAAAATTTCACCTTCTTATTTACTATTTTAATATTTTTCATTATTTAAATTTTGCATCTTTTTCTAGAGAGGAAATTATTAAATTTTTCCCTTTTGCCATTTCGATGGCCTCCATGCTTTTTTACATTTTCGTCATTGTGTCCCTTTCCTTTGGCATTGGAAAAGCTGAGAGCAATAGGTTCGAAACAATCAATATTATTAATTTAATTATTAATTTATTCCCATCATTTTAGCCCTGATTGTCCACCAAAGTTTAGAAAATGGGAAGTGATATGTACGCCAGATCGGTTAATTTTCTTTTAATTTATTGCACAAAAATTTAGACAAAAATTATCAAATAATTTCTGAAAAAATATAAAATTAAATTTTTTGGTTTTTGCTCAGTCAGTTTTTTAATAAAATTCTAAAACATCATTTTTTCTTGCTCAAATAATTTTTTCATGACTATTTTTTCCCGGAAAGTAAGCAATGTTATGATGTGAATGTGAAGCCAAAAGTGGAGAGTGCATCGAAGCCAACCAAACGATTCTGGGCCAAAGAAGTGGATGATCAATGTGAATTGAAAATGTCGAATGGAGTCGACGAAGTATTTTCTGGACAATTTGGAGATGGACCATTCTTGGAGGATATTTCCTTCAAGAATTGGATTATTAAAAATGAATGTTGCAAAAAAGGTAAAAATCAAGGGGAAAAAGGGATTCTTCTGATCGAGCTAGATTCTATCCTATCTTTCGAAATTAAAAATTTTAAAGATTATAAATTAATAATGATTAAGGCTAGCAAAAAAAGTTATATAAAAAATTGGAAAATTCAAAAATTCCAAAAAAAAATATTACAAAAATTTTTTTGAAAATAAAAACCCTTAAAAATGTTGCCCAAAATGATCAAAAGTGAAAAATTTTTCTAGAAAAATATTTTATTGAGAAAAATTATATATCAAATTGGTTTAATGGAAGCATTTTTTTCGAAAAATATCCTCAACAGGGAAAATTTTGATTTTTTTAGATTTTCAAAAATTACAAAAAATTCTAAAAAAAGTGATATAAAATGTTATATAAATCACAAAAGAAAATGATTAAAAGTTAAAAAGTGATCAAAAAGTTCATATTTTATGACAAATGTTTTTTCCATTTGGTTTTTAAAAATATTAAAGCTCCGCATGAAAAAGTTATTTAGCTTTAATTGCCAGCCCTACTAATGACAATCAATTATCATTGATATTAATAATCATATAAATATAAATATAATTTAATTTCTCTTGAATTGATGTGTAAAATAATTCAAAAATAAACTATGATTTTTGTCTGTCCGCCATGGTAGATCTTATAGCTTCGGCATAAGAATACGAACAAACAAGACAAGAACAAATCGGGAGCCCTCCTTGTGGATTCACAAATCTACTTCTCCTACACAAATAAAATGTAAATTTGAAATATATATAATAAAAATTTATTAATTTTTAATATGCAGCTTTGTTCTTCCACAAATAAAGGAAAAGCAAGATGTGCCCATGACATATGAATTAATGTTCATTTATAGAAAAACAAAAATTTTGGATCCAGACGGCATAATTCATGATGATTATCCAACTTGCCCTAATCCTCATGAAAACAATGCATTTCAAGAAACGGCATGTTTTGGAAATTTTTAGCCGTTCATTATTATTAATTGTGCTAAAATTAAAATTTAGGCCGGCCTTTGGCTTGCCTTTTTGGACATGCAATCAAATATTGGCTCAATTATGATTTTCTCCGAAGGAAAGGATTGTCATAAATGGAATGCATTTTTGAATGACAATTTGCCATTAAAGACTACGGATTGCGTAATAAAATTGAGAAAAATAATAAACTTAAAACAAAAATTTAGATTTCATTACAAGAAAAAATGGATCAAATAATAAAGCGTGCGGAAGAAGAAAGGAAAAAAGTAGATGAAATGAAATCATGATACAGGTTATGGAATTGAGAAAAAAGTGCAATTTAACAGTTGATCCAGAATTTGTAAGTGCTCATTTTAATAATTTATTATGTTTAATTAAATTAATAAAATGAAATATTTATGTTTTTCAAATTGTTTATTGTAAAAATTATTATTTTAATTTTAAATAATATATTTATTGATAGCCAACGCCTCCACCGGAACTAATTAATCGCACACGTCCATATAATGGCGAAGAACAAGGATATGGTGGATACGGTGATATAATTCCATCACTAAAAGAAGCAAATCAATTATTGAAGGAAACTATTGAAGGTTTGTGATTTTGATTTTTTGAATTTTAATAGTAATGCAATGAGAAATCATTTGGTGCCGCAGGGCACCTCCACAAATAGTACAAATATAAGTTTTTGACTTCTAATACATCAGCAATAGGTTTTAGACAATACAAACCTTATACCATTTTGCAGATCTCATCGAGACGATCGATCGAATGGTATATAAAATGTCAGGTTTTGGTCCGAAATTAAAGAGTTTCAAATCAAAAACATAAAAATATGGTTTAAATGGTTTAGCTCTTTTATATACCATTCGACGCGTCTCGATGAGATCTACAAAATGGTATAAGGTTTGTATGATCTAAAACCTAATACTGATTTATTAGAAGTCAAAAACTTATATTTGTACTATTTGTGGAGGTGCCCATATTTGTACTGCCCTTTGCATATTGTGGAGATGTCCCCAGACGGTTTCATTTTAATGATTTCCTAGAAGTGCTTTAAATCATGGTTGCCAAAGAGAAATCCACGATTTTTGGCGATACAAAATCCTAAATTTTCATCATCCAAACTGAATTGCATATTTAGATATAAAATAGATTCCTTTTTCTATTTTGCTGGCTTTTTTAAAATTTTTAGGCATTTTCTTCTCCAATTAAATTGGTTTTTTAATATAAATAATTCCAATTTGATTGAAAATTTGATTTGTAAATTTATTTTCCCATCCAATTTCAGAATGTGATGGCCAAAGGCAAATTCGGAAAAGACAAATTGGAGGATCCATGTTCGTGGATTTTAAAAACAATAGCAATTTCAAATGGTCCAACAAGCGTTGGGATATCACAAATCCCATCAAAAATACCTATGATACCACTAATAAAGGTTGAATTTTCTTTTATTTCTATTAACTTTATTCTGATATCTAACTAGGTATTTATTCTGATTTGAAATTTTAATTCTGATATTCTAAGTCTTTATTCTGATATTCTAAGTATTTATTCTGATATTCTAAGTCTTTATTCTGATATTCTAAGTATTTATTCTGATTATCGCCAATAAAAATATGAAATTTTGCCTTCTTGTCAAATAAAGGTTATTCTTATTCTTAGTTGGCTAAAACGGTCAGAGGATTTTGTTCGGGTGATCAATTTTCTTGTAGAAATTTGGAAGGAATATTTTGTGAATATTTTATGCACACACAAAGAAATGATTTGTGAACGAGCATTCTAATAAGGTATTGACGGACTAAAAATTAAACAATTCCCATCATCCTTATCCAATTTAAAAATTTAAATTAATTCATCTCCCTCTCACTTAAAAAATGATTTCATTTTATTTTTTAAAAAAGATGATTTCATTTTTATTCCCACGAATTGTACGATTTTATTCGTTTTTCATTAAAAAGTGAATTTTTCAATAAATTAATCATCATTTATTTTCGAGTATTCCCTTCATCCAATCATCATTTGCCATCATACCCAAAAGCAAAAATTACCTTTCCATTTCAAAATTATTCATTTCATTTTAATTTAATTTCCCAAATAAATGTACATTTTATTATTTTTAATTACTTCTATTTTTCATTAATAAATTTTTATTCTATTTTTAGTCAAAGAAATTAATTTTTAATTGTCGACAAATATTAAATTTCTTTAAATCATTGCAAGATTTCAAATTGGGTAATAAAAATTATTATTATAATTCACACTTTTTTTTATTTTATTCTCATCCAGAGGTAATGGCATTGCCTATGGTAATGAACATTTTCCTTCTTGGCTTTTTGGCCCTATTTGCTGGGCAAATGTCGATTTTGTCTATTCGGGAAATCAACGGTGAAGAATCAAAAATATTTAAAATTCTAAAACTATAAATTTTAATAAATTAAATAAAATTAATTTTAATTTAATTTATCCGAAATTAAATTTGAGTTATTTCAGCAGAAATGGATGACATCCAGCAATTGAGCCAAGAACAGCAGGCGGTATTCCATTATAATAAATTAATTTAATCAAACTCCTTTAAAAGATGTTGCAAGCAATTCATAGAGGCAAAAAATGGGAAGTGAATTGTGAAAAGGAAATTCGGAATGGGAAAAGCATATTCACTAAATGCAAAGATGTTTTGTAAGTTGAAAAATTATTTGCTATAAAAGTGGCATACAAAATTTAATATATAAATTAAAGATTATTCATATTTTTTGGATCAAATAAATTTTTTGCTATTTATTTATAAAATATTTTTATGATTTTCGAAATTTTTCGGAATTCGATATTCATTTTCATCATCAAAGCATTTCTTCTAAATAAAATATTAATAAGAATGTATTAATTTAATAAAAACTTTTATTGTCAAAAATAATATTTTCTTTTCCATAACAAAATATTTAGCCGGGATTTACATTATTCATTCAATCATATTTTGTGCAAATCCATGCTTACAATTTTAAGGGCAAATTAAATGGATTCCAAAATAAATTTATTTTCTGATTTTAATTTAATTTCCCAGCCCTTTTTTAATCCATAATAATATAACAAAAGTCTCAATAAAAAATGCATCATTCTCTTTTTCAATCAAGTAAAATTTTTCCAAGTAAATATATTTTTGGACATTTTTTAAATTAATTAATGATTTTTTCACAGCCCCATAAATAATGATGAATACAACAAAAGTGGCAACGAACAAATCGGACCATTCCCCGTGCCTCGTTTTCCACTCCGCAAAAAATGTTCGGCCACAAATCCATCATCGTCCATGCCACCCAGCAAATTGACCATCACCATTGGATTCCCATTCAGTGGAAATGTTGCCTGCCATTCTGGGTAATTAATAAAAAATTTGTTGAATTTATTTAAATTCTTTATAAATTTCAGCTTTGATATTTGCTACGCCAGTGCATTCGAAGGCAGCACAAAAATGGCTTTGTGGGAAATATTAGAGGTGGGTAAAAAATTTGGGTACAAAAACAAATTATAAGTGACTTTGAAGATTAAGGAACTTTATTACAAAAATAGTAATTTTAAAATTAAAAAAAAAATAAAAATAATTTAACATTTTTAAATTGACATATTCCGTTAAATAATATTTTAAATATCTAAAATTTAATTAAATTAATTTATCTTAAATTAATAAAAAAAATATATTTTACTAAAATTTTAGTTGAAAAATATTGCGGGAAATAATGTGGCCGAAAAATGCAATAAAAATGATAATTTTGGAGGCATAAAATGGCATGGATTCCGCATTGTTCGCAAAGTTGAAGAAGAAAATGAAAATGGTGTTAAACGTTTAATCATCACCGATTCGATGGAATTCTCCTACAGAAAAACGAAGAAGTAAGTAATTTAAAAAGCTTGAAAATATTTTTATAATGAATTTCAACGTAAGTCGGGATTCCCGTTAAAAATGTGATTGTGCTGAAGTCCACGTCATTAAAAAAGACAGATATCTTAGAGTATGAATTTTTGTATTAAATTTTGCTAGTAACAATATAAATAAAATAAGGGCATATCCAAAGGAAAAAATTTTCAATGTTTGATTATCGATAAAACATTTTCATGATTAAATCATCGAAAACTTATTTTTCAAATGTAATTTTCCCTAATAAGGGATTTTAAATTCTGAAAATCTTAAAAATCAACATAGGAACGGAAGCTTGGGACCCCGTAGTTCTTTTCCGAAATTACAAAATAATCCTATTCAAGAATAGCTGATTACTTTTTACTTATCGTCTTTCTAACTTAAAGAATTTACTACGGGTAAAATAATTAATAATAGTCCAAAATATTGATGGAGAATTTGTTCGATTTTATTGCTATTTCCAATTTATTTTTCTTCACCGAATTTCAATTTTTTCCAAAATACATAAATAATTTCAAACATTTATTTTAAGGATCCGATTAAACAAAGGCGAATTTTTCCATCAATTAATTTTGACGGAAATTGGGCTGGAAGTGTTGACAAGCAGTCGAAATATTTATATTTTGGAGGATGGCCGAATTTATGATCCAGAAAAAGATACAAATTTCGGAAAAAGATTCGACCTGGTGAATGTGGATATTTCATCGACACAAAAAATTTTCTATGAATTCAATCATAATGCCTCATTGTGGACCGTTCCCTTTGATATGGTCATCATTGATCCTAGCAAATACAATGTTCCAATTTATGGCATTCCACCAGAAGATGCAAAAAATCTGAAAATTTCGGCCATGAAAGCTGTTTACTCGGCAGAAGAATGCAATATTCGGCCAACGGTAATTAAATTAAATATTTTTTATTTCAAATTGTCACATATTGAATTGTTAAATTTAAATTTTAATCAATAAAATAATCAATTTGTTTAAAAAAAATACTAAAAATGATTTATTAAAAACAATAGAGATTATCGAAATATTTAATCAGGATTCGGTTTCAGAATTACCGAATATACCGATAATGAAAAATTAATCTCAAAAATTGAAAATCTTCTTTGGGGTCTTGTTTTTTTGGGAATTTCTGAAAAGGGATCTTACCTACCTTCTGAAAAAAATTATAGATATTTTATTTTACGATTGATTTATTAATTAAAAAATGGAATTGCATATTTTCCTATTTAATTCATTGTTGATAGAATATAAAAAACAAGAGTCAATAGCTTAATTTAATACAGATTTTATTCGAAATTTTTCATTTTTTTAAAAGTTTTCTCCTCCTTCCATACCATTAATATATTTTATATATAATAAATCTTTTACAAAAATTTAAGAAATTTTTATATCTCATTTTGCACTAAAAAAATTAGTTCGTAAATTATATTTTTTAATCGCAAATTTTTATTTGGAAATGATACTAGGTTTTAATATCCAAATATTTAAATTTTATATTAATTTCGCCTCAAATGTGATTTTAAAAATTACTTTTAAAATATACTTGCAGTTTGAAATTGACGATATCATTTTTAAATGGGAAAAAGTTGCGCCGGTTGTCTTAAATTTTACATTGTTGAATGCAACAGAATCAGCATTTTATTATATCAAATATGGATATTTAAACTTTGAGAAATCCGTGTTTAATGATGGAGAAATATTGGTTAATTTTATTAAAATGATTAATTCTCAAAATATATTTAAAAAATTACAGAAAAAAATTTCCTATTAAATTTGGAAAAATATGGAACTTAGCAATATTCTGAAGGAGAAGAAATTTGATTTTAGTTCATTGACTGGATATGAAATGGGTTATCATCAGATTAGCAATGAGGAATATCAAAATGGCGTAATGGTGCTCAAAGCCAAATCGTTCAACACCGAAATTATTTATGGATGGGCAGAATTTGATTCGGCTTTGGTGAAAGATAAAGACAACCTTACCCCTGCATTCAATTGGACAAATGTAAAAATGATATTTGATTTTAGCTTTTTTTCTTTAAAAATATGATATAAAAATTAAAAATTATATCGAATCGATCAAATGTAAATTTTTTTAAAATATTTTATCAAATACCTAGGCTCTCCAATTTTAATAGAAATAAAATTTTTTCTTTTGTCATTTAACCATAATCTATAAATTAATTTTATTTCAAATTTTTATTCATAATTCAGTAACGAATGGATTAAGTTATATTTTTCTCACAATTTATCACATTAAATATAATCAGCCATTAATTACGATATATTAGTATGGGTCAGAATCAGAATATTAAAAGCCCAATTCGGATTGAATGTATTGTATTTATTGGATTTTTCAGAATAAATCATGAAAAATTCAGCATTAAAAGCAAAAATTTTATCATAGTTCGTCAATTATTAACAAATATTTTAATATATTTTTAATATTTAATTTATTTTATCAACTTCTATTCAGAAATCAAATTCAAAAAATTTTGTATTTTTTAAATAAATTTTTTAATTTATTAAATTCGATTTCAATTAATTAATTTGAATATTTCAGAATTTTAATTTGGTGAATGGATGCAAACATAGCACAATCAATCTTTTGTCCAATTTGGACAAAACTCGAACACATCGGCCACTTGGAAAGAAAGAACTAGCAGAATATAATGTGGAATTTATTGTTGGCTTAAGCTCAAATGTTCCTGGTTTCATTTTGACAAAAGAAGATGTCGATATTCTCGAAGTAGGCATTGATAAATTAATTTTTTAATAATTTTAAAATTTCAGTTGTTTCACGAATCCATGCAGAATGTAAGTTATTTAATATTAATTAATTTATAAATAAAATATTAAGAAAGAATTTGATGGTCAAAAAATCCTCGATGATAGTCATATCTTTAAATTGTTGAAATCATTAAATTTGTATGCGAAATTCCGACAATTAAATGAGGATTTAATGAAGACAATCATTGGCGACAATTCGACTCCCTGGGAATTACTTGAGGGCGAATTTGGATTATTCCAAGAGGTGTATTATATACCTAAATTAAATTAAATTTTTAATTATAATTAATTCAATTATAAATCATTTCTTTATCGTGGATCCAATAATTTCAATTAAAAAATGAATTTTTTTTATGAAGAATAAGGAAAAATACTATTAAAGAAATAATTAAAAATCCCAAAAATAGAAGAAAATATTTAAAACTTTTCGGAATTTAGAGTTTGGGATCTTAAAAACAAACCAAAAATGTCCTAATAATTAATTTAATTTCTATTCAATAAAACATATCATTAATAAACGCTTAAAACTTAATAATTTTATTATTATTATTTCCAGTGATATTGATATTGCAAAATTGGGATAGGATAATATTTAAGTTAAAAAATAAAATTATTAATCACTTTTAAATTTTTAGATCTATGAATGCCCAAATTTTCGAGTTAATTTGCCTCAAGTCAGTGGAAAAATCAAATTCACATTTGAGGATGGCAGTGGCAAAATTAACACCGATTTCAATGGATTCAGCTCAAAGAATATGGCCATTAATTTTGTATGAAATTTGTTTTTAATATGATTTTCTCTATTTTTTATTAATTTAAGATCGATTCCTATACAATTTTAAATTCATTGGGAAAACTGGAATGCATTTTAAATGATGTTTTTAGCAAAAATGCGAAAGAAATCTATTACCGAGGAAGTGGAAAATGTATTATCTAATTTGTTGTCATTTTTATTCTTATTATTATTGGGACGATCTATGAGCTGCTGATCCCATTCGAACTATAATATTTTTCATCCATCATTTTATACTGGAATAAAATCTTGTTCATTTATATTTTAATAAATAAATGCTATTAGAATTGCTATAAAACATATTTTATTGAGTTTTATTTTTTAATCTAATTTTTTGAACAGATTAAAAAGCTGTGCCGATCAATTTTTAAGGTAATTTATAATTGAAAAACATAAATTTTAAAATTTTAATTGTTGCATTTATAAAATCAAATTAAAAATTTCAAAAATTTTTTTCGTAAACCAGAATTTAGTGATCAAAAATTTGCAAACCGAAATTTTCGGTGAGTTTCATCAGACCGTATTTTCAACAAAAAAAAATAAATTCGAAAAAAAATAAAAAATTAACTTCCATGTTAAACAAAATTTACATTAAACCATTTAATTTTTTATTTTTTTTCTTAAAGGAAATTGCCGACAACTTTTCCCTTTTTGCCATTCCGATGGCCCCAATTCTTTTTCTAATTTTCGCCTTGGTTGTCGGTTCCTTCGGTAATGGACAAGCCGAAAGCAGCAAGTTGGAATCATCTAATCTAATATTATTTTATAATTTATTAATTTGTTTCCATCATTTTAGCCTGGATTGTCAACCGAAATTTCGAAAATGGGAGGTGACATGCACTGAGGATCGGTAATTTTATTTTATCTATTGCAGAAAATTTTGTCAAATTAGTTTTTACGAAAAAATTAACTCAAAATTTATTTTCATTTTCTGCTCGTTTTAAATTAAATAAATAAAACAATGGATTTGTTAAAAAAGAATTTATTTCCTTTATAAATAGAAAGCATTGTTACGATGCAAATGTGCAGCCCAAGATGATGTCTGCATCGAAGCCGACCAAACGCTTCGGAGTCAAAAAGGAGGAGAATGCTACATGTAAATTGAACGTAGAGGAAAAGGGTCGCAAAAATGCTACTGCACAACTTGAAAATGGAATATTCTTTGAGGATTTTTCTTTTGAATCATGGATAAATTCAACTGCATGCTGCAAAAATGTAAATTGAAATTATGGGTAGATTAATTAAGTGAATGAAGGAATTTATAAACATTGAACGGACAATTATGTATATGTTACGGGCAATATGGGGAATTGGGCATTCCCGGGATTGCCCAGGGTTTTTTGCTGGGCAATTTCGGGAATCTCGGCTTCTAGGCATCGTACAGACTCGAGAGTGGGCTCATTCGATTCGTAATAGTCGATTTACTATATGAAATTTCAATTACAGACCGAATTAGGGGCTAGGGTTAGGGTTAGGGTTATGGTTCAGGGCGGCATGGGTTTTAGGGGCTAGGGTTAGGGGCTAAGATTAGGGTTTAGGGGTCTTTAATTGAAATATAATATAGTAAATCGACCATGCCGCGTCGAATGAGCCTACTCTCGAGTCTGTACGATGACTTGAAGCCGAGATTCCTGAAATTGCCCGGCCGGGCATTCCCGGGAATGCCGAATTCCCAATAATGCCCGCAACATATACAATAAAAGACTAAAAAAATTATGAAGAAAATAAAAAAATAAATCGATAAGACATTAATCACATAAGAAGTTAAAAATTGAAATAACTAATAAGTGATATATTATTGACATCAACAATCAAACTTATCACTGATTTTTAAGTTTTCTATAATTTTTTCCGAGAAACTAGCTAGCATGAAATTCCTGGCATGAGAGAGACACCAAGCTAAGCAGGGATATAGATTAGAAAATTGTCTGATGAAATCCGATCTGCCCTACACTCTTCTATAATAAACACTATAAAAATTTAGTTTGGCTGTCTAACAACACCGGACACCCCAAAATCAAATGAACCTATTGACATTTCTGAATTTGATCCGCTGACACTTTTGTGAGTGCAAACAAAATTTTTATATATTTTTGCAGGCTTGGCTAGCGTTCTTCCTACCGCTTATTTTTAATCGAATCGGATCAAATATGACAACAATCGATAGAGCTCTGCGAGCTGAGTCTAAAAAGTATGTAACCGAATTGTTCTGATTATCTACAAAAAAGTTATGACCTCATGAAAATCGTGAAAGTGCTAGGTCCCTCATTTGGGTCGAAAGTCGAAAAAATTTTTGAAAAATTTTTCGGTCAAATTATACCTCAATCGACGCGTCTCGATGAGAGAAGCTCAAATCTACCAGTGGTTTCGCATAATACTCAAAATTAAGAAAGTTATGGCCATTTTAGTTTCGCTGGAATGTGTTGGAACTGCGGAGGTAATGTAAGAAGGGACTCCGGAGAGCGGTCCGGCGGCGAGCTAAGCGAGCTAAGTGAGCCGTGAGGAGCGAAGGCAGAGCACACTTAGGAATCCCTTCTGAAACACCGGAACAGTTCCAATCCGTATTTCCTTTGCGCAGCTTTAACTTTTTTTCGCGCTCGGTTACCACTTTTATACATTTTATACATATTCAGTACATTTCGGGACCGAATACGGTATTTCGAACGAAAAATACGAGGTAGGAAGAACGCTAGTCTTACCTATTTGTAGCTGATTTCATTTTTATTTGATCAAAAATTATACGATTTCAAAAATAAATTTACATATTTAGCAGAATATATTTAAAATCTGATTAAAGAAAAATTTAATTAGCTGCATTATAAAAGAAAATATATAAGAAATTCCTAAAAATTTTTCCTCACATTTTTCAAGGACTTTTCGAGGCGAGTTACCTCACAATGAACCAGATGGCTGGAAATTGCAATTGAAGCTAAATCCTGGTTTAATTGCTTGCGACCCAAACGAACAAATAAATGGTGGCATTTTTCCTCGAAAAAGTAAGAAAATCAATGGTAGTTTTCAAGAAATAGATAAACGGGATCGATTAAAACATTACCATTTTTCATTATTTTTTTTTCGTGAAAATCCAATCCACCCAGGCGTTAGATAGTAGGATTTATTTTCTGAAAAAGTGCAAAATTCTCCAAGAGAAGTGCAAAATTGTTTCTGAGAATAAAATTTTACTCTTTTTCCGGGAAAGAATAAATTGCACCTTTTTCCGGAATGACTTTTTCCGGAAAGAATAATTTGCACCTTTTTCCGGAATGACTTTTTCCGGAAAGAATAATTTGCACCTTTTTCCGGAATGACTTTTTCCGGAAAGAATAATTTGCACCTTTTTCCGGAATGACTTTTTCCGGAAAGAATAATTTTCACCTTTTTCCGGAATGACTTTTTCCGGAAAGAATAATTTTCACCTTTTTCCGGAATGACTTTTTCCGGAAAGAATAATTTGCACCTTTTTCCGGAATGACTTTTCCGGAAAGAATAATTTTCACCTTTTTCCGGAATGACTTTTTCCGGAAAGAATAATTTTCACCTTTTTCCGGAATGACTTTTTCCAGAAAGAATAATTTGCACTTTTCCGGCTATTTTTTTTTCCTAAAAGGCATTTTTTGTACTTCAAAGGAATTTAATTTGCCAACTTTGTGAAAAATATTTACAGTTTCACCGGAAAAATTTTTTCACTTATTCCAAAAAATAATTCCTTCTAACTATGCGATTGTCTATAATTTCTATTTACATATATTTATTTAGAGCCAAAAAAAGTGTTGGCTTATACCTGTAATGAAGATGGGAGCGATTGTAAGGAAGAATGGGTAGAGAAATTTGATGAATTCGAAGAAAATGATAAATACAATCCACTTCCGATAGAATGCCAATCTATGACAGATGAGGATCCAAAGTTTATAAATATTTATTGAACTATTTAGAATATTTTTTCAGAGTAAAAAGTGGCCTTTATGTGATTTGTTATGAAAGCAAATTGGATCCAAATAATAGTTTTGTCGAACCAAAATTTGCGGTAAATTTAAAAAATATTCATTATATTTATAAAAGCTAAAATTAGCTAAATATTATCAAAAATTAAACATGATATCAAAAATTTTTATTTAGATATTATAAAATTATTTACATCGCTGTCCTTCTTAACGATTTTAAAATTTTTTTTCATAATTTTCTATTTTTTTTCCTTATTAATTAATTTTACCTTTTTCATTACAGCAGCTGCAAAATTTCAATGGAAGTTCATTAGCCATTTTCTGTCAAAAAAATGCCACAACACCTGAAAAGATTTGGCATGGGATTGCCATCAAATTTTGGGTGACCCTCAGCGATTTGGATCTTTTAGTGGATATGCAAATCCATTTTTCCTATATTAATAAAACGTTAATCTGAATTTAAAAAATGTATTCTTTTTTAAATTAGGTTCATCCTTCCGCAAATTAAAAAAAAGCACGATATCGCTCTCATGATATATGAATTTATTTTCAATGTGAGAACAAAAATTTTGGACCCTGATGGCAAAATTCATGATGACTATCCTACTGCTGATCTTATTAATTCCAAAGAAAATTCGTTTCATAAAAAGGTAAATTTTTTAAATAGTCAAAATATATTTTGCAGCTAATATGGGAAATTGATTAATTCCGGAACTTGATTAATTTTGGAAATCTCGGCTTTATGTTTCATAAAGACTTTAGAGCTGGCTCAATCGACTCGGCATAGTCAATTTACTATATGAAATTTCAGTCAGGTCTAGGCTATACCCTTAATCCTAGCATATATCCCTATATCCATAGCCTGTACCCCTAATCCCACCCCTAGCCCCTAATCCTAATTCTAGCCCTTAAATTGATCTGGAATCGAAATTTCATAGACTAAATAGGTCATGACGAATTGAATGAGTCCACTCTCGAGTCTGTACGATGCCTACAAGCAGAGATTTCCAAAATTAACCAAGCAAATCGCTTGGTTTGTTCCGGAATTAATTAATTTCCAATATTAACTGTAACATATATATCACATAAAAAATTTAGGCCGGTCTTTGGCTTACCTTTCTGGATATGCCATCAAATATTTCTTCAATAATGATGTTCTCCAAAGATGATTGCCACAAATTTAATGGATTCTTGAACGCCAATTTGGCATTAAAGACAGCGAAATGCGTAATAAATTAAAAAATATTTAATAATTTTGAAAAAATGGAAACTAAAAATGACATATAAACAATTTTTTTATTGAACATTGGACCATTCCCGTATCCAAATTTTTTTAGGGTGGGACAAATTTTTGGAATTTTTTGCTGCTACCAAATTGACCCAGGAAAAATATATTCGCAAAAAATAGAGTGCAGCGGAAAAATTTTCTTTTGAGGAGAGGAGAAGGATTGGAATTTTTTATGGTTGAAATATAAAGAATTGTGAGGCAGGCATAATTAAGTAAATAAAATAAGATTTGAATTGACAATTGCTGATTTTTGAGCTGTAGCACAAATTCATTGTAAATTTCGTTTAATGCAGAATGCAGTAAATTTTTATATGATTACCGATGTTACAAATACAAACCTAAGAGACTCAAATAATTTTTTATGAAAAGTTTATTTATCTCACAATAATATCTATCGATTCAATATTTTATTGACAAATCAAATTAAATAATATCAACTTATATTTAATTATAAAATAATTATTTAATTTAGCATGCAGTAAAAGACAAAATTGACAAAGAGGACAAGGAGAGGGAAGAAGAACAAAAAAAAGTTGATGCAATCATGGAACAAGTTAGGGAATTGTATAAGAATTGCGAACTCCCAGTTGATCCAAACATTGTTTGTTCGCAATATTAAATTATATCGAAATATAAAAAAAATATAAAAATATAAAAATAATAAGAATCTTATATCTAATTTATTAATTTTAATTACATTTTACAGCCAACAGACAGAATTCCACCGCCGGAACTTATTAATAGCACCCGCCCTCCTTACGAAAAACATGAAGGCGACGATATTATTTATACAATGGAACAAGCACAAGAATTATTGAAACAAGCTCGCCAAAGTATGTTGACGTGAAATTTTTAAAAATATTTTTAAAAATGCTGAAGTTAATACCTTTTTAAATATCTATTAGCGTAAACCGATAATTCTTTTTTTTATATTTCCGTTTAAAAAATTCTATTCTAACAAAATTTGATTAAAATTGGTATAAAATTTATACTTCCATCCCAAAATCAGAATGTGACAATGGAAATAATGTGAGGCGTATTCGGAAGAGGCAAATTGCAGAACATATGTTCGCGCATTATGATGATACGGACAAGGACAACACATTCAGTTGGTCTGGTTATCGTTGGGATAGCAAGAATCCCATTCCATATACATTTGAAATGGAAAATTCAGGTTGATTTTTTATAATAATTTTTGATTTAATGCGCCATTTAAGTAGATTTTATCAATTTGTTTAAATTAATTTTTAGCTTTTTATAATCCAATTTACTAAATATAAGAAAAGTGAAGGGAACCCCTTATGGTTTTTTGGGATGGGATTAAGGATATATTAGGTAATAAATTATCCAAATGTGACTCTAATCCTAATTCATAATGTACCCTTCACCTTTTCACATTTGACCCTTCCGGCAGAGTTAAAGTCTATATAATACTTATTATTTTAGTAATTTCATGTTACATTCATTATTAAAATTACACTAGAGTCATAAAAATAAGAAAATAATACAATTACACTTTATACTTTCAGTTATATATTATATTTATATATTTGCAACTTTTTTTTTTTAAATTTTAAACTTAAAAATTTTTATAGGCTGGCAAACAAACATAAAAGAAGGCATACGTTTGATCGAGTAAGTTATCAAAAACTAATTAATTAAATCTAAAATTGTTGCCAAACTAAACCAATTTTAAGATCAATTTTCTTTTTAACACTTTTCGAAATTTAACTTATTATCGACAAAATTTGAGTTGTTCCAACTTTTACATTTCAATGAAAATATCCGGGAGCATCCCTACTGGGCGCAGGCCAACTGGGAGCATGGCTCTATCACTTGAAAAAGAACTGAAGCATTTGCACTGAATTTTGTCAGATTAATGAGCTTGAAAATATCTATGGATTATTATAGAATTCGTATGAAACGATTTTAAATTTCAAGAGTTATGGCCAAAAATGTCGAATAATGGTGTAAGATGGTGTAACAAATATTCTCGAAGGCATATTTTCGGAAAGACTAAGCCAATCTTTAAGTTATATGCCAATCAATAGCCAAGACTTGGTTCTTCAATAAAACATTACAATGGTTAGAATCGGTTTGATACTTCAAAAATTATGATATCCCAAATTTTCTCGCGTCCAGTTTGCTTGCGCCCAGTAAAGGTGTACCCTGTATTTTCTTTATTCTCGATCGGTGTTTTACCTTTTACTCTCGACAATTTCGTTTATTTTCTATTTTTACCGTTTTCGCCTAAGCCCGACCCGACGACCTACACAACTAAAACTGGGATCCTGGGACAATGCCTTACACTGACCCGCCCAATTGGCCTGCGCCTAGTAGGCTGTACCCAAAAAATCCTATATAGTAAATGAGCTATGTTCGATAGTTGGTCAGGGTTAGGCATTATCCTAGTTTTTTAGTGAAAGTCGAGTCGGGCTTAAACGAAGGCGGCAAAAATAGAAAAATAAATGAAATTGTCGAGAGAACAAACTAAAAAGTAAAATACCGATCGAGAATAAATAAAAAAATACATGGAATTCTGATAATGAAAATTTTAGTGTGAAATATTTTTAATGAAACTTAAATAATTAATTATATAAATGAAAATCCTTCTTATTTTTTGCAGGAGTAGAACATGCCTTCGATTCCAACACGATCCAAATATTCAAGAAAAATCAACCAGCAGCTACATATTCTTCGTTGATAGCGTCGGTTGCTTAAGCGGATTAGGGAGAGTTGATGGTAAAAATGTGGTGAAACTTCTAGCAAACGGCTGTCATCAACCGGGGGTAAATTATAAAGGAAAAATTTAGATTGATAAAATTGTCTAAAATTACTGTACATGTACATCCGTTTCTGAATAGACAGTCGAATTTGAGTTTCCTATTTTTAAAAATTATCTTAAAATTTTAAAATTTTACTTTGTTAGGATGCAAATTTGGAAATTAATCTAAAAATTAAAATATAACATATACATTTTTGATACACAAAATACTTCCCTTTTTATAGTATAAAAATAAATTTTAATATCGCGGAGGAAATTATTTATTGAATTCTTTCAATTTTTGGGAAAAAGTTGTTTAAAAAGGTTGAAATTTGGGTAAATTTAAAACAAAAATTTTGCCCTCAATTCGCTGAGAGGTATCCTCAATGAAAACCGCATCATTTCGACAATTAGGGTAGAGATTAGCAATTGGGGAGGATGATTGTGGACGCGACAATTGTGGATTTTAAAATTTTATTCAAATTTAAAGAAAAAATGTGAAGAAGACAAAATTTTCTAAAATATGACGAGAACCCGGAGTCACAATTTTTGGACCGAATTTTGAAAATCTTCTGAAAATTCACCGAATTTTCTGAGTTAGACCACTTTAGAAATGCACAATATTTTGAGAATTTTTTTAAAATGGCTTATATTCTGAAAAGATATTAAAAATTTTTTCCATTTTCATTTTAAAAATCTAGTCAAAATCTATTGAATTTAAACATTTGTTTGAATTTTTAAAATCTAAATATACTAAATGGAGAGTTCCGGGACAAATTGACATTTGAATATTTTAACTTTGGCGTTTTTGTTTTTTAAATATATTTTGGACTTATTATCAAAAATTAAATGATGCAATGAAGAATTAAAGAAAAATAGTTTATAGACAATATTAATAGAGAAAATAAGACAAATGGCTTTGTGAAATAAATAAAAATAAATGGAAAATATAAAAATCGGCTTAAAGAATATTGATTAAAGAAAAATAATTAAAATAAGCAAAAAATATCAATTATTAATATGTTAATTATATAAAATAAACTCGGGAGCGGCCGGGAGCCGCGCAGCGGCGACCGGGCGCTCCCTTAAACATTTAATACATTGGAATATCGATAATAATTTTAAAGGAAAAACCGGGAATGAGTAATTATTTAATATTTTAATGGGAAAAAGGGGTAAATCATGGAATGAGTATTGAGAATTATGGGGAAATGATAGAATTTATTGAAAATGAGGGGGAAAATTCAAGGATTTGACGAGAATGAAGTAGTAAATACCAAGAATTGTATGAGAATTTTAGAACATTAATAGAAAATGACGGGAATGCTCGAGAATTAAATGTAAAAAGCGGGGAATAGACGAGAATGAAGGTAAAGAGCCGAAAATAGTCAAGAATGAAAGAAAAAAGCCGGGAATAGTCGAGAATGAAAAGTACTCGGGAGCGGCCGGGAGCCCGCAGCGGCGACCGGGCGCTCCGTTAAGCATTTAATTCATTGGAAATAAAACTGGAATGGTCGAGAATGAAGGGTAAAAAGCTGGCAATGGTCGAGAATGAAGGGTAAAAAGCTGGCAATGGTCGAGAATGAAGGGTAAAAAGCTGGCAATGGTCGAGAATGAAGGGTAAAAAGCTGGCAATGGTCGAGAATGAAGGGTAAAAAGCTGGCAATGGTCGAGAATGAAGGGTAAAAAGCTGGCAATGGTCGAGATGAAGGGTAAAAAGCTGGCAATGGTCGAGAATGAAGGGTAAAAAGCTGGGAATAGTCGAGAATGAAATGGTCGAGAATGAAGCAAAGAAAGCCTGGAATAGTCGGGAATGAAGCAAAGAAAGCCGTGAATAGTCGAGAATGAAGCAAAGAAAGCCGGGAATAGTCGGGAATGAAGCAAAGAAAGCCGGGAATAGTCGAGAATGAAGCAAAGAAAGCCGGGAATAGTCGAGAATGAAGCAAAGAAAGCCGGGAATAGTCGAGAATGAAACAAAGAAAGTCGGGAATGGTCGAGAATGAAGATTAAAAAGCCGGGAATAGTCGAGAATGAAGCAAAGAAAGCCGGGAATAGTCGAGAATGAAGCAAAAAAAAGCCGGGAATATTCGAGAATGAAAAGAAAAATCCATGGAATTATTGAGAATGATATGGATAATGAAGGGAAAGTTGAAAAATGAATAAATAAAATAGTAATGATGAATTGGAGGCATAATTAAAGTAATGTCAAGAATTAAATAATCTGATTTTCCAATAATATTTAACAAATATAAGTTTGAGGAATTTGTACATTTTTCAATTTATAGAGAACTGAAACTGAGATCTAAAGCTTTCCATCATTTTTATTTTAAAAAGTTTTAGCGAGCGTTGGGATGCCGCGAAGCGGCATCCCAACGCTCGTAATTTGAAAATTGAAAACATTTTCAAAATCTTTTGAACCATATTTTCAATATCTATTCAAAATATGGGTGAAAATGAATTTTCAAAATGGGACTCATTTTCAGAATATTTTGAAAATGGGGCAAAAAAGCTGATTTGCATTGTTCTGATTTCCTGTTCTGATTTTTCCCTTGTTCTGATTTCCTGTTCTGATTTTTTCTTGTTCTGATTTCCTATTCTGATTTTCTCTTGTTCTGATTTTCTGTTCTGATTTTCCCTTGTTCTGATTTCCTGTTCTGATTTTCTCTTGTTCTGATTTTCTGTTATGATTTTTCCCTTCTTCTGATTTTTCTCGCGCACTGTTCTGACTTTTTTCCCTTGTTCTGATTCTGATTTCACTCATTTAATCATCTGCCGCAGCTGGGATTCGAACCCGAGTAGTCAAGGCCTAAAGTCAGCGACATAACATTGAGCTAAAGAGGCTATGTATCCTCTTCCATTAAAACATTTACAAGCGTTCGTGAGCCGCTTCGCGGCTCACGAACGCTTGTAAAAGCATTATTCTAAACGGAATCAATAACCATAAATTTGCTCCTAAAAAATTAAAGCATAATCAATAGCTCAAATTAAAGAACTCGATTACTTCTATTTAATTAAAATTAATTGATGAGAAAAAATTTATTATTCAAAACAATAATAGAAAATAAATAAAAAAAAAATTTAAAAATATGTATAATTTTAAAAACAATAAAATATAACAAAATGAGATAGAAATTGTTAATTTAAGGGCAATTTTCTGGGGCAACATCTTTGTTCTGCTGCTTACTTGAATGCTTGCTATAATTTCATGACCAATGCCAACATTTCACGACAATGTTCAACCTCAAAAATAAATAAATAAAAATAAATATTCGCTCATTCCCACATAAATTGACCCATATTTTGTTCACATTCGGCCAATTGATTTGGCCCAATTTTTGTCAATGTTACGTCCATTCGATGAATCTATAAAAAAATAAAATAATAATTATGAACATGCCAAAAACCTTATTTTCCATTTCCGGCGAAGTCGGAGGGAAACAATGCCAAAAATGTCGGAAGAATTCGGCCAAACATGCGTGGGCAGTTCGAATTCGTTCCATATCGATTCGGGCGAATCCCTCAAAGCGAATTGTTGACAATGCTGCCGAATTTGACTGATCTTCTTGTCCATCATTGACATCCAAGGAATTTGTTGTCAAATTGTTGAAAAAATCAAATTGACTTTGCTGAATTTGTCTTTTAAAAATAATTTTAATTAATTTACCTCTTCCAAAACACTGTCCGATGAGGTCAAAACTCCTTCCAATGCATGTTTTGCCCTCTCAATTTGCTCATCAATCGTTGTTTGCATTTTGTTGGTGGATTAGAAATCGAAAATGGAGTGATTTCATCCCTAAAAATGGATAACAAAAATAATTAAAATTAATGGCTGACCCTTGTTTATCCATTTCGGCCAATTCTTGACTTTTCAAGTCCAAATCGAATAAAACTTCCTCGTTGCTGGATTTTGAAGCCATTGTTGATTCGGGAATATTTTTTGATCTTCCAATAGTTCCATTTTTAATTGGCGAATTTCCCTAATTAATATTTTTGGAGAATAATTAAATATTAAATTTCCACAAACATTTTCTTTTTCAATTGATCCATTCATTCCATTTTGGGCATTGTTCATTTTGGCCAAAGCTTTCCCACTCCCTCCCTCTTCCATTTCGTCAATTGTTCTCAAAACTCTTTCTGAATGATAATTGCAAAGGCGAATCAGCAGTCTTTTGGCCTCGGATAATCCTCGGAGGGAAATTTTTGTAGAACGCTAAAAATTAATATAATAAATCATTTAATCTCTAAACCATTTCCAAAAGAATGCCCAAATCTTCGTTGATGTACGCCAAATGAAAATGCCTTTTCAGCATTCGTTGACCTATTACAATTTCTCGCATATCTAAATTGAAAATATTTAAATTAAATTGAATATTATTTGAACCTTTTCATCCATTTGGACGCAAACCGAAAATGGATTATTTTGTTGGACGGCGGCGACGGATCAACAAAATAATAAAAATATTAAATGCAAATATTTTTTCAAATCAAGATAATGAAATAAATTTGAATTATTTTGCCATGATTAGCTAAACATTAAGAATGAAAATTCATTTTTATATTTACAAATTGATTAATATTCTTGAATTTCCATCTTCAATTCTAAAAAATTAAATCATTTATTATAAGACCTCTTTCCAAACAATATTTCGAATTCTATTATCTAATCTATCATCGGGCAATCGAATTTTAACACCATCCCATGATTTTGCCCGTGATATACCTGTGTATGTTTGACCGTGAGCGAACGGTTCATCTCTATAATCAATACCAATTTTCCAGAATGTTTGGCTTTGACTTTTGTTTATTCTGAGGGCATATGCAATTCGAATTGGGAATTGGTGTCTTTTCAATAGAAAAGGAAATTTTTTATCTTCTATTAATGTTATTCTTGGGATAAAGGCAGTTTCACCGGCTCTATCACCATTCAATATAATACCACATAAAATATTTTTTCCAATATCAATCAATTGAAGGCGAGTTCCATTACAGAGACCTTCTCTTATATTTAAATTTCTCAAAAGCATTATGACAGAATTAATTTTTAAATTCAAATTATGTTCTGGGATCCCAGGTGTTTTCAATGAATGTAGAATTTCTAATGAAACAGGGAAATTCTGATTGTTTTCTGTTTCATCTATGCTCAATAGAGAATGATACTCTCCTGGGAAAGCTTCCATGATTTCTTTATTATATTCATCAACAACTGAATTTAAAGGAGATAATATGGCTCTTTTACTTAATTCCGAATAATTTAAATTCTGAATTATATCCCCATAAATTTCTTCAATCAAATTTCCATTGGAAATGCATTTGTCTGGAACTTGAATATATCCATCAATATCATTTTTTCCATCTCCAATTTCCAAAACATCTTTTGCAAACTGTCTCTCATTTGGATCAGCTCTCATATTTTCATTTAAATGCATAATATCAAAATACTTCCATAATTTTGATTTTTTAATCAATAAAGCAACTATTTCGGTTCTTGTGGCATGTTCTTTAATTGCCAACATTTTTCGAAAATCTCCACTTAAAATAAAAGTTTTTCCACCAAATGGCTTATCATTTTTCATTAATTCTTTCAATTTTTTATCAATTATTTCTAACATATGTAGAGAAGCCATAGGTTCTTCATCCCAAATGAAAATATCACAATTTCTTAATTCATCAGCATCTTTGCCAATATTTTCAATTCCACTATATGAATTTCTATTAACATTTAATGGCAATTTAAATCTATTGTGCAATGTTCTGCCTTTTTTCAAATTTGTTCTGCTATTCCAGTGAAAGCCATATTACAAACTTTTTTCTTATTCCCTCTCGCAAGATGATAGATTGCTGTTAAAGTAAATGATTTTCCTGTTCCACCTGGTCCATCAATAAATAAACATTTTTCCTCTCCATTTTCTTCTTCAATCATGTTTTTTAATTCCTAGATTATGGCTTTCTGTCCTTCATTCATTAAATTAATCATTTTAAATGCCGAACTCAATTCTTCACTTGGATCATATAGATCATCATCATCCAAAGTTTCTCTAGAATTAGTCAATTGAGGCATTGTTTTAAAATCTTTCAGAGATTTATCCTGATATTTCAAAAGATCATTTATTAAAGATAAAGTTTTTTGATAAATTGAATCATTCGGTAAATTTTGGAATCTTCTTTTTACATCATATGATAAATCGTCTTTAAATGAATTCCATAATAGTTCAGGATATTTAGGAGCGCAATGAACCAAAATATTTACAAATAAAGTACGCAAAGCTTTCGGAAATCTATATTTTTTCGCTTCTTCCAAACAATTGTGCCACTCTTCATCATTTTGACATAAACCACGTTCTAAACATGCCTGAGCAAAAGTAGGAAAAAGTTTTCCATTTACTGTTTTTAAATCTTTATAACTTCGTCCTGGTACATTTAAAAGTAAATAATACAAATAATATTTCTCTGTTTCACTTGGATTAACAGGATAAAGTCTTCCAATACTTTTGTTGAAATGAGTTTTTCGGTCGGTCCAAATACCTTTTGTTGAATTCCATGTACAAAATTCTGGCATATCGCCATAAAGATAATTTTTATCAGGGTTTTTTTGCATGTACTCAAAATAAGCTAAAAGAGTGGATTTTTTTTCTGCTTTAATTTGTAAATCTTCATCATCTGCTTCGTTGTCCACATAAACAATTTGTTCATTTTCTAAATGTACAGATAAAGGCATTACTGAATGTGATTTTCCTTGTAAAGGAAATTTAAAAATTCGCCAACAGGCTTCACATGGACTTAAGCATCTGGCGTCAAGATAATTAGCTACTTCATCATATTTTAAAATTTGCTTTTGGCCACCGGAACCATCAACTACACATTCTACTGTGGTAGCATCAAAACCTTTAAAGATATATTTATAAAGATATTTAACTGCTTTAATATCGGCCACTTTTTCTACATTTATATGTGCTCTGAACATTTTAAGAAGATACGCATTATATGGAACAATATATTGATTTGTTAAAGGAAAACCAATTCTTTTAATAAAACGTCCGTTATTTGGTCTTTTATAATGAGGATATCCATTTTCATTTACTTCTGTTTCTTCTCTAAATTGGTAGGGAAATTTTTTTCCACATCTTTTCTTTTTATGATCCCAACAATTTGACTGTGGATTGCATGGTCCATGCATCATATTTTTTGTAACAATTTCATATAATTCGGGTTCTTTATTTTTATCAGGGATTTCAGCCCATATAAAATCATCGATTTTATTCTTGTTTCTCCATTTATCTTTTTTATCCAATGTAATTAAAATATGTATATGTGGTAAACCTCTTTTTTGGTATTCAATTGTCCATACATCACCAACCACTTTACCAAAAAGTTTTCTGTCAACAATTTCTCTTAACAATTCATCCTTTTTTAATTTAAATACTCTTGTCACGATTTCCGGTCTATCACTTGGCGTTTGACCTGGTAAAAGGCATTTCAAAATATCTGGATCGTTTGGATTGCATGTAAATGTGATAAATAAATCAGGCTTTCCTTTTTTGTTTACTCTAGCCATTGAGTCCATGAAGTGTTCATGCATATTTCTAGCGCTTCCTGGATAGCTGGATGGTAAAATTACCACTTGTTTTTGTAAATCTATGCCATAATTTTGCGCTTTCTTCTCCAAATAATGATTGACTTTTGAATAATTTGTTTTTACGATTTGTTTTTGATTTCTTTTAACTTTTAATAAACATTAAACGATCCCATTCAATTTTAGTATACTGGTCTACTACCCACTGTTGGAATAATTTCTTACTGTGATGATGCGGTAAAAATTTTGCGTTTTCATCATTTCTGTAAAAAAGTCGATATTTTGTTAAGTCGCAGAGTGATATTTTCTTTCCGTTAACATCTTTTAGATTAAAATTCCAACCTTTTGTACCTAAGGGATAAAGTAAAGGATATGTCATAGGTTCAACTAATGAATCCAATGGGTACAAATTTATCAAATCTTTTCTTCCTTTCGCATTAACAACAATTTTAGATGGTGGAATTTCATCATTAGCATCACAAACTATTATTGCAAACACTTCATCACAATGTGGTAAATTATATCTTCTCATATCATGTCCTTCTTTTACAGAAAATAACAATTTTACATCAGGCATATTTTTTCCAATTTTTTTTGCAATTTCTTCTTGTTCTTCATATACTTTACTCATGTATTTATAAGATTGAGCCAACACATTTAAATCTGATAAAAATCCTTCAATTAAAGCCAACAAAGTTCCATCACATTTATCAGTTAAATTTATACGATGATTAAGAGCATCTACAGGATCAATAAAATAAAGCTGTCCATTAGATGGCACTTCAGATCGTTCTGGTTTAGCATTGGTGTTAAATTTATGGTAAACTTGACCTTGAATTTTGAAAACTGGGGGTCCTCTACTGGTAGCAAAATCGAATTTAAAACAACTTAATGATGCAAATGAGAATGCATTATTAATTGATCTAATTTTATCAAGATAAATTTTATGAAATTCGTTGCTTGGATCATATAAAATTTTAAATTCCCAAGGATATTCGTCAATTGTATTTTCCAAATTAATCATTTTTCCATAACCACAACAATCGTTAAATTCATTTATTTCTTTTTTGTTTGATATAATATGTTCTTCGGCGAAGTGTATTGCCGGGCAATGTTTACATTTTAAATTAAAATCACTTAATTGGTAAAATTTTGCTTTAGTATGATCTGCTCCCCATAAATATTTTTCTTCTTTTTGTCTTTTATTTGCCATTCGTAATCGATCACTTTCATTTTGTGTAATTCTTTCATTTTCTGTCATGTTCTGTCTTTGATTTGCCATTTGTAATCGATTTCTATCTTTCTGTAAAATTCTTTCGTTTTCAGGCATATTTTGTCTTTTATTTGCCATTTTTAATCGATTTCTATCATTCTGTAAAATACTTTCGTTTTCAGGCATATTTTGTCTTTTATTTGCCATTCTTAATCGATCTCTTTCATTTTGTTCTAATCTTTCATTTTCTCTCATGTTTTGCCTTTTATTAGCCATTTGCAATCTATTTCTTTCTTTATATGAGAGAGTATTCGAGGAAACAGAAATTGATGGGCCAGGCAAATTTGAAACTTGTATTCTATTTCTTTCTGTATATGTGAGATCATTCGAAGAGCCAGCAATTGATTGGTTAGGTTGGTTTGAAATAACTCCTGGTTGATTAAAAGAAGTTAAGCTGTTAATTGAAGGTAAAGTTTTGGAACGATGCATGTTAAAATTTTGTTCATTAAGATTTGGCGAATTATCATCACTTCCACAATAATTGTGGTCATGAGTAACGTGGCTTCGAATAGTTTCTTGCAAATTAGAACGAATTCGATCACTAAACAAAGGATTTGTTGAAAGTGAATCCCTTGGATCAGAAGAACGTTTCATTTTTTATTCTGATTTTTTATTTTGATATTATTTTCTTTGTTTCTGATTCTTTTCTGGTTCTTTTGTCTTTTTGTTTTGATTTGTTTTCAGGTTTTGAGCTTTTCTTGTTCAGTTTTTATTATTTTGTTTGATGTTTTCTTTTCTTGTTCTGATTTGTTTTTTGGTGCTAATCTTTTCTTGTTCTTTTCTAGTTCTGTTTTATGTTTTGTTTTGATTGTTTTTTTGTTGTGATTTGTGTTTTTGTTCTGATTAGTGATGGCAAATCTAGGCAAAATGGGAGACAGCAAACAGGGCCCAAATTCACCTAAAAAATAGGGGGAATTAAAAAAAGACAAACGATGAATATATAGTTCAATAAATTAGGCATTTTTATCTAGGAATATAATAGGAAATTTACGGAATTTGATTAATTTTGGGAACGCGGAAAAAATTGGTAGGGAATTTGAATTAATTATGGAAAAGGGAAAAATAATAAGGCCAAGAAAGGCCAAATTAATGAAAGTGAAATAATTTTTGAAAGAAGAAATAATGGGCCAATTAAGGCCAAATTTAATGGAAATGAAAAAAATTTTTGAAAGAGGAAATAATAGGCCAATTAAGGCAAAATTTAATGAATTTGCGGTAAATTTTGAAAGAAGAAAGAATGGAACAGGTAAGGCCTAATTTATAATTGGCCAATTTACTGAATTTGAGGTAATTTTGCCTGAAAAAATAATAGGTCATTTATTGAATTTAAGTTAATTTTTGAAAGAGGAAATAATAGGCAATTTAATGAATTTGAGGTAATTTTTGCCTGAAGAAATAATTGGTCATTTAGTGAATATGAAGAAATTTTTGCCTGAATAAATAATAGGTCATATAGTGAATATAAGGTAATTTTTGAAAGTGGAAATAATTAGCCAAGTAAGAACAAATATAGGTAATTTAGGAAAAGCGAAATAATGGACAAATTCAGGTCTATTTTAGAAAAAGTGAAGTAATATTTGAATGGGAAAATAATCGACCTAAAAAAAATTAAATAATTTTCGTTTTAATTTTTGAAATTGGAAATATTAGTCCACGAAAGACCAAAAAAGGAATTTGTGATAATTTAGTCCAAATTTAGGGAAATTGAGATAATTTTCAAAAGGGAAAATAATAGACTTAGAATGTTCTAAAATTGTATTTTGAGATAATTTTTGAATTAGGAAATAATAGGCCATTTGAAAGAGTATTTAATTGGTTAACAAATACCAAAAATAGGGAAATTCTGGTAAATTATAGAATAGAAAATATAAAGGATTAAGTAAGGTCAAATTTATAGAATTTGATATAATTAATTCGAAAATAATCGGTTAAATTTAAGGAAACCGAGATAAATTTGAATAAAAAAATTAATTGAGAAATCTAGAGAATATGAGATAAATTTTAATTGGGGAAATAAATAACTAAGAAAGGCCAATTATAGGGATTTTTAAGGTATTTTTGAAAAAGGGAAATGGGCCAAAAAAGTTAAAGAAAATCAGCGAAGAATATCTATAAGAGTGCTGGTTTTTAAAGAAAAATTTGACTAAAACATTAACTTACACTTCCAAAATCGGGAGGGTATGCAAAGAAAACGTTGAAAGCTTGAAGGTCAAACAGAAATATCGTCTCTTCTAATCACAAAAAGACGACAATGCCGAAAAAGAGAGCAAAATATTGATTTACTTGAGTGGATTTAAATATGCTCTGTTAAAAATTGGTATCAATTTATTTTTTTCAAAGGAAATAATTTAAAAAAGTGTTTAAAAATTAAAAATCTGAATACATGTCGACAATATGATTTAAGTTGATTTTTAGTTATAGAATCAAAGTTGTATTTAAAATTGGTTGAAAAATTTTTTTCAACATGGCTAAGCTAAAAATAAAAATGGAAAATAATAAAGGTGCATTTGGTAAAATTTCTAAAAATGCAGGAATTTTATCGACTGGGTCAATAAAGAGCATTTGTCTGGTGCAGTCCTTTAAGGTCGTCGTCGTAAACAGTAGGCAGTGAATCATGGAAAAAATACATCCATTGCTTGCATATCAATTTCATAAGAATTGAACAAAGGAAAACCTTTTTCTATATTTGAAAGTGATGATGAGAACAAAAAAACATATTTTTCAACGTTAATTTCATAATTTTTTAAGAATTGAACAACGAAAACCGTTTTCAATTTTTAAATAACATCATTTACAATCCAAAATAGCAATGCTTTTATTAAAAAACAAACAACGAAAATTAAATAATTTAATATTTTCATTGTTTTATATTTTTTAATCTATATTTATGATTTAATGTTTTTATTGTTGTAATAATTCTTTTTATTAGAAAAGCTTACTAATCTAATAAGCAATAAAATTGCAAGCTGAGTATTTCTTTTTATTTTTTTATTTTCTTTATTCTAACATTTATTCATTTATTTGATTTCTTTTTTTATGTTAGGATATTTTGTCATTTATTTTTAAAATTTTGTTTGGCATTATGTTTACACGAACACACACACGAACAAACTCATTTAGTATATTAGGATTTGTTCCTTTCATTGCCTTCGGCCCAAGTCATACAAAGGAAAGGTCAATAAACACAATTTGCCAGAATATTCTCAAAATTTAGATGTGTTCCAAAAATATTTTGTAAATGGTACTATTTTGTCAATATTTTAACTCAAATTTTCAAATTGATTTTGAAAATGAGTGTGAAAATATATTTTCAAAATTTTTAAATTCTCAAAATGTTCCCAGAATTTTATCTATTTCCAGAATATTTTAGAAGTTGGTATATTTTGAAAATGTAAACAATTTTGAGCAGATTTTTTCCTATTATATTCAAAATCTTTTGAATTTTTTTTGACTTCGAATTTTCAGAATTTAACTCATTTTAAAAATATTTTGACAATTTATATCTTTTCAAAATATTTTGACAATTTTCTCATTTTTACAATATTTTGAGAATTACATCAAATTTTCAACATATTTTTGCATCTATTTTTTATGTGACTCCGGGAAAGCGTTTTAAAATTAGTCTTTTAAAAAAAATCGTCCCTAACAATTGATCGGCCATAGATTTAATAATAGAAATAATTTGAACATTTAGAAAATATTAACGGCTTTAACATAATCTACAATAGATTTCTAAATAAATAATATATGAAATAGGAAATTATTGGTGGAAAAATTTCAGACAGTTGCACATGAAATTATTCATCGTCTTGGTCTCACTCACGAACATAAGCGAAATGATCAAGAAAATTTTGTATGGATTAATCTCCCAGAAATTAAAGTATGTGAAATTTTAATGGTAATTTAGATGAATTTTATTTCTATTACACACCTACCTATTAAAGAATTAATAGAGAATTTATTTTATATTTATAAAAAATTTCCAGAAAGGATGGGCATATGCTTTTTTAAAAAGCGATTCATCCAAAAATCTTAATATGCCATATGATTTTGGTTCAATCATGCATTATGCTCCATATGACTTTCAGGCCAGAAATGCGTAAAAATAAAAATTATTTGTTGCAAAAAAATTTTACATTTCTTCAGTTATACAATCATTGCCAAGGAACGTGCATATCAGCAAACAATGGGCCAAAACGATAAACCTTCATTTAAGGATATCAAAGTTCTAAATCGTATTTATTGTGATGGTAAATTGAATTATTGATAATTCTTTTTTAATTTAATACTCTGATAAATGTCATAGATTATATCTATATCCATTTAAGGCATTTGAATAATTTAAAATTATAATTAAAATAAACACCAAACAAAGTATAATATAAGAGAAAATGATATCCAGTATTTTAAGGAATTAAAATGATTTAAATTAGAGTTTTATAAACCATAAAAATTGCAGATATATGCAGCAAGAATTTAACTTGTGCTAATGGAGGCTATATTGATCCCTTGAATTGTTCAAAATGCATATGTCCAGATGGTTTTCAAGGAACCAAATGTGACCGATTTTTTTTTGGAGGTCATATTTAATATAATTAAAAATAAATACCATTTAATTTTATGAAATTGAATAATTTTATCTTTATAATTGGTTAATATAAAAAGGTTATTTAAAATAATTTACAAAATAAATACTATATATATGTTGCCGCTAAAAATGAAATTAGCAAAAAAAATTTTCGAAAAAACTGAGTATAAAAATCTCATCACGTCCTAATTCTAACGCTAATACTCATTCAGATCCTAACTATAAACCCATATATAGTTTTTTTTTTTCAAATCATAACTTTTTATCTGCTTCGTTTGCTAAAATATTGGGTTAATTTCAAAAGAATTCGCATAATTTCAATTCGTATCGACATATATAATTTTATTTTTATAGACCCATTGTGCCATTCTGGGCGCCGAACCGCCTATACAACTGAAGATTACATTGAAACAAGTGATAGGATTAATGGTTCTAGAGAATGTTTTTGGTCAATAAAGGTGAGTTATTTATAATAATAATTCAATTTCTCTCTATTATTTGAAGACAAATTATGTGAATCAAAGAATTGAAATTCGAGTTCATCAATTGGATAATTTTGAATGCCATGATCCCTGTAAAGAGAGCAATTATTTGGAAATCCAAATGACAAAGGACAAAACTGCCAGAGGTTGAATATATTATAAATTATTATTTCTGATTAGAAATCTAAAATAAAATAAAAGATTCTAATATATAAGAAATAAAATAAAAAATAAAATAGCATTTCATTATTCAGCTTAAATGAAAAAAAAAACAAATATTAGATGTCTGTAAACTAAGTATTTAAATTTTAAACCCTAACTAACATATTAATATTAAATAATTTATATAATAAATTCGCAGGTGCACGATTATGTTGTCCATCAACATTACCGTTCCGTTTTACATTGGAATACGGAGTAGATGCATTAATCAAAATGAAAAGAACAGAAGATTATCATCAATTTCAGCTCACCTATGCAACACGTAATTTTTAAATAAGCAAATATATGGAAGATGATTTTTTGACCTGCTACTTTTGTCCCTATTCGATTTTCATTAATGGAATTGTCCAATTATTTAATAGGGAAAGGGGGTGGGTGCACATTCGGGGTTAGACACTGCTCATAGGAAAAAAAATTTTTAATTTTTCTTAATTCTAATTTTAGTCTCATTTGCCATTTATTCTCTAAATTTATCAATTGGATGTTTAAAATTATTTTGAGTTGATATTTTTCCAAGAGGAATATTAACACCCAATTGTCCGCACCCTATTGACCTAATTAGTGCTGGCGCTGACGCCCAATTGATTAGCAGGCTCCCTATTATTTCGGCATTCGAAAGAGAGGTGGGGGGGGGGGGGGGCTGAGACTTGAGAGCCTAGGAATATTGGGAATTTCCAATTTTCACCCGCAAATCGGCAAATTCTCTATTATAAAATATTCAATCCATTTTTGATAACAAACTACAGAGGTCTGAAAACATTATGAAGATTGATAAAGAAAATGTCATGGGTTGAAAAAATAATAATAATTGTTAGATTTACCTTTAATAAATTTGCTAATTTATCTTACAATAAAAATTATTCAATTTAATCCTATATAGTATAATAATATAACATTTTATAACAGAAATTAGGTATTAGCATCGCTGAAAATTAATTTCTTATTTTGTTCAGCGGATGCCGTTGAGCCTGATGAACCACGGAAAACTACAGCAGCTTGCGCATGTGACCGAATGTTCAATCCTTGGCACACGCCTGGCGCTAAAGTCATTTATGATTACATTGGGACAAAAATGTACTATTCAGTTGGCATTAAAAGTCGCTCTAATCTGATAGTATATATCTACCATAATCAATATTCAATATAATTATAATCAATACTTGTTAGATTAATGGAAAATATCCCTTCAAAACTCAAAATGGAAACGTATGGTTTGATAGAAAATGTGTTGTGAGTTTTTCTTGTTTATTTTATAAATTTATAAAAATATTCTTAATCTTGTAAATATGAATACATATCACATATATAATTTGATATTTTCATTATGATATAATATTTCTAAATTTTTCGGAAAATTTTTGTCTGAAATCGCAAAAAATTAAGCCGATAATTTTATTGATATATTCTTAAATTTTAAATTTAATTACATAAATAATATTCTTTTGAATTATCGCGGTAATAATTAAGTTTGTTCCCCATGTATTTACCAAGAAAACGCTAAAAATATAAATTTATAAATTTTCGATGAAGAGGAATCCGAATTTATCATTAGTTTTTCCATATCTCGAATTGCTAAATGGCTATTCAAAACCGGTTTCGAGAAAATTGAACTTTAGTATTTTGGGTTATATCATAATATCATTCGACGCGACTCGTCAAGCGGGGGATGAATTTGTCATTTGTTTGGCATAAAACCCAAAATTAAAAAAGGTATGGCCATTTTAATCAGATGGGTAACCTATAAACCTAATGAAATTTTTAATGGCCAAATCTTTTTTTTAATTTTGAGTTTTATGCGAATCAAATAGCAGATTCTTGGTCAGCTTATCGATACACGACGAATGATGTATAATATGACACCCAAATTAGTCAAGTTCAATTTTTTTAAAAATCGATTTGTAAACTTACACTGGTTCAATTAATAAAGATAATGACAAAGAAAAACTGATGCCAAATTCGGATGATTCCCCATCATCAGAAAATCATTAAATAAATGTTTTAGCGAAAAATAAAATCTTATTTTTCTGGAAAAAATGTGGAGAACAAACTTAATTATTATCGCTTTATCGCTTAAAATGTTGTTTTTAAAAAAATTTTATTTAAAAAAAATCTCACTAAAAATTTAGTATAATGACAATGATGCCATAAAAAGAGCATATGGCGAATGGATCGAACCCATAAATAAAACTAACATTGCTATTGACAGTATTGTTGCTGAAGAATGCCAGACAGATTATGAGAGAAGTGGTGGGTCAAAACGAATGAGAAATGATAAAATAACAAAATTATTTACATATACGAATAAATAATTAATTTCTCTAAGACAGAAGTGAAAGCTAGGTTATGCATAGAAATAAGAAAAATTATTATAACAATATGGCAGAACCAAGCTTTTCAATTTTCATTTCATTCATTTGTGTATTTATATATTGTTGCAGGGTGTGGTGAAATGAATCGAATTTGGCAAGAATTTGTGAAATGCCTTAGAGATGGTAATGAAAATAAGGATATATCGGTGGCAGAGGAAATTGCAAAAAAATGTCTACAAGGGAATGAAAATTTCCGTTTGAGTGTCTGTGGTAATGGTTATGATCCCAATGCTCCTAAAGTTGAAAATGGGATTCAATGATGAATGAGTGATGACGGAGACCGTGAAAATTAATTCGTAAACAAATGAAAAAAAAGCAATATAAGTCACAATTTCTGATTTATTTCTGAATAAATTTTGTTCATAATTTACATTTAAAATATTCATAAATTTATTAATACATAATATTTTAATAAAAATGTTTTTCTATAAATTTTTGTAAATATTAATATTTATTAATCAGATTAAGTCTTAACTCAAAATTTTCAAATTATCATAATTTTCTACCAATTATTTAAAAAATGAATCTGTCCATTACCATTGGATTTCCATTATGTTATTATTTAATATAGAAGAAATTACCTGACTTTTTAGGTAATACAATATTATTTTCCAATTCAATTACTATAAAGTATAGTCATATTCCTTAATTTAGACCTTTTATCAATGATCTTATTTTCAATTATCAATTATAATTTTTATTAAAATCGAATTATTTCAAGATTTTTCTTCTTTTGTTTTGTCCAAATATTCGTCTTGGATTATCGTCAGTTTCCCTCAAGAAGATTTTCACCATTCTCATTATCAGTATCCAATGGACTTTTCTTAATTCTATCACCATGTACATCAACTATTTTTGCTTTTCCCAAATTTTTGTCGCCTTCATCCTCAATTAAATCAAAATCAGAGTGAAACTTTTGCACAATTGTAACAGTATTTTCAGTTGTGGTCATATTTCCAAATCCGCATTCTTTTATATGGGAATGTGAAAGAATAAATTTTTAATTATGTTTTATTATATTTTGGCCTCATCAAATTTTTCTGATCGTTAACATCTTTTTGCTTATAAATTATTCCCGCGAAATCCTATAGATTTTTGAACAATCCTATAAATAAAAAATAAATAGCAATTTTTTTATATTCCAAAATCTGGCTCAATCCTATACTTTTTTTTTGGCGAATCCGATAAATTTTAACGAGTAGACAAAAATGATTTTCATTAGGTTCTAATTTAAATCATTTATCAATGCTTTACCTTCACGAATTTGTTCCAAAATTCTTTGTGTCTCTTCCAAACCAAAAATAATGTCGCCATAATAACCCCATTGATTTAGCTGCTGTTCGCCATCATAATTGTCGGTGGGATGGATAAGTTCTGGCGGAGGTTTTATGTCCGGCTGTCAAGAAAATAAACAAATTAATAATATCCTTTTGATAATTAATATTTTAATAAAAATTAATAACATTTTTAATAATTTTAAATTTCAATTTATTTAAATTTTTTAGTTTTTGTATAGAAATTTAAATTTTTAACTACGAACCATGTTTGGATCAACCGTGAATAAATAGCAATTTCTTATCAATTCATTAATTTGCTCCAAGATCACCTTCACTTTTTTCTGTTCTTCTGCCATTTTTCGATAACTTTCTTCCAATTCTTCTTTCCATTGATGCTTAATTTTAATTTTTTATTATTATTTTATTTTCTCATATTTAGTTAATATTTATTTTTTATGCTAGGGCTAGTAAACAAGTCAGCGGAAAAAAATGACAAAAATAGATAAAATTCATCTTTATTAAACTAATATCGGGACTAATTTCATTTTATTCTATTTCCCAATTATTTAAATATATATTAAAATAATATTACGCATTTTGCTGTCAGCAATGACCAATTGCCATTCAAAGAAGCCTCAATTTTGCTGCAAGTCTCACCGAAGAACAATATAGAGGAAATATTTGTTGGCATGTCCAAAAAGGCCAACCAAAAACCGGCCTGAATTTTTTATTTAACAGTTAATTATTTATTCATTATTTTGGAGTACAGTTTGTTCCGGATTTTCATTCGGATAGTCATCATGAATTGTGCCGTAAGGATCCAAAATTTTTGTCTTTTTATTAAACATAAATTCATATGTCATATTGCCCCATTTGTGCGATTTTTTAATTTGCGGAAGAATGAATCTACAATAAAAATCAATAAATGTTTTATTATTTTAAATTTACCTTTTATTAGTGTAAGAAAAATGAATTTGCATATCCACTAAAAGATCAATATTGCTTAGAGTGATCCAAAATTTAATGGCAATTCCATGCCAAATTATTGTAGATGTGTTCGCTTTTTCTTTACAAAAAGAGGCCAAGGCATTTCCATTAATATTCGGAAGCTTTTTATGAAAATGAAAGAATAAAATACAAATACATTAATATTTTTAATTTTTTTAATTAATTATGATATAGGATATCTATTAATTTACATAAAATGACTTAATTTACATAAATTTTTTCGTGTCGGAAAATATTATTTTTTGAGGCAATATAACTTCCAAATCAGATTTCTTTAAAATTCCCTAACCTCTAACCCCAAGCTACTAGCTATAGCCACTAATCCCATCCTGCCTCGAACCTAATACTTAGCCCTAACTAATACTTAGCTATGGTCAAGTTATATGGCATCAAAAATATAATATTTTTCAACACGAAAGAATTTGGATAAATTATTTTTTTGAGTAATTTAAATTTTATCATTAATAAAGTGTAAAAAATTTACCAGAAATTCTGGTCGCTCAATAAAACTATTATTCGGGTCCAATCTGCTTTCATAACAAATGACAAAAAAGGCACTTTTCTCTCTGTGAAAAATTAAAATTTTCAAAAAATTTTCTGCACTATTCAAACTTTGGATCAGATTCCCCCATAATTTGACATTCACTAGGCAATGGATTTTGATCATCAATAATATCATCGTAGTCCTCTTCGTATTCAAGCAAGCCAATTTCCTTGTGCCAATATTCGTTACATTCGCTACCATCTTCCGTGCATCCAATAGTTATCCACATTTTTCGCGCTAAAATATTTAAAATATTTTAATTTTTTTAATATACTAATGGGAAAAGACATAGGAGGGAGCTTTCTAAAGGTCAAAAATCCGGGAAAATTTCTTGCAAGAATTTTAAAATTTTGGCCTGGCATGCTTACGAAAAAGTATCAATATTTCATGCCAAAATTCCGTTCCCACTTATTTTTTATCATAACTTTTTTTTATGAAGAGAATATATAATAGTTATAATAAAATTATTTTAAATGATAAATTAATGAGTAATATAGGTATTCTTAAAGTTAGAATAAAAATCAGATTTTTTTTTGAAATTTTTTCTCAGCATTTTTTGTGTTTTTTTTTATTTACACTTTAAAAAATCATAAAAATTTTACTCATTAAATAAATAAAATTGCTCACTTTTACAGCGCTCACTACCAGTACCATCATTGCAAACAATGTGACTAGGAAAAAGCTGCAATTCCAATTTCCATCCAGCTTCCAAATCGAATTTATGTTCCTCTCGCAATGTCCTTGATAATAATAAATTTATAGTTAAAATATCATTTAATATTTTAATTGAGTAAAAGTTGATAGGGCTTTGGTTTTCCTTTATATTAAAAAAATTAAAAAAAAATTTATTATGTACTTTCATTTAACTAATCGAAAAAAACAAATTTTAAAAAAAATAATTTCATGTGGCAAAAATTATTATAACCTAATAAAAAATTTTGATAGCACTCACAAATTCTCCATTGAATCAAGCTCGGCTAGGCTGAGCGGATCTTCTCGGTGATCAATTGCCGTTGGAGTTGGAGTTTCGAATTTAGGACCAACCTTTTAATTAGAGAGTTCACAGAATTTCTATCAAAATAATTACCTCTCTACAACACATTTCTGGATTAATCCAATGATTAAAGGGAAAATCTTCAAAGAATGTTCCATTTCCAAGTTGTTCACCAATTTTCCATTGTCGAGCCCAATCCGAAATGATCAATCCGCATTGTGCATCCTCCCTCTTTTCTGCCGAGAATCGCTTGGTTGGCTTCGATGCATTCTCCAGTTGTGGTTGCATTTTCGCATCATAGCAATGCTTACTGTACAAGGAACGATTATTTAAATATTTTCACCAAAAAATTTTCAAATTTATTTTATCAAAATTTTAAAATAAATTACCGATCTTCGGTACATATCACCCTCCATTTTTTGAAATTTTTCGAACAATCTTCCGGACTAAAATTTGAAAAAGGAATTTTTAAATTTTTATAATTTATTTAAATTTGAACCTGCTCATACTGGAAGTTTCAGTTTGTCCATTCCCAAAACAAAAAGCTACGATGATAAAAATGAGAAGACTTATGGTCATCTACAAATTAGAAAAAAATTTTAATAAAAAAAAAATTTAATTTTGATATTATCTAAAATTTGAAGGAGTAATGAATAAACTGAATTTGGTCCAATTTTATATGTGATATATTAAATATGAATCATAAACAATTCCCAAAATTATTAAATATGAATCATAAACAATTCCCAAAATGGATGATGATGTTAATCGATTTTTTAAATTTTCATATAGAATTATGGTAAATACTCTTTTGATTTGCCATTCTATAATAATTCCCCACACTTAGGCAATATTGAAAAATTATTTCCCTAGGAATTATAGAAGATAATTTACCGTATTTGACAGAATTTATATTATTTATCGAAATTGTGCATGTAATAAGAAATTAAGAAAACTTATCATAGTATTTCGCTTTATTTTAAATTTTGAAAAATTAAATTTCTGGTTATTTAAAATATAAAATTTTGATGTTATTACATTTTTTATAAAGCTTTTAGAATTTAAGCCATTCGATTCCCATACTTTCCCTTTTGAATAATTAAATTTTATTTTTCAATTCAAATAAATATAGTTTTGTTTTGACCAACATATGTCATTATCATTGATATATATTATTTTATTATCACAATTTATTATTACTATTAAAATCGAATTAATTCATGGTTCATGTTTTCTTCTTTTCCTTCTTGATTCTTCTCCTCATTGTTTCTCTTTTGAATTTTTTCATCCTTGTCCTCCTTTTCAACATCCGATAGACTTTCTTCATTTCCAACGGCATGTTCGTCAACAATTTTGATGGAATGCCCCAAATTTTTGTTTCCTTCATCCGCAATTGCCTCGGTATCAGTATCGGCAGAATGAACAATTTCCACAATTGTTGCCATTTCGGTTGAGCTCATATTTCCATATCCACATTCTTATGTAAAAATTGGAAATTAGTATACTATTAGCATTGAAATTTCTGATATCATCAAATTTTTTATGAAGCAATGGATTGTTCTTATCAATCCCTTCGTATTCGCCATTAAACACCTCTTTCCAATATTCTTTACAATCGCTTCCATCTTCATTACATCCAATTGTCTTTACTTTTTTTGGCTCTAAATAAATTGATAAATATTTTTTTTAGTTTTAGAAAAAATTGTAAAAAGTGCTAAAAAGGTGAAAAATATTTAAATATTTCTATCAATTTATTCCCTTCTTACTTAATCGAGTAAGATTATGTTCTTTTGGGTCGCAGGCAATTAATCTAGGATTAATTTTCAAACTCATTTTCCATCCATTTTCCATACCCAGATCCATCTCAGCTGGCAAGTTCCTTGATAATTGAAATTTATTTTTTATATTGATTAAATATTATTATTTTTAATCTAGATTTTATGAATATATTTATATTCTTATTAATAGATATTATTATTACATTAATCTTTAGACTATTTAATTTGTTTCTGACAATTTTATTCAATTTTAGTCTGATAATATTTAATTAATCGAATCTGCTGGTTGGAATTTGTTAATCACTAAATCGAGTGAGATTCACATATATCTTTGCTTCTAGCGGAAATAAAAACGGATTAAAAATCATTTATTTTTGGCCACTAAAATTGAAAATAAATCAATATTATAATATAATGCACTTAAAAACATAATATTAAAATTCACTTACAGGCGATCCAGCGATTCCAATTCTTCATATGTTGGGGAATTTTTAGGACTGCATTCATTAGAATTGTCAATCTAAATTATAGTTGAATGAGATTAGACCCCATTCTTAATGATACAGTATATTTCATTAATAATTATCCCGGCTTGGCCTCTAGTCTCTTCCTTTTTCGAATAGAATTTTTTAGGATTTTTCCTAATCTAATTGATATAAATTAAATTTTATCCCATATTTAAGTATATTGCTAAGATTAAAAATCATTGATTGTCATTTTCAATTTGTAATTTTTAAAATTGTTTTTTACTTTCGAAATCGGGATAGAATCTTGTGAATCACACTCCATTTTTACAGGTCTCTTCTGTATAAATTAAGCCCAATTATATCAATCAATAATCATTTACTCTTTTCATTTACAACTTTGATTCTTACCTTTTTGCAAAATTCATTTTGATTAATCCATTTCTCAAAGGAAATATCCTCCAAGAATGCTCCATCTTCAAGCTGGTTGGCGGCAAATTCCTTTCGACCCCCATCTGATACTGCCGATTCACATTGATCATTAGTCTCATTTTTGGTAGAGAATCGTTTCGTGGGCTTCGATGCAATCTGCCCATTTGACTTCATATTCGCATCGTAACAATGCTTACTATTCGTAGGGTACAAATTTATTAAAAAAATTTTTTATATTTCATGAAGAATATCATTTTATTGTATGTATTTTATCTATACGAAGCATATTTTCTATTCGAAAAGATGGTAGTATCAAATTTTGAAAAAAATAGGATTGAATATAATTTGTAAAAAAGAAAGTTAGCATTAATATGAATTTTATATTTTAGTTATTTTTTACAATAAAAGTGATAATGAAATTAAAATAACCGGTCATTAGTACATATCAATTTCCATTCTCTGAAATTTGTTGAACAATTCGTCGAACTAAAATATAGTGAAAATGAATTAAATTATTTGGCTCAACTACAATAAATTTTCAACCTGCTGATGACAGTTTGACCATTTTCAAAGCATAAAGCTACAATGACAAAAATGCCGAAAATGATGACCATTTAATAATCGAAATTAGAAGGAAAAAAACTGATAAATTTGGTCCGAATTTTAAAATATAATATATTAATTTTTAATTTCACAAATTATTTTTGATGAATCACAATTTTCAAATAGATGATGAGTAATTCATTTTTCTTTTTATTTATTTAAAATAAAATATATTCATTAATTTGACGAGGGAAAATTTTTTTATCTTCTATTCTCTCTTTTTTTACTTATTTATGCATAAATTTTGAACTTATTACAAGGTTGCCCACTTGCCAGCAGATATAGATTTTTACTTTATTTGGGCTGCATATCCCTAAAAATTAAAATATACTTTCTTAAAAAATTTTTGCTTAATTTTGATTTTATGTATTTTATGTTCTATTTTTTTATTTGTAAATCTTAGCGGTGATTTTTAGTCTAACTACATATTCTTAACTAAGCCATTGATATTTTAGTATAAGGCTCGAAATTTAAAGAGATTCCTCTTAAAAAGCATAATTAAATTTTGCCCTATGCTTAAGGATGATCCCGTCTTTTCCATTATATTTATGATAAAAAAAATGTTTTCAAAAAATTTTAATCATTTTATATTTATATTCATGTAAACAGTAATTTAATATTTTGACACTAAAATTTTTATTTTTAAGGCCAAACTTTATTTAAAAAAAATTTCAACCTTGAATTATTTGCTCATCTCATTCTCTTCTACTAAATGAGAAACGTAAATGTTAGTCACATTTTTTAGTCCAATTTCCAATCCAAACAATTCCATTTCATACAAATTTAATTTAAATAATATTTTCCATTCATTTTTCCCCTTCCTGGAATATCAATGTGTTTGCCTGACAATTTGACTAAAATCAAACTCAACATTGCACTTTAAATTATTCCGGATAAGTCCGCAGTAAAATTTATTATGTATTATGTTATACTTTTGTTTGTGCATATGTTTGGATGGTAAATATTATTTCCATATAAAATTTTACTCGTCAACCCAAATCAAAAATATTCAATTTTTTTTCTTTCTATTCAAGAGTGCATTTTGAGTTCGGAATAGTAAACATAAACAAGCGCTCGGTCGCCGCTACGCGGCTCCCGAGCGCTTGTTAAAGATCATTAAATAAAAATATCTAAAAATCCTAAATACTATTATAATATTTTTATTATATTTAATCTATAAGAGAATGCGTTTTCGTTCTTGTAAACAATCTTATGTTTTTGTTTTCATCCAAACATTTTGAATTTTTGCTTCCTAAACATTTTTGTGTTTGTTTTCATAAAAACATGTTGGGTTATTGTTTGCCAAATAATTTGTGTTTTTTTCTTTTTATTTCACGACCATTCCCGACTTTTTAGTTTTCATTCTCGACCATTCCCGTCTTTTTAGCCTTCATTCTCGACCATTCCCGTCTTTTTAGCCTTCATTCTCGACCATTCCCGTCTTTTTAGCCTTCATTCTCGACCATTCCCGTCTTTTTAGCCTTCATTCTCGACTATTCCCCGCTTTTTACATTTCATTCTCGACTATTCCCCGCTTTTTACATTTCATTCTCGACTATTCCCCGCTTTTTACATTTCATTCTCGACTATTCCCCGCTTTTTACATTTCATTCTCGACTATTCCCCGCTTTTTACATTTCATTCTCGACTATTCCCCGCTTTTTACATTTCATTCTCGACCATTCCCAGCTTTTTAACTTTCATTCTCGACCATTCCCGACTTTCTTTGTTTCATTCTCGACCATTCCCGGCTTTTTTGCTTCATTCTCGACCATTCCCGACTTTCTTTGTTTCATTCTCGACCATTCCCGGCTTTTTTGCTTCATTCTCGACCATTCCCGGCTTTTTTGCTTCATTCTCGACCATTCCCGGCTTTTTACTCTTCATTCTCGACCATTCCCGGCTTTTTTGCTTCATTCTCGACTATTCCCAGCTTTTTTCATTTCATTCTCGCCTATTCCCCGCTTTTTACATTTCATTCTCGAATCATTCTCGACTATTCCCCGCTTTTTACATTTCATTCTCGCCTATTCCCAGCTTTTTACATTTCATTCTCGCCTATTCCCCGCTTTTTAGATTTCATTCTCGACTATTCCCCGCTTTTTACATTTCATTCTCGCCTATTCCCAGCTTTTTACATTTCATTCTCGCCTATTCCCCGCTTTTTACATTTCATTCTCGACTATTCCCCGCTTTTTACATTTCATTCTCGACTATTCCCCGCTTTTTACATTTCATTCTCGACTATTCCCAGCTTTTTACATTTCATTCTCGACTATTCCCCGCTTTTTACATTTCATTCTCGACTATTCCCCGCTTTTTACATTTCATTCTCGACTATTCCCCGCTTTTTACATTTCATTCTCGACTATTCCCCGCTTTTTACATTTCATTCTCGCCTATTCCCAGCTTTTTACATTTCATTCTCGCCTATTCCCCGCTTTTTACATTTCATTCTCGACTATTCCCCGCTTTTTACATTTCATTCTCGACTATTCCCCGCTTTTTACATTTCATTCTCGACTATTCCCAGCTTTTTACATTTCATTCTCGACTATTCCCCGCTTTTTACATTTCATTCTCGACTATTCCCCGCTTTTTACATTTCATTCTCGACTATTCCCCGCTTTTTACATTTCATTCTCGACTATTCCCCGCTTTTTACATTTCATTCTCGCCTATTCCCAGCTTTTTACATTTCATTCTCGCCTATTCCCCGCTTTTTACATTTCATTCTCGACTATTCCCCGCTTTTTACATTTCATTCTCGACTATTCCCCGCTTTTTACATTTCATTCTCGACTATTCCCCGCTTTTTACATTTCATTCTCGACTATTCCCCGCTTTTTACATTTCATTCTCGACTATTCCCCGCTTTTTACATTTCATTCTCGACTATTCCCAGCTTTTTACATTTCATTCTCGACTATTCCCCGCTTTTTACATTTCATTCTCGACTATTCCCCGCTTTTTACATTTCATTCTCGACTATTCCCCGCTTTTTACATTTCATTCTCGACTATTCCCCGCTTTTTACATTTCATTCTCGATCATTCCCGTCATTTTCCATTAATGTTCTAAAATTCTCATACAATTCTGGGTATTTACTACTTTATTCTCTTCAAATCATTGAATTTTCCCCCTCATTTTCAATAAATTCTATCATTTCCCCATAATTCTCAATACTAATTCCATGATTTACCCCTCTTTCCCATTAAAATATTAAATAATTACTCATTCCCGGTTTTTCCTTTAAAATTATTATCGATATTCCAATGTATTAAATGTTTAAGGGAGCGCCCGGTCGCCGCTGCGCGGCTCCCGGCCGCTCCCGAGTTTATTTTATATAATTAACATATTAATAATTGATATTTTTTGCTTATTTTAATTATTTTTCTTTAATCAATATTCTTTAAGCCGATTTTTATATTTTCCATTTATTTTTATTTATTTCACAAAGCCATTTGTCTTATTTTCTTTATTAATATTGTCTATAATCTATTTTTCTTTAATTCTTCATTGCATCATTTAATTTTTGGACAAAAAGTCCAAAATATATTTAAAAAACAAAACGCCAACATTAAAATATTCAAATGTCAATTTGTCCGGGAACTCTCCATTTAGTATATTTAGATTAATTCAATTACGTGTGGCGAAATTTGCGTCTCCGAAATTTGCCGCTCTACTAAAAAAACTATTATATCTATAAAAGGACAAAATTTAAGGATAACATTATGCCTTAAAAAGGATCCAAAGGATTTGTCTAAGGATACTAGGCTTCAGAATTCGGAGGATTTATATTGGGCCACAAATTTCGTTTTTGATAAGGCCTCGAAATTCGCAAATTTCGGTTAGCCATTAAAATTATATAATGAGAGATAAATTTAAATAAATTTATATAAATTGGATTCAGAATATTATAAAAATTACAAGGAAGCGAATATTAAAATTATCATTAAAAAGGCATACAATTTACAAATTATTTTTAATTCTATTTCTATTCACTTAAAAGTTCGATATTAAATATCTCCAAGGCGAATCATGATCTACGATAAAAATATGAATTTTAAAATCTAGTTAAATAAAAGTTGTTCTTTCTTCTATTGCAGTATAAAACAATCAGAAGAATGTTCGAGTGATCAATTTTTTTACGAGAATTTAGAGAGAAAATTTTATGAATTATTTTATGACACACATGATGAAATATGATTTGAAAAACGAGGATTCCAATTATTTCGAGGAAGATTTTAAAGTTCAACAATTCAATCATCATGTTTTTCCTTATCAACTTAGAAAATTTAATTTAATTCATCTCTCTCTTACTTAAAAATATGATTTCATTTTATTTAATTTTTTAATTCCCACGAATTGTAAGATTTTATCCATTTTTCATTAAAAAGTGAATTTTAAAATAAGTTAATCATCATTTATGGAGGCAAATATTCCCTTCATACAATCATCATTTGCCATCATACCCAAAAGCAAAAATTACCTTTCCATTTCAAAGTTGTTCATTTCATTTATATAATTTCCTCGTAAAATTGAGTGATAGACAAAATCGGCAAACCAAAATTTTCCTCAATTAAATTACAATGATAATGGTCAAAATTTCCACAAATAAATTTCACTTTCTTATTTACTATTTTTCATTATTTAAATTTTGCATCTTTTTCTAGAGGGGAAATTACAAAATTTTTCCCTTTTGCCATTTCGATGGCCTCAAAGCTTTTTATTATTTTTTTCTTTGTGTCCCTTTCTTTTGGCATTGGGAAAGTCGAAAGCAACAAGTTTGAAACAATCAATATTATTAATTTAATTATTAATTTATTTCCATCATTTTAGCTCGAATTGCCAACCAAAATTTAGGAAATGGGAAGTGATATGTACGCCTGATCGGTAATTTTTCTTTTTATTTATTGCACAAAAATTTGGACAAAAATTATCAAATATTTTTTGAAAACATAAAAATTAAATTTTTTGGTTTTTGTTCATTTTTTTTAATAAAATTCTAAAAGAACATTTTTCCTCCATTAAATAAAATTTATTTAATGATTATTTTCTCCCGGAAAGTAAGCATTGTTATGATGCGAATGTGCAACCAAAAGTGGAGACTGCATCAAAGCCAACCAAACGATTCTGGGCCAAAGAAGTGGATGATCAATGTGAATTGAAAATGTCGAATGGAGTCGATGAAGTATTTTCTGGACAATTTGGAGATGGACCATTCTTGGAGGATATTTCCTTCGAGAATTGGATTATTAAAAATGAATGTTGCAAAAAGGTAAAAATCGGGGACTTGGAAAAAGGGACTCATCTGATCACACTAGATTCAATCCTATCTTTGGAAATAAAAATTTTAAGGATTATAAATTAATAATGACTAGGGCTAGCAAAAAAGTTATATAAAAATTGGAAAATTAAAAAAATTCCAAAAAATATTACAAAAATTTTATCACAAATTTTTTGAAAATAAAAACCCTCAAAAATGTTGACCAAAATGAACAAAAGTGAAAAATTTTTCTAGAAAAATATTTTATGAGAAAAATTTTATACCAAATTGGTTTAATGGAAAAATTTTTTTCGAAAAATATCCTCAACAGGGAAAATTTTAATTTTTTTATAGAATTTTCAAAAAATTACAAAAAATACTAAAAAATTGATAAAAATGTTATATAAATCACAAAAAAAAATGATTAAAAGTTAAAAAAGTGATCAAAAAGATCATATTTTATGTTTAATTTGGTTTTTAAGCATATTAAAGCTTCGCATGAAAAAGTTATTTAGTTTTAATTGCCAGCCCTACTAAAGACAATCAATTCATTGATATTAATAATCATATAAATATAATTTAATTTCTCTTGAATTGATATGTAAAATTCAAAAATAAACTATGATTTTTGTCTGTGCGCCATGGTAGATCTTATAGCTTCGGCATAAGAATACGAACAAACAAGACAAGAACACGTCGGGATTAATAATATATGAATTTCATCTTTACTTTAAGATTGTCCACAACAATGAGCCCAATCCCAAAGAAGAACCCCCAACATATGAAGAATTTGAAAAGTTGGAACGCCTGTAAGTGAATTTTAATGATACTGTATTTTCAATTTCACTGATCAAAAATAATAGAGTATTTGTTAAGTATTTGTGTGCATATTTTTAGTCGAACGGAAGAAAGTGAAAAAAAAAGTGATGGTTACTCTTATGAGTGTTAGGAATCGGATTTAGGGATGCATAAGGTGATACTCAACCATAATCCCGATGAGAAGACTGACAGAGGGAACCTTTCACTATCCTTTAACTCACCCCTTTTTGATCAAAAGGGTGCATACCAGAGATGAATATCGTATCGTATATCCGTATTGGATATCGACATTTTATAGCATATCAGTATCGGATATCGGATTTTTTGGAGCCATATCATTTATCGGATATCTGTATCGGATTTTGGGCGATGGATATGCATCGCTCTGGTGCATATTGCATACAAACTTATCAAGAACCAAAAATAGCTATTTTTAGCATTATTCTGGACATTTTCCCTCTCATAATCAATGAGGCATGTAATTTTTATTCGAATTAGTAAATTACATGCTAATTCCAATCAGATTCGATCAAATAATTATAAAATATTTTTTGATCCTATAAATAAATTTACTTAACCCTAACAAATGGATCGGGCCACAGATTAATACAATGATAATATTTCTGTTATAGGAAATTAGTAATTTAAAATCAAATGGGATTTGATATGAAGTTTTTTATTTGCATGTAAAATATAAAAATTTCAATTATCAAGGAACATGCCAGCCGAGAAGGATTTGGACATGGAAAATGGTTGGAAAATGAAATTGCAACTCAATCCTAGCTTAATTGCATGCGACCCAAACGAACATCCGAATCGTACTCAATTAAGTAAGAAGGGGGGATAAATAAACTTCTTAAATAAAAATATTTGAAAATTCTTCAGCTTTTTAGCATTTTGACTCGATTTATTCTTAAACTAAAAAAAATAATAATCAATTAATTTAGAGCCAAAAAAAGTAAAGACCTGGGGATGTAATGAAGATGGAACCGACTGTCAATATTATTGGATTGAGGTGTTTGATGGCGAATACGAAGGAATTGATAAGAACAATCCACTGTCATTAGATTGCCAGCTTATTCCAGAATGGGATAGAAAGTTTGTTCATCAGTACGATAAATATTGCTCTATTTTTGAATTTTTAGAATTAAAAGTGGACTCTATTTGATTTGTTATGAAAGCAAATTGGAACCTGAGGTGACTTTTTAGCATTTAAAACAGGGTTACCAGATGTATTTTTTTAAAAGATTTGTACTTTTTTTGAGGGGTCGAATCTTTGAAAATAAAAATGTTCTTTTTTAAAGATTTGTACTTTTTTTTTTGACTTTGGTGTTTTTTTATACTTTTTTTTTCACAAAATCATGAAAAAATCGTAAAATTTTTCGCTGCGCGGCTTTTTTTGGCTTAAATTTTTGCTTGCGGCTCGAAAAATTATAAAAATTTCTTTTCAAAAACACGTGATCTAAGTTTGGGAAGATCCCCGGTTGTTCATTATGATAAAAAAAACATACTTAAAATTTTTTTATCAATTTATATTAGTTTAAAATGAAAATCTTTTTTTTTGACACCAAAATCTTTTTTTTCAAGGCCAATGTACTTTTTTTTTGAAAAAAAATCTGGCAACCCTGATTTATAATATAAACTAAATTTGGGCCATAAATAGTTTTTTGAAAATTTGTTGAAAATTAATTTTTTTATTAATTGCATTTGAAATGCTATTGCGATTGGAAAATATGTGAAAAAATTTCGATATATAATAAGATTTGTTCCAATTTATTTTGACCGATAATCGATAAATCTATATCAAACTTATAAAATTTACCAACAAAAAATTTATCTTGAAGCATATATAATATAATAATAAATAAATTTTATTTTCCAAAGTTACAAAATATTGATGGAAATGTGCTGGCCTCTTTTTGTCAAAAAAATGCTGCCACATCTGGAAAAAATTGGCATGGAATCGCCATCAAATTTTGGGTGACTCTCACTGATACTGCCCTCCTTGTGGATTCACAAATCTACTTTTCCTACACAAATAAAATGTAAATTTGAAATATATATAATAAAAATTTATTAATTTTAATATGTAGTTTTGTCCTTCCACAAATAAAGGAAAAGCAAAGTGTGCCCATGACATATGAATTAATGTTCATTGATAGAATCTCAAAAATTTTGGATCCAGACGGCATAATTCATGATGATTATCCAACTTGTCCTAATCCTCATGAAAATAATGCATTTCAGGAAACGGCATGTTTTGGAAATTTTTAACCATTCATTATTATTAATTGTGCTAAAATTAATATTTAGTCCGGCCTTTGGCTTGCCTTTTTGGACATGCAATCAAATATTGGCTCAATTATGATTTTCTCCGAAGGAAAGGATTGTCATAAATGGAATGCATTTTTGAATGACAATTTGCCATTAAAGACTACGGATTGCGTAATAAAATTGAGAAAAATAATAAACTTAAAACAAAAATTTAGATTTCATTACAAGAAAAAATGGATCAAATAATAAAGCGTGCGGAAGAAGAAAGGAAAAAAGTAGATGAAATCATGATACAGGTTATGGAATTGAGAAAAAAGTGCAATTTAACAGTTGATCCAGAATTTGTAAGTGCTCATTTTAATAATTTATTATGTTTAATTAAATTAATAAAATGAAATATTATTATGTTTTTCAAATTGTTTATTGTAAAAATTATTATTTTAATTTTAAATAATATATTTATTGATAGCCAACGCCTCCACCGGAATTAGTTAATCGCACACGCCCATATAATGGCGAAGAACAAGGATATGGTGGATACGGTGATCTAATTCCATCACTGAAAGAAGCAAATGAATTATTGAATCAAACTATAGAAGGTTTGTGATTTTGATTTTTTGAATTTTAATAATAATGCAATGAGAAAGCATTTGGTGCTTGGTCGATTCCACAATGGTACAAATATGGGCAGGGCACCTCCACAAATAGTACAAATATAAGTTTTTGACTTCTAATACATCAGCAATGGGTTTTAGACCATACAAACCTTATACCATTTTGTAGATCTCGCCAAGACGCATCGAATGATATATATGCCAGATTTGGCTCAAAATTAAAGAGTTTCTAACCAAAAACATAAAAATATGGTTTAAACGGTTTAACTCTTTAACTTTTAGAACATTTTATATGCCATTCGATACGTCTCGATGAGTTCTACAAAATGGTATAAGGTTTGTATGGTCTAAAACCTAATACTGATTTATTAGAAGTCAAAAATTTATATTTGTTACTATTTGTGGAGGTGCCAATATTTGTACCGCCCTTTGCATATTGTGGAGATGTCCCCGGACGGTTTAATTTTAAAGTTTTCCTAGAAGTGCTTTAAATCATGGTTGCCAAAGAGAAATCCGCGATTTTTGGCGATGCAAAATCCTAAATTTTGATCAATCCAAACTGAATTGCATATTTAGATATAAAATAGATTCTTTTTTGCTGGCTTTTTTAAAATTTTTAGGCATTTTCTTCTCCAATTAAATTGGTTTTTTAATATAAATAATTCCAATTTGATTGAAAATTTAATTTGTAAATTTATTTTCCCATCCAATTTCAGAATGTGATGGCCAAAGGCAAATTCGGAAAAGACAAATTGGAGGATCCATGTTCGTGGATTTTAAAAACAATAGCAATTTCAAATGGTCCAACAAGCGTTGGGATATCACAAATCCCATCAAATATACCTATGATACCACTAATAAAGGTTGAATTTTCTTTTATTTCTAGAATAAATAAATGAGGACATATTTTTATGTATGATTTTGATTTCTAAATTTTTATTCTGATTTATAATTTTGATTTGTAAATTTTAATTTTGATTTGTAATTGTAATTGTAATTCTGATTTCTAAATCTTTATTCTGATATTCTAAGTATTTATTCTGATGATAGCCAATAAAAATATAAAATTTTGCCTTCTTGTCAATAAATGTTATTCTTTTTCTTAGCTGTCTAAAACGGTCAGAGGATTTTGTTCGGGTGATCAATTTTCCTGTAGAAATTTGGAAATATTTTGTGAATATTTTATGCACACACGAAGAAATGATTTGTGAACGAGTATTCTAATAAGGTATTGACTATTGACGGACTATTAAAATTCAACAATTCCCATCATCATTTTTCCTTATCCAATTTAAAAATTTAAATAATTCATCTCCCTCTCTCTCACTTAAAAATTTATTTCATTTTATTTTTTAAAAAAGATGATTTCATTTTTATTCCCACGAATTGTACGATAAAAGTGAATTTTAAAATAAATTAATCATCATTTATTTTGGAGGTACCTAATTCTCCAATTTCCATCCAATCATCATTTGCCAGCCATTCCCACAAGCAAAAATTATTCATCCCTCTTTCGAAGCCATTCATTTCATTTTAATTTAATTTCCCCATAATTGTACATTTTATTATTTTTCATTACTTCCATTTTTCATTAATAAATTTTTTTTTTATTTTTAGTCGGCAAAATTATTTAATTGTCGACAAAATATTAAATTTCTTTAAATCATTGCAAGCTTAACAATTCCGTAATAAAATTATTATTATAATTCACACTTTTTTTTTTATTTTATTCTCATCAGAGGTAATGGCATCGCCCATGGCGTTGAACATTTTCCTTCTTGGCTTTTTGGCCCTACTTGCTGGGCAAATGTCGATTTTGGCTATTCGGGAAATCAACGGTGAAGAGTCAAAAATATCTAAACATTTTTAATAATTTTAATTTTTTTAATAAATTATATAAAATTAATTTAATTTATCCGAAATAAAATTTGTAATTATTTCAGCAGAAATGGACGACATCCAGCAATTGAGCCAAGAACAGCAGGCGGTATTCCATTATAATAAATTAATTTAATCAAACTCCTTTTAAAAGATGTTGCAAGAAATTCGTAAAGGCAAAAAATGGGAAGTGAATTGTGAAAGGGAAATTCGGAATGGGAAAAGCATATTCACTATATGCAAAGATGTTTTGTAAGTTGAAAAATTATTTGCTATAAAGAACCAGCGGGGCAAGCCCGCTGGTTCTGAAAATGGGGATGGAAGGAATACGTGGGACGATTGTAAGAAAGCGCTATCGCGCTTTAAAAGATTCCTAGGAGGATTATATTTAATATTAGAATCCATTCCCCATATTTTTGATATAAATTCAACTCGCGCAGAACCGGTTTAAAAATTTGAACCGGTTTAATTTTCAAAATAAACCTCAAATTTGTGATCCCCATCATCGAAAACCTCTAAAAAAATTATTGGCCGTTGGTGGGATTCGAACCCGCGACCTCCATCCCCATCCCCCCATCTTCGCCAATCGGCCATGAAGGGAAAAATGCCGAGGTACCAATTTTTGCCGGCTTCCACAGCCCTGGGTTTTGAGTTTAGACCCCACAAACCATATATCATTTTGTAGCTAAGACTTCAACTTAAAATCCTAGTATAACAAAGGGTATGAAAAAATCAAAAGGAAAAAAGTTTTACCAGGGCAAACCAAAAAAGTTCAATTTTTTAAACCGGTTTTTGGCTAATATCTCGAAACCGGGGGATTAATTCGAAAAAAGAGGATATTTCCCATTGGTTTCATACATATGGGAAACTTTTAAAAAAAAGATCTCGAAAATCGGTCCAGTAGGAGTCTCCATCTTGAAAAAATTTTACGAAACTCAAGTTTTTTTTAATATTATATAAAGTGACAATAATACAAAATTTAATATATAAATTAAAGATTATTCAAATTTTTTGGATCAAAACTCCCTTTTTTTCTAAATTATTTTTTATTTTTTGAATTCAATATTTATTATCAGTGCATTCTTCAAAGGAAAATATTAATTAGAATTTTTTTTTTCAAAAAAGTTATAGAATTTAATGAAAGTTTTCTTATCGAAATAATCTTTTCTGGACATAAAACTTGGACATAACAAAATATTGGGGCTTGGGTTTACATTTTTCGATTTTGGGAAAATTTTAAATTCCAATGATCAATTAAGTCTTAAGTGACATCAAAAATTTTTTTATAATTTTAATTTTATTTCCCTATCCAAAAAATCCATAATAAATAGTAAAAACAAAAAAATACACACAAAACTGAACAATTACAAAACGAGCAAATTTCCCAAATATTTTAATTATTGAACATTTTTTTCAAATCAAAAAATATTAAAAAATAATTTGATTTTTTCACAGCCCCATAAATCATGATCGATACAGCGAAAGCGCTAACGAACAAATCGGACCATTCCCTGTGCCTCGATTTCCACTCCATAAAAAATGTTCGGCCACAAATCCATCATCGCCATTCCACCCAGCAAATTGACCATCACCATTGGATTCCCATTCAGTGGAAATGTTGCCTGCCATTCTGGGTAATTAATTTAAAAAAATTGTTTGAATTTATTTAAATTATTTATTAAATTTCAGCTTTGATATTTGCTATGCAAGTGCATTTGAAGGCAGCACTAAAATGGCTTTGTGGGAAATATTAGAGGTTGGTAAAAAATTTGGGTACAAATTTTAAGTGAATTTGAAAATTTTTTATTTGAAATTATTTTTTAAAATGTTGTTTTGATGAATGAAAATCAAATTAATTTTTGGATTTTATTAATGAAATATTTTATTAAATAAAAATTTAATTTAATTTTTAAATTTTTATCGTAAAATTAAAAAATTTTTAGTTGAAGAATGCGGGAAATGATGTGGCCGAAAAATGCAATAAAAATGATAATTTTGGAGGAATAAAATGGCATGGATTCCGCATTGTTCGTAAAGTTGAAGAAGAAAATGAAAATGGTGTTAAACGTTTAATCATCACTGATTCGATGGAATTTTCCTACAGAAAAAAAGAAGTAAGTAATTTAAAATCAAAGATATTTTTTAATGTGTTTCTATCAAAATTTGATTCCGTTAAAAATTAGATCAACATCAAATATTTAATTAGTAAAATAATTTGGAAACGGGGATAAATTCAGGGTAGAATTTTGGAAATAAATTTTTTAATTTATATACCAAAGATGTGAAAATAAACCATTTTTCTGAATTAGATTCCGAGACAACAAACATTTACACGAATAATTTTCTAATAAGAATAAAGAAAATTGATTTTGCCTTTGGCTCTTTTCTAAACTTAAATGCTTAATAGTGGAAATGGAAAAATAAATACTCCAATCTTTTCTTGGAATTAAATTAATCCCATTGCTATTTAAATGTCTATTTCTAGCAAATTTCAAATTATCTCACTTTTATAAAATTAATTTTAACAAAATTTTCTTTTAAGGAGGATCCAATTAAACAAAGGCGAATTTTTCCATCAATTAATTCTGACGGAAATTGGCCTGGAAGTGTTGACAAGCAGCCGAAATATTTACATTTTGGAGGATGGCCGAATTTATGATCCAGAAAAAGATACAAACTTCGGAAAAAGAGTCGATCTTGCGAATGTGGATATTTCATCGACCCAAAAAATTTTCTATGAATTCAACCATAATGCCTCATTGTGGACCATTCCCTTTGATATGGCCATCATTGATCCTAGCAAATACAATGTTCCCATTTATGGCATTCCAACAGAAGATGCCAAAAATCTTAAAATTTCAGCCATGAAAGCTGTTTACTCGGCAGAAGAATGCAATATTCGACCAATGGTAAATAAGAGAAATAATAAATTTGACAAAAAATATAAAATGGCGAAATGTATATTGATTCATTGATTTAAAATAAAGCCTGTATCCTTAATACTTAATGATAATTGGCTTAAGTTTAGCCAATTTTAATATAATTTTTTAATTTATAAACCAAATTTAAGCCATTTAATTTCCCTTTTGAATAAACCATAAACAATATATACCATCCAATTCATTTTGAAAGCTCTACCATCTATCAAAGATTTATGTTTAAATTTTTTAACATAAATTCTTAATTAGTAAATATTTATATTCAAATTGAATAAATTATTCCAAAATTTAAATTTTTCAATTCTTTGCAGTTTGAAATTGACGACATCATTTTTAAATGGGAAAAAGTTACGCCGGTTGTCTTAAATTTCACAATGTTGAATGGAACCGAATCGGCATTTTATTATCTTAAATATGGCTATTTAAATTTTGAGAAATCCGTGTTCAATGATGGGAAAATATTGGTATAAATTAGAGGCCGGCGCGGATTCCGGGTCCGTACGGATTATCCGGACCCGGAGTCCGAAATCCGTATATTTTTTGATTTTCCGGATTTTTTCCGGGCCGGATTTTTGTACGGATTATCCGGTCCGGGATTTTTTTAGTCCAAAATCCGGCCCGTAATCCGGTCCGGAAGGATTTTTTCATCCGGATCCGTAAAATCCGTATGGATCAACTATAAAGAGGGAGAGGAAAGGGAAATATTATTAATTTTTTGATGCATTTTCATTTAAATTTTACACAGCGGGGCTTTCTTTTGGTATAAATTTTGTTCTGCGGAGGCTCATTCTTTAAAAATTTTCGTCTTCGCACAAAACATAATTTTTTTTTCAAAAATTTGTCGAGCCCTCCCCATTTCCAGAGCCCAGACCAAAATATGGAATATAGTCAGAATCAGATTTAGGAAATTTACTAAATTTAACCCCAGAAAATGCCGAAATGTTGATTTCCCTTAACAAAAGTATTCCTGAAGTCGGCTCATGTTAATTTGAATAAATTTGATTTCATTCATTGTTTTAATTTTACGATAAATTTATTTATTTTACATTAGATCTGCGAAAAAAAATTTATTTTTTACTTTATATCTGCGAAAAAAATTTTTTGAAAATCCGGAAATCCGTATCCGGATCCGTACAATTTTAAGGTACGGATTATTTACGGACCGGATTTTGTACGGATTATCCGATCCGGTCCGGCCCGGGATTTTTTCGGTTCGAAAATCCGGTCCGCGGGTCCGGATTTTCCTCCGCGCCGGTCTCTAGTAGGGTTGCGCCCCCGCAGTGCGGGGGCGGGTTGTGCGGGGGGTCGGGGTTTGCGGGGTTGGCACTTGCGGGTTCGGGTTCGGGGGTGACCCCTTGCGGGGGCCCCCGCGGGGATCCACGCGGGGGCGGGGGTAGCGTAAATTTTTTAAAAAGCCACATTTTTCAAATAAAAATTTTTTTTGAAGAAAAATTTCATCCAAAAATGGCCGCGCAGCGAAAAATTTTACCTAAAAATAGCCTCGCAGAGAAAAATTTTAATAAAAAATTTTAATATTCTACAAAAATTTGGTCAAAATTTCCCTATCGAATCCCATTTTCCTTGAAAAATCCAATAATATGGGGTGCATGTTCACCCCCGCGGGGGTGCGGGGGCGCGGGGGTGGCTCTTGCGGGGATGCGGGGGAGCGGGGGTGGCATATGCGGGGGTAGGGTCGGGGGTGAAACCCAAAAAGTGGGGCGCAACCCTAGCTCTCTAGTATAAATAATTAACTCTAAAATAAATTTAAAACATTTTATAAGAAAAAATTTCGTACAAAGTTTGGAAAAATTTGGAAATTATCAATGTTCTGGAGGAGGATTTTGATTTTGGTTCATTGAAGGGATATGAAATGGGTTATCACCAAATTAATAATGACCAATACGAAAATGGGGTGATGATGGTGCTCAAAGTCAGTTGCTTCAACATTGAGATTATTTATGGATGGGCAAAATTTGATCCGTCACTTGTTTCCAATGCCAACATTGCACCTGAATTTAATTGGACCAATGTAATAATTATATTTGATATTTTAATTTTGATCAATTCAGAAAGTCTTTTTTTAAGTATTTGTCTGGGCTAACTTAAAGTTTTTCTTAATGATTGAGCCTATTAATTTTATTTCATATTCAATATTTTTCACAATATTGATGAATTGAAAATTGTGCTCTCCGATTTCGCTTTCATTATACAAAAATGAGCTTTCAACTTTTATTTCTATTTTTAATAATATTAATAATACAAACAAAATATATTAAATAAAAAATTAAAATTTTTTTAGTCCTTTTTCATCAATGATCTTCACATCCTAATCAATTTAATTTCAGGATTTTAATTTGGTGAATGGATGCAAGCACACCACAATCAATCTTTTGTCCAATTTGGACAAAATTCGAACACATCGGCCACTTGGAAAGAAAGAGTCAGCAGAATACAATGTGGAATTTGTTGTTGGCTTAAGCTCAAATGTTCCTGGTTTCATTTTGACAAAGGAAGATATCGATATTCTCGAAGTAGGCATTGATAAATTAATTTTTTTAATAATTTTAAAATTTCAGTTATTTCACAATTCAATGCAGAAGGTAAATTAATTTACATTAATAAATTTATAAATAAAATATTTAGAAAGAATTTGATGGTCAAAAAATCCTCGATGATAGCCATGTCTTAAAATTATTGAAATCTTTCAATTTGAATGCGAAATTCCGTCAATTGAATGAGGATTTAATGAAGACAATCATTGGTGATAGTTCGACTCCTTGGGAATTGCTTGAGGGCGAATTTGGATTATTCCAAGAAGTAAATTAATTTTATATGTGATTATTTGAGTATTTTTATTTATGAAATAAATTAGTTAATTATGAATACACTCTATAATAATATTATATCTTTGACTAAATTCTAATTAGTCAAAAATTTAATGCTTGAATTATAAAATAATTAAAAAAAATTTAACAAACAATAAAAAATTTTCAAAAAGATGTGACATGTGAAAAAATAAAATTTATTAATAAAAAAAAAAGAATTATATAAATAATAGATTCTCAAAAGATCAAATTCAAAATTCGTTTTTTCACATCGAATCATGACAAAAATAAAGACCAATTCGCAACTTTACCTGTTATAATAATTTATAAAGGTTTTATTTTTTTTACATTTTCAGATTTATCAATGCCCAAATTTTCAAGTTAATTTGCCTCAAGTCAGTGGAAAAATCAAATTCACATTTGAAGATCGCAATGGCGAAATTAACACCGATTTCATTGGATTCAGCTCAAAGAATATGGCCATTAATTTTGTAAGCATTTTATGTTATGTTTATTTTTCAATATACCCCTAATAAGATCGATTCCTATACAATTTTAAATCCATTGGGGAAATTGGAATGCATTATCAATGATGTTTTTGCCAAATATGGGCGAGAAATTAATTATCGAGGAAGTGGTAAATGCGTTATTTAAATGTAAGTTAATTATTTCATAATATAAATTAATGTCATTTTTATTCTTTTCATATCCTTCTGGGAATGACCAGTGATCTGCTGAACCCTGAGCCCTGACCATAATTATACTAAATTTCCTTAATATTTTATTCATTTTTATGTCTGATTAAAATTTTATTTAATTAAATATTTTTATTTTTCAATGCTTTTATATGCTATATATTTATATAATTTTTTTTCAATTACTTATTTTATTTTTTAGCGCAAATTGTTAAAATGCAAATGTTGATAAATGAAAGCCGGAATAAATAAAAACAAAAACTACAAAAAAAAACAATTTTTCCACGTTTTTAATAAAATATTCTTGGATATTTTTAAAAAAATCAAAAAATAAAAATTTAAAAATTTATTCCCACACTAACTAAATTTACACAATTTATTATATTTTCATCTAAAATTTATAAAAAAAATTTTTCCCATACACAGAAAGAGGGGAATTGCCAATAATTTACCCTTTTGCCATTTCTATGGCTCCCATTCTTTTTCTCATTTTCGTCTTTGTGGTCGGTTCCTTTGGTAATGCACAAGCCGCCAGGTTGGAAATAATATAGATTTTTTAAATTTATTTCCCATTTTAGCCCGGATTGTCAACCAAAGTTTAGAAAATGGGAGGTGATATGCACAGAGGATCGGTAATTTTTTATTTTCATTACTAAAAATTGTACAAAAACAAACAAATTTTTCTTATAAATACGAATCCATTATTTCTTTTACTGTTTTTCAAATAAAATCATAAAAAAATTGAATTTATTAATAAATGGATATTTTACTCGATCATATTATTTTTTAATATTTTTTTTCCACCGAATAGTACGCATTGTTACGATGCCAAAATGCAGCCAAAAGTGCGAATGCAAACTGCCTCGAAGCCGGCGAAACGATTCTCTGCCAAAAATGATGCGGCTAAATGTGATTATGCTGTATTGGATGAAGGTCGAAAGGAATTTGCTGCAACTCAACTTGGAGATGGAACGTTTTTGGAGGATATTTCCTTTGAGAAATGGATTAATCAAAATGATTGTTGCAAAATGGTAAAATTGAAGATTACGAATAAATTATAGAATTGGGTGGGACATATCTTGAAACCTGATACAAACAAATAACGCAATTTGAATGATTAATGTTATTTAAAAAATAATTATACTTAATTAATTAACATTAATTATATGAGAGAGAATTTAATTTTTAATTTATCTAAAACTAATTGCAAAAACAATTATCACCATGGTATTCAGCACCATCGATTACCCTATATTTACATCAGACTATTCTAGAACTTTCAATTTAGCAGATAGTGGAATATCTCGCAGCTTGTGGAATATTTCACAACATGAGGAATATTCCACAATTCTGTAGGGAAAAAAATGCATATTTCATGCCAAAACCTTAACAAAATGCAAAATCATTATCACCATCATACTCAGCACCCTTGATTTTTCTACTTTTGACCTTTCCATAATCAAAATCCAAAATCACCAAACTTGGCCATAACGTTATGGCCTAGCTGCGCGAGACTTGGCCATATCAAAAAAACTGATACGAAATTCTGTATCAGCACTATCGAAAACCCTCGAGTACAAAAACTCAGCTCATTTTTCATATTGCAAAACATAGAGAAAATTAGGGGGACAGACATGTGACAGACAGACAAACACCTCTAAAATTAGATAAGGATTTATTGCAGATGGATAAAAATTCTAAAAAAATTTACCATTTTCCTATCATTTTGTCGACACTTCCGGGATAAGCTATAAGCTCCGATTCGGATGAAAAAAATTAGATGGAGAAGGATTTGGACAATTCCTTATTTGAGCCCTTCAAAATTTCTTTCAACCTAAATTAAGATTGATTGCAAATCAAATCCGACCACCTCAAATCCGCCGGACATATCAAATACGACCACAGCTATACCGACGATCCCACTCAACTCTAGTGATTTTGATTCGTTGGAACTCCTGTGAGTCCAAACAATTATTTTTATAAAAAACAAATGAAAAAAATAGTAATTCATTATAATAATTATCAATAATTCATTATAATTTGATTTAAAAAAAATGTTTTAAAAGCAATGTCAAGAATAATTGATTTAGCCAAAATTAAATCTCTAATAGGATCGCTAAATATATATTTCCTATAGTAAAAAGATTGTTAGTTGAATAAAACAAAGTTTTATTGTACTAACAAAATGATAATACATTTTAAGGACTTACCGAGGAGAGTCAACTAGCAATAGACAACATGGATGGAAACTGAAATTGGAGTTGAATCCAGGTTTAATTGCCTGCGATCCATCAGAACAAGCGAATGGTGGCGTTTTTCCGACCAAAAGTAAGCAACTCTAATAAAAGTTCAATAAATTGAAAATTACTAATTTGAAATTAAAATAAAAAATTTTTAAAGAAAATAATAATTTATATTTAATTTATATTAGAACCGAAAAAGGTAAAGACAAATGGATGCAACGAAGATGGCAGCGAATGTCAAGAATATTGGGTGGAAGTGTTTGGTGAACAAGAAGATGATAAAAATCCATTGCCAATTGAATGCCAATATATGGGGGAATCGGATTCGAAGTTTGTACATTGCACAATATTGGATTATATTTAATTTATTGTTAAATTATTTTTTTTTATTTTTCAGAGTGAAAAGTGGCATTTATGTGATTTGTTATGAAAGTAGTTTGGATCCGAATAATAGCTTTATTGATCCACCAGAATTTGCGGTATGATTTATATAATATTTATTTTTCTTGATTGGAATGTTAAAAAATGGGGAGAACCCGGAGTCACAATTTTTGGACCGAATTTTGAAAATCTTGTGAAAATTCACCAAATTTTCAGAGATAAAACCACTTTAGAAATGCACACTATTTTGAGAATTTTTTAAAAATGACTTATATTCTGAAAAGATATTTAAAATTTTTTTCATTTTCATTTTAAAAATCTAGTGAAAATCTATTGAATTTAAAAATTTGTTTGAATTTTGAAAATAATTTAAGAATTCTGATCATTTTCAAAATCTTTTAGGACCATATTTTCAATATCTATTCAAAATAGTGTGGAAAAATATTTTCAAAATTACAATCATTTTCAGAATATTTCGACACATTATTTTCAATATCTATTCAAGATATTGTCGAAAAATATTTTCAAAATTACAATCATTTTCAGAATATTTCGATACATTATTTTCAAAATCTAGTCAAAATGGGGAGGAAAAATATGTTAAAAATGAGGATTAATTTCAACAATATGTTGTTACCTATTTTTTAGTATATGATGAAAATGACCCATATTATTAAAATATTCTTAATATACTACCTAAATTCATAATATTTTTACCTGTAATAATAAATTATAATTTTTATTAAATAATTTATAAATAAATTCAAATTGCATTAAAAATATCATAACTTAATCATGATCAAATGTGTTCATCGGAAATACATAATTCTTCATCTCACCATCATTGCCGTCGCATTGAACCATTAAGACCTTTTGTAATGACTCAATTGAATAAGATGAAGGTGAACTAAAAATTTGCATATGATTATTTCGATAATTTTTCTATAAAATAAACCTGGTCATAATCCGCTTATCTACGAAAGAATTGTAATTGGTAATATAAGCATTTTGCTGGTGTTCCATCCATTCAAGATTTTGCTAGAATTTTGTCCGAGAAATTTATAAACACATAAATTGAGTGAAATTGAGAATTCTAGAAGAATAAAATAGATTATTTATCTAATATTTCAAAGCTCAATCTATTTTTCACCAAATTTATTGGAATTTTAATAAACCAATATATTAAATTTCATTTTCTCTTCTTAATTTGAGTATTTATTAGATATTTATATTCAAAAGCTTTCTGTTTTGATTTATTTTGTATTTTTCATAATTAAATCCATTTCAAATAAACATTCACCTAAAAACCAAATATTTTATCCATAAAACCTTTGTTTTTATTATCCCAAAAAATTTTGTATATCCTCAAAATTTATTACTAAATAGCGTAACCATAAAACCTTTAATATTTTTGGCCAGAAATTGAAATTACCAAAGATTTTCCGAAATGTTTAAAAAGTTTAAGGTTCGAGTTATGTTAATATTTGATGAAATTAAAGGAAACCTGCGTAAATTTTAATCTTGGTGGCAAATTATCAGGGCAGATTTAAAAATTTCCCATTTTGCAGCATTTTCAGCATCATTTCCCATGAAGTAAACGAGATAAAAGATTTGAAAAAAAAGTTTGTGTAGAATTTAAAAACTTACAATTACTTAAATCGATAAAGTTGATGCCCATGATGTCGTTAAAATTTCTTATAATGTAATTTTTTAAATTCCTTTGCAAAAGTCTTGAGATTTTCATCTTTTAAACTTTTAAAAAATTGAAGGAAAATTGCAGAATTCAGTTTATTGTCACGTCACTGAATTATCGTTATTTTATTATTTTTTACAAAAATTCTTACATCCCGAATAAAAATTATGGAATCGCTACCATGTTTTGTAAGCAGACTTGAGCGAATTTTAAAATGAAAATGGTCCTTATTTACTTCTTTTGCACATAGTATTTGCTAATTAGGAAGGTTTGATCTTTTTAAATTATTGAAATTAACTATAATTTAGAAGAAATTGACCTGATTGAATCTTGATATCCTTGTTCCACCATTTCCAATGAGAATTTAAAAACATCGCATAATATTGAGAATTTTTGATTAAGAATTCTTGTCTTATATCACCAAATTCTTGACAATTTAGAGTTCTCTTTCAATTTTCAATTTGTTTTAAAGCAAAAGTGTTTGTGTAATTTTTGCTCCAACAAAAGTTTTACTGAAATTTAAAAATTAATAGTGTACGAAAAAACAGAAATGGAAGAGCCAAATTTTCTGCTGCAAGACAAAAATATAAATATAGATGTGCTTTGCAATAGAATTCACTATAGATTTTTATCAATTAATTGGAATATAAAAAACCTTAATTTCGCATTTTGGGAAAAAATGCCGGTGCTACTTTCATTCCTAGAATTTCTGCGCTATGTAGCAACAACTTCAATGACGCAAACATAAAAAAAACAAAAAATATAATAGTAATTTAATGTATTAAACCTTGAATTTAGGCTGGATTTTGAGACTTGCTTCTCTTGTCGATAATTTCATGAATTTGGCCAATTTGGTCTAAAGAGTTCATACCAGTCCGGATTAGTTTCAGCGACACTAAATATTTAATAATTTTTGTTTTTATTTTAAAAATCTTACTATAATTCTCATCCAAATCACCACCGATTTAGATTCAGATTCGAGTATATTAAGTGCATCGATGCTCATAAAAATCATAGAGCTGGTGTCAGACATTCCATCTTCTTTGATTTCATCATGTTGAATTTTTTATTTTTTATTTTTAAAGAATCATTTTTAAACCTTGAATTTCTTGTACGCCTCCATTGCAAATTTTCGATCCTGAAGATTTTCCAAATCTTGTATTTTATTGGCCAGCATTCCATCCTTTAATTTTTTATCAACTTTATAATGAGTCATGGAAATTACCTGAGAATTATTTTATTTTGCAATCTTCTATCCATGATAATTTGTCTCATAGAATTTCTCAACATTACTCGAATCGATGTTTTCGAAGACATTAAAATTATTTATAAATATTTCTATTTTCTTAAACCTTCATATCCTCATATTCCGCGTTCCATTTGCATGAATAAGACCAGACATGCCAGAATAATATTACTCATTTGTGGTGGTGCCATCTTGGAGTTGTGAAGAATTTATTGACTTAAAATCTTAGTTTAAAATTTTTTTATATTAATAATTAAACCTGCTAATTTATTATTTTTGGTCGCTTTCCTGTATTTCTCCCAAAATGCTGAGATTTTTGGGCTGTGGATGATTGCAATCGCCATGATCGCTTCGAGATTTCCTGATCATCAGCAAGAATTGAGGAGAGAGCAAATTTCGAACAGGAAGCATTCCTCCAAGATCAGACAGAACATAATCATAAGATCTTTATTATATGTCTAGAACTTTCAACAAAGTTTAGCAAAATCTCTTGGATGGATTGAATGGCATTAGTTTCAATTTATTGACACATAACAATAACAAGTCTTAGCCAAATGATAAAAATATGGGCAGATTTAATTGATAAAACATTATAAAAAAATATTAATATGTAAATTTTTAGCTCGCCTTCATCTTCGATGGTATTGTGGCGAAAGAATGATGTCTCAAATGGATTGGGATTGGGAAGAATTTTATTCAAACAAGTAGTAATTTATGTAACTTTTTTGATATGAGAAAATTACACCACTAGGCTTCATTTCTAAAATAAGAGATTAAAATAATCTTTCAAATGTTAAAAATCCTCATATTTATCTTTCCTTCCTAAAATTCTGGAATAAAAATTTTTATTTAAAAACACTTTATTTCAATAAAGATATTGTCAATTCTCATCTATTTAAAATCTGATAAACAAATTCTGGCTATAATTTCAAGTTAACATTTTTTTATTTATGATTTTAATTTCTCCTATTTAAAGGGGAAAAAATAAATTTTGAAAATATTCAAAAAATTTTTTATTTTTTTAAAAGATTTTTGGTAAATTTTTTTAAAAAAATTTTTAAAAATTTTTTAGAAAATAATTGTGAAAATTAAATGTTTTTTGAAAATTTTTTTAAAATTGTATCCATTTTTAAGAGCATTTTGTGTCATATTTTCAAAAGATTCTGAAAAAGTATATGAAAATAGTTTTCAAAATTATTAAATTCTGAAAATATTCTTAAAATTTTGCTATTTTCAGAATATTCTAGAAATTTATAAATTTTCATTTTATTTTGAAAATACGAATAATTTTGAGTAGATTTTTTCCTATTATTTTCAAAATCTTTTGAATTTATTTTGACCTCGAATTTTCAGAATTTTGCTTATTTTAAAAATATTTTGACAATTTATATCTTTTCAAAATATTTTGACAATTTTCTCATTTTTACAATATTTTCAAAATTACATCAAATTTTCAACATATTTTTGCATCTATTTTTTATGTGACTCCGGGAATTACTCTATAAGGAATCAGAATTCAGAACTCATAGAGCATAGAGAATTAGAGGTCTGTGTCTGCGGACTGCCTGGGAGAAGTGACACCGAGGATCATAGAAATAAAAAGCTTTTTCAAAAATTAAAATAAATAAATAAATAAATAAATTTTACATTAATATATTATACAAATTGAATCTTAAAAATAGATTAAAAAATTAATAATATATTTTATAGATTATAGCTTACATAAATATTTTATATATGTAGAATGGTACTATTACTATATATAAATATATATATTGTTGGCAGATGTAAAATCATTTAATATGAAAAATAACTATCTAAAGTTTGAATTAAAATATATTTCTATTTTTCCTTTCATGAAAAGATACAAAATATTCCTGGTAATGCAATGGCTACTTTTTGTCAAAAAATTGCCAAAACACCTGAAAAGACTTGGCATGGAATTGCCTTCAAATTTTGGGTGACCCTTAGTGATCTGGATCTCTTGGTGGATATGCAAATTCATTTTTCTTACACTAACAAAATGTAAATTTGAAATAATTTAACAATAATCATTCATATATTTAATTTATAGCTTCATTCTTCCACAAAATAAAAAAGATCATGATCTCGCTCTCATGAAATATGAATTCATGTTTAAAATGAAGAAAACAACAATTTTGGATCCAGATGGCAAAATTCATGATGACTATCCTGCTGATCTCATTAATTCAAGGGAGCCATATCAGAAAAAGGAAAGTTTTGGAAATTTTTGACAAATTTTAAAGCTATGGATCGCTTATATAATAAATATAAAATTTAGGCCGGTCTTTGGCTTGCATTTTCGGATATGCCATCCGATATTTCTTCAATTATGATATTCTCGCGAGAGGATTGCGATAAATGGAATGGCTTTTTAGATGGCAATTTGCCTCTAAAAACAGCGAAATGCGTAATTATATATTACTAAAAAATATATATATATATAATTTTTATTAAAAAATACTATTATTATAAATTAATTAGAAAAAGGCTTAATAAATATTTTTATTTTATAAAATATATAAAATGTCTTTAAACAAATTGAGTCACGGATTAATCCCATAGTAAATATTGAAAACTAAAACTGGCCAACAGTTAGCCAATCAGTCCTACAACTAGGAATGATTAAATGTAGAAAAGAATTGTTATTTATAAAAAATGAGGTTTAATTATATGTTAAAAAAGCATCATTTTAATTTTAATTTCATACAAAATTTTATACCTTTAATCTATATCGATAGTGATTATCTCAATTTTTATTCCCAAATAACTAAATTAAATACATTTAAAAATGCCCAATTGATATCGATATTGATAATACTGATTTATTACACATATTTTATATTTTTTTTAGCATTTATTGGATGATGAAATGAATGAATTGTATAGGCAAGAAGAAGAGAAAAGAAAGAAAGCAGACGAGATCATGAAACAAATTGGTGAATCGATAGAAAATTGCCACTTATTCAAGGTCGATCCAAACATGGTTCGTATATTGCAATCTAAATTTGAATATATTTATAATAGTATTTTTACAGCCACATATTACGCTACCACCGGAACTTATTAATAAAACTAAAAGCATTGAAGGACAACAAACAGGAGAAGGAGGATTTTTTTCACCAGAACAGGCAACAGCAATATTGGAGCGTATTCGTAAAGGTATATGATAGTTTCATAAGTGGGTTCTTCCGTTGATGGCATTTGTTTTAGAGCCTCCGATTTAGTTGCTTTTATGCATTTTTATACAATTAACAGTACATTTCTAATTGTTATAAAACCGTTTTATTAAAATATTGGAGGATGGTAGAATAAATGCTAATCTAGTCTATTTTAAATAAATTCCATTTTGACGCTACTTTTTTAAACAATTTAAACCAACTTCAGAATGTGGTGATAAAAATATTACGAGTCGAATTCGGAAAAGACAAATTCCTTCAAATTTGTTCAGGGATTCCGGTTGGTCAGACCGTCGTTGGGATATTAAAAATCCCATTCCTTATGTCTTTGAAAAAGAAGATATAGGTAAATTTATCCATTTTCTTATAAATAAATTATTAACAAACCGATTACAGACAAAATTTTATAGTATTTTTAACCCATCCATAGACATAAGGTTATTTATCCATTATTTAAAAAGATATTCTGTTACAGATTTATAAACAATTGTTATAAAAATATTTTCCAAACCACTTTTAAAACTTAATATTTTTATATTAAAAATTAATTTTGGAAAGAATGGCATAATTTTCTAATTAATCATTCTAGGATTCAGCTAAATTTTTCAAAAGGTTTGAAAAAAAGGTGGTTACTTAAATATTGAATCTTTAAAATTCCACCAACATATACTAAAAAATAATATTATTTAAAAAGGAAAAAAAATATCTAAAATTGCCAAAAAAAAATATTGAAAATTGTGAAGAGTATTGAAAATGTCGAAAAGTTTATAATGGTTTAGTGGTTTGTCCAAAATTAACAAACCATAAACCATTGGATAGAGCTCATCAAGACGCGTCGATAGATATATAATTTGTGACGGTTTAATTGGTTTTGAACCAAACCCTTCTAGATGGTTTAAGTGGTTTAAAAGCGTTTATTTTTAATCAAACCATGACTAAATATATACCAATCGACGGACAAATCTTTAAACCGTTATAAACTTTTCGCAATTTTCAAAGTTTCTTTTCGCAAAATTAAATACCATCCTTTAAAATGTGATCTTTAAAATAGAGTCAATTTTAAATTTTACTATATTTTTTAGCTTGGAAACAGAAAATCCAAAATGGTCTACAGCTGATCATGTAAGATAATAAACTATTAATTTTAAATTAAATTTTCTATTTTAAAATGTTTATTATACAAAGCTTAATTGCTTTTTTGAATAGATATGTTTTCTAATGTTTTAATTTTTTTGCAGAAATAATCCAAATATAAAAAATAAACAGAATATTTTGAAAAGTGAGCATCTCTCCAAAAGTAAAAAATTCACTTGTAATTCCTGCTAAAATACCCAAAATTTATTCAATAATTTTTGATCCCTATGAAGAACAAAAGAAAAAAAACTGAATTTATTCTAATTCCATCAAAATCAAAATACGAATATTAAATATCAATTCAAATCATAATCATTTTTCCACTCTTTTATAGGGAAGGAACATGCATCAAATTCAAAAACATTCGAATGCAAGATGCAAAAGAAATCGGCCAAAGCTATTTACTTTTCCGTGATATTGAAGCTTGTTCAACTGCTCTTTGGCCTGGTCGGAGTAATGGTGCAAATATTATTGAAGTGACTTCATTTGAAGCTATCTCACAATTACTTCACATTGATATTAAATTGTGCAAGGCACCGGTAAATTCATAAATAGGAAACGGATTTGAAGGTATATACCTTTTTTTTTGCTAACTCAGAATAGCTTAAAAGTAATGTAAAACATGTTTATTTTGCTGTCCGGAAGCAAAATTGAAGGTTTTATAATACGTATTTTTATTTTTCACTTATGCCTTTTTTATAACTTTTTTACTTATTCATACTTTTTTACCTTTTTATACCTTCTTTGCTTTTTTTAATACCATTTTTAGGTACCACGCTTTTTAATACCTTCAAATCCGTTCCCTATTCATAAATGATAAAAAATTTTTATTATAATTGATCAAAAAATTCGGCTAAAACGAATTTGGATATTAATCAGATTAAGATGGAAAATCCTGTCTATTTTTATTAATTATTATTTTACTGAATTAGTAAATGTGGCATTATATTTGCCTAATCAAAAGATCTGGCATCTGAAAAAATGTACCTCAGATTCGAATTACTCGACCTATAGAAGATAGCTCCTTTAATGTATTATATGTAATTTAAGGCAAAAATAATTTTTTCAATAAAGCAAAAAGATAAAATCAATTTGTTAATAAAAAACCTTTATAAGCATTTTAGGATACATTCAATTTTTTTCATATGAATTATAATATAAACAAACCAATTTAAATTGGTGATCTATTGATGATGAAGAAATTTCAGGAAATCGCACATGAAGTTATGCATAGATTAGGATTTCATCATGAACAAACGCGAAGTGATCGAGACGATTTTGTATGGATTAATTGGCCAGAAATAAATCCTAATGTATAATTTTATTTTTAATATTATTTTTGGGTTAATTTTTCTTCAATTATTACTAGAGTAGTTCAAATTCGGCTAATTAACGATTAACCGGATTTTGGCAAAACCAGGTTTCGTTTTTTGAAAAAATAGTCTGTTTTCGGTTTCGGTTTCCGCCTATTTTCGGTTATTTTGAGCAAAATTTCCCAATTTCGGTTTGAAAACACAACGGTTTTCTCAAACCGAAACCGATTTGAATTACTCTTATTACACCTAATATAATGATGGAATTGTTGAAAAAAGTATTACTCTAAATCATCATTTTTTATGGTTTAAAATTACAAAATAAAGATGGACATTTGTCAACACTGTTTACTAATATTATTGTTTTTCCAGCCTCCTGCCAATTTATTTCAATTTTGGAGCGATGATGAAGCGAAGAATCTTGATACACCATATGATTTTGGCTCAATCATGCATTACAAAGGATATGATGCTCACAAGAATGAAGGGGGGTAAAAATTAAAATAATTTTTGCAAAAATTATCAAGCCATTTTTAAGTTTTACGATTATTGCCAGGGAACGTGCATATCAACATACAATGGGCCAACGGGTTAAACCGTCATTTAAGGATGTTAAGCTTCTAAATCGTATTTATTGTGACGGTAATTGAATTATTGATAACTCTTTTTCTTAATACTCTGAAAAGTTTCATAATGTAGGAGATTAGAGTATTAAACTATTAATTTGATTTTCAATGGCATAAAATTTGATCTTTTGAATTTATTGATGTTAACAAATTTAGGTACAGAATCACAGAAACCAGGATAATCATTTATTTACATTAAATATAGCGAAATAAGACTCATCAATCGAAAAATAATTTTAAGCTATTTTTCAATTTTTATTCTGAAGGTATAAAATATAAATCTTATTTAATAATAGATAGAGTATTGTATTGTCAAAGAAGGAATTATTAGAAAGAATTTTAATTAGATATTGATAGCTAACTATATTCATATAAATTAAATGTAGAATTTTTTAGTAATTTTATTATTTGGTAATTTATTTATAACACATTGAAAGGAAAATTTTTTACTCAAACTAATTAAGCTATTTACAAAATATTCCATGTAAGTAAATTCAAAAGTAAACTGCAGATATATGCACTAAAACTGACTTAATATGTGCTAATGGTGGCTATCCCGATCCTTTGGATTGCACAAAATGTCGATGTCCGGATGGTTTTGATGGAACAAAATGCGATAGATATCGTACAGGAGGTAGATATTTTAGTTATTAATAAAATATTTTCACTAGTTTATTAAAATATTTTTAGAAAAAATATACCATTTAATTGAGAATTGAAAAGAATTACATAGATTGAAACAAATTTTCTCTATAATAAGTTTTGTTTAAAAAGTATGAACTATTATATAAGATATGTTATGATATATATATTTTTATTAATTATCAATAAAACCAATGCAAAATTAGCTAAATACAGCATTCTAATTAATTTCATACAAATTTTAGATGATAAATGCCAATCTGAGCGCCGTTTTGCAAAAACAACTGCACAACATATTGAGACAAGTCCGGAGATGAATGGTGCAACATATTGCATATGGTCAATCAAGGTGATTTGGAGATGGTCCGCAAGGTTCATTACATTTATTTCAGACCGAACTGCTTACTCAACGGATTGAAATTCGAATTGTAAAATTGGATTTTGATTGCAGTGAACTATGTAAGGAGGAGAGTTATTTGGAAGTGCATATGAAAAATGACAGAACTTCCCGTGGTATTTTTTTAATATTATTATTCATTTAGGATTTAGGGTCAGTAAACATTATTTTATTATTAATGAGTAATGCCATTTACAACATCTTTTTATTTAAAAATGGTCATTTTCTTTGAAGACTAATTTAGATTCATATTTATTAGTTAATTATTAAATAAGTAATATTTTTATAATGTTTATTTCGACAACATCCTAGCGATTAATTCCCTACAAATAAAATGCATTATTTTTGTGTAAAAGTTTACTGTCAAATGCGAATCTAAGATCCATTCTTACAAGATATATAGCTAAAAATATTGGGCATAGTTTTTAGGATAATTTTAAAAAGTATAAATTGGTTATTGAGTTAGATTCTCATTTGATTTTCACCAAATTAAATAGCAAATATTTCATCAAATTTGAAAGTTATTAATTATATTTTAATCATACTATCAAATTAAATATAATATGAATTTGCTTCCCTGTGTTATTATATAAATTTTTTATAATAAACATATATAATTTAAATAAAATCATAGGTGCAAGATTGTGTTGCCCCACAGCCGTACCATCCATTTTCATGTTGGAGCCTGGAGTAGATGCAGTGATCACAATGAAAAGGAATAGCGATTCGCAACAATTTAAGCTCACCTACGTAACACGTGAATATTTTATTTATATTTTTTTATTTTATATTATACAAAATATTGAACACCTAACTATTTGAATATAAATAAAAACTAATAAGGATATTATTTGTAAGAGAGGGTATAGATTTTAAATGAAAAATGAATAGACATATTTTATGTAATCAAATATACTGATATTTTCGGCAAGATGTCTGAGCAAATTCATTTATTAGGTAAATTAACGTTATAAATTTTGGAAAAAATTTTTGATTAATTCTACAATGATAAATCCATCAAAATCCAAAATTATAAATATAAAATTATTTTAATTTAAATAAATTTAAAATTTATAATTATTCGGTAATATGAAAAGTAATTTTTTATTGCTTCAGCGGACGCTATAGAACCGGAAAAACCTCTGGAATCACATTTAATTTGTGCATGTGACCGCATATTCAATCCCTGGCATGAACCCGGCAAACTCAATTATAACAAAATTGATGATTGGTACCACACAATTCGTATCAGAAGTCGCTCCAATTTGCTAGTATAAATTTCCCATAAATATAAATATATCATATTTAGATCAATGCGAAACGTCGTTTTTACACACAAAATGGGTCCGTATGGTTTGAAAGGAAATGCGTTGTAAGTTTTTTTTCGAATTATGTCATAAATTCCTGAAATTATTATCTACCAAATCAGTATGATGATGCCACAAAAATAGCATATGGTGAATGGATCGAACCCGTAAACGAAACTGCAATTAAAATTAACGATATTGTTTCCGAAGAATGCCAGAAAAATTATACTAGTGGTAAGTGGAAAGAAAAATTTATTTAATAACAAAAATAATTAACTTGACTCTTAAAAATTTTAAAATACAGGATGTGCTGAAATGAATAAAAAGTGGCAAGATTTTTTGATATGTGTTAATTTGGCTGCAGCATTCATCAGTGATAATTCGAAAAGGCAGGAAATTGCAGATGAATGTTCAGGAGATGGAGAAAATTTTCAATTGGAAGCATGCAACGCTGTTGACGAGGATGGTAAACCTGAGGTTGTACCCGGAATTCAATGATGCTGAAGTCCGGGAAAAAAATAATTTCAATAATTTCTAAACAAAAAAATTACATCACAATCTTGAATTTTTTGCAAATTTTTTAAAAATGATAAATTAAATTTAACAAATCTTATCTTATCTTATATAAAATTGGCCCGGCTACAATTTTGCTTATTATTAATATATTTACTAGAAAATTTCAAATACAAGATTTCAAATTATCATATTACTTTTTTATACGTCCATTAAATAATAAAATGGACATCACCATTGGATTTATATTAGTGGAAAATATTGACGGTATTTATTGCCAATTCCATTTTATTTTTCTATAATAATTATAATGATTTTTAAGTTTGACAAATGCATTATCAATAATATTATAAAATTAAAATTGTCTAAATAATTATTTCTCATCATCAATTGTTTCCATTATATGAAAATTTCCGCCGTCCTTCTCCTTATCAACATCTAATGGATTTTAAACATTCCCATCGCTATGTTTATCATTGGTTTTGATTTGTCCCAAATTTTTTTCGCCTACATCCCGAATCGCCTCAAAATCAAAGTGGAAAGTCTGCACAATCGCAGCACTTTCGATTATAGTCATATTTTGAATTCCGCATTCTTATATGGGAATGGAAAGAATAATTTTAATTTAAAAAATCGCAATTATATTACTAACTAATAGTATTGTAAACATTGTTTAGGTGATTTGGGGATAGAAAAACTTAATGTTAAAAATTTGAAAATATTTTGGCAATTTTTATTGCAGGTGAGAATCTTGTTAACAAATAAGCTTATGAATCAGAACCGAAAAAAAAATAGAATCAGAACCGAAAAAATTAAATGAATCAATAAATGAATGTCTCTATTTTTTGCCTTATTTTACACAGCCTCTCATTTTTTCCCTTAATTTTATTTTTTATCCAAAAATTTTTAAATTTTAGTACATTTATTTAAAGGATGAATTCCTAAAAAATAAGATATCAAGGAAAGGAAGATATCATATAACCAATAATTTTGGTGGATGTCTTCTATCGCTTATTTTTCTTTATCTGTATATCAAAAATTTTCAACCCCATTTTCATAACATACTTACACGAGCACGTTCCAATTTTCGTTGTGCTTGTTCCAGTGTATATTCAATATCACCATGTCCTTGTTCTTCGGGATTATAAGGGCGGGTGCTATTAATAAGTTCGATCGGACGCATTCTGTCGGTTGGCTATAAAAAAAAATTTAAAAATTAAAATTAATTATTTTTTTTTATTATATATTCGTATTTTACATATTATTTTTTATATTTTCAATTATTATTAATATTTTTTATTATATTTCGATTATAATATAATATAACGATTAACGAACAATGTTTGGATCAACTGGGCTTTTGCATTTTTTATTCAATTCCCTAACTTGTTCCATGATCGCGTTCACTTTCTTCCTTTCTTCTTCTCTCTCCCTATCCTCTTTGTCAATTTTGTCTTTTACTGCATGCTAAATGTAAAAATTATTTTAATATATTAATTTATTATTTTATTTAATTTGGTCAATAAAACATTGAAATAATGGGATTGATAAAATATATTAGATACTGTCGATAAATAAACTTTTCATGAAAATGATTATGATATCAATAATATAGGTCATACAAATTTTAATTTATGATTGGAAATGTCGATATTCGATATCGCAAATCTCGCTCTAGATTAATTAAAATTTGCAATGGGTCTATGATATAGCTCTCTAATCAGAAAATATCAATTCAAATTCAAATTTATACTTAATAATTATATTTGCTCCAAATTTTCTTAAAGATTTTCATTTCTCTAAAATTATTAAATATTTTCTTAAATTTATTACGCATTTCGCTGTTTTTAATGCCAAATTGGCGTTCAAGAATCCATTAAATTTGTGGCAATCATCTTTGGAGAACATCATTATAGAAGAAATATTTGATGGCATATCCAAAAAAGCAAGCCAAAGACCGGCCTAAATTGTAAAATATTTTAATTTCTTAATATATTAAAAAATAATGGTTTTAATTTAATTTTTGACCAAAAAAGACAAAACAAAAACTTGCCTTTTTCTGAAATTCATCATCAAATTTATTAACACCAGGATAGTCATCATGAATTTGGCCATCAGGATCCAAAATTTTTGTTTTCACAACATTGAAAATAAATTCATATATCATGAGAGGGATATCGTGCTTTTTTTTAATTTGTGGAAGAATTAATCTAAATTTAAATTGAATAATTATTCTTTATATTGTAAATTTACGTCTTATTTGTATATGAAAAATGAATTTTCATATCCAATAAAAGATCCAGATCACTAAGAGTTGCCCAAAATTTGATGGCAATCCCATGCCAAGTCTTATCAGGTGTTGTAGCATTTTTTTGACAAAAAATGGCTAATGAACTTCCATTAATATTTTGCAACTGTAGTTAAAAATGAAAGAATTAATAAAAATAGAAAATGATGGCAAAAAATTTTTAAAATTTTAATTCAAAATAGAGGACGAAGACATTCATATTTCATATGAACAATTTTGGCAATTTATAATTTAGTTATTTATTTAATAATTAACAGAATTAATTTTGATGAAACACTTTAATAGTTTTAAAAATTTTTTGGATGAAATTATTTGCGAATATTAAATATAGTAAATAATTATAAATTTACCGCAAATTTTGGGTCGACAGAGTTATTATTTGGATCCAATTTGCTTTCATAACAAATCACATAAAGGCCACTTTTTACTCTGAAAAAACCAAAATATTTAAAATAGCTTAAAATGTATAAACTTTGGATCCTCATCTGTCATAGATTGGCATTCTATCGGAAGTGGATTGTATTTATCATCATCTTCTTCGAATTCATCAAATTTCTCTACCCATTCTTCCTTACAATCGCTTCCATCTTCATTACAAGTATAAGCCAACACTTTTTTTGGCTCTAAATAAATATATGTAAAATATATATATTTTTGATTTAGAAATTATACAGACTGTAGACTGTATAGAGTCGTAGCTAGAAGGGATTATTTTTCGGAGGAACTACAAATATTTTTTCATAGAATTGGCTAATTAATTTCAGGAAGAATTACAAATGCCTTTTTAGGAAAAAGAATAACCGGATAAAGTGAAAATTATTCTTTCCGGAAAAGATCAACCGAAAAAGATGCAAATTATTCTTTCCGTAAAAAAGGATAACATTTAATTTTTTCAGAAACAATTTTACACTTCTCTTGGAGAACTTCGCACTTTTTCAGAAATAAATCGTCCTATTTGGATTGGATTTTCATGAAAAATATAAAAAAAAATAATGAAAAATGAAGTCGATCCTGTCTATCTCTTCATATCTAACTACCATTGATTTTCTTACTTTTTCTGGGAAAAACGCCACCATTTATTTGTTCGTTTGGGTCGCATGCAATTAAACCAGGATCTAGCTCCAATTTTAATTTCCAGCCATCTGCTACATTGCCAGGTAATTCGCCTCGAAAAGTTCTTGATAAATTTGAGGAAAATTTTTTTAGGAATATTTTTTATATATTATTTTTTAAAATGCAGCCGATTCTTCTACAATTCAATTTTTAAACATATTTTACTGTTTATAAAGCTTTAATTTTTGCTCTAACTATTAATTATTATTTTTGATCAATTGAAATTAGCTGCAAAATATACAAACAATTCACTCACAAAAGTGTCAGCGGATCAAATTCAGAAATGTTAATTGGCTTTTTGTTATCCAAAATTGTTGTGCAGCCAAACTAAATTACATATATATTATTATAAAATGATTGAAGGCAAATGGGACTCCCGATAATTTAGGAAATCTATATCTCGGCTTCTCTTGGTGATTGCTAGGAATTTGAGTCCTAGTTCGTGGAAAAAAAGAAAATTATAGAAAACTAAAAAATCAAGGATATGTTTGATGGTTGTGTCAAAATATGCAATTGCCTAATTATTTGAAATTTTCACTTTTTATATGGTAATTTATTGCTAATTTTTTCTTTACAATTTTTTAATTGCCTTTTCTTTCTAATAAGCCAGAACAATTCTTTTATTCTTAATTAATCTACCCATAATTTCAATTTACATTTTTGCAGCATGCAGTTGAATTTATCCATGATTCAAAAGAAAAATCAGCAAAGAATATTCCATTTTCAAGCTGAGCAGTAGCATTCTCGCGACCCTTTTCCTCTACATTCAGTTTACATGTAGCATTCTCCTCCTTTTTGACCTCGAAGCGTTTGGTCGGCTTCGATGCAGACTTCTCTTTGGGCTCCACATTCGTATCGTAACAATGCTTGCTATTCGGAGGGAATAAAATTTGTTTAAAAATATTGATCAAGGAAAAATTAAATACACTTCATTTATATATAAAAAAATATTTTAAAAAATGAAAAGATTTCACGAAAATAAATATTTTATTAAATTTTTCCGTGAATTTTTTTAATTTTATCTAAATTTTTTGCTCTTATATAAATAATTATTAATTATTATCACCGATCCTTGGTACACGTCACCTCCCATTTCCGAAATTTTGGTTGACAATCTGGGCGGCTAAAATTTTAGGGAAAAAATAATTAATCTTGGATTTTATAACCTGCTGCTCTCGGCTTGTCCATTACCGAAGGAACAGACAACAAAGACGAAAATTAGAAAAAGAATTGGTGCCATCGGAATGGCAAAAGGGGAATTGTGATTGGCAATTTCCCTTTAAAAAATATCAAAATTAAATGATGAAAATATGACAAAAAATGTAAATTTTTGATTGAATGGAATTAATTTTTATATTTATTTTTTTTCGAATTTTTTTTGAATGTTGATCCACGATTAATTAGTTTAAAGGGCCGGAATTTATTTTTTGAAATTTTTATAGAACATTAAATTCAGCCTTCGAAAATTTCGATGATTTGCATTGCATATAATCTGTGTTAAAAATATGTATAATAGAATAGAATTAAAAAAAGAATAAATATTTTATAGCAATAGTTAATGTCATGAAAAAATAAAAAAAATATTTAATTAAATAAATTTTTATTCCGACATAAAAATGATTGATATGAAATATCATGGTAATTTAGTATAATCATAGATCAGCAGATACCGTGCATTCCCACAAGGAGGTTAAAAGATTAAAAAATAATCATTAATTTATATTATAAAAAAATACTTATATTTAAATAACACATTTTCCACTCCCGCGGTAATAAATTTCTCGGCCATTCTTGTTAAAAACTTCATGTAGAATGCATTCCATTTTTCCCAATGAGTTTGAAATTGCATAGGAATCGATCTTAAATTGATAATATAAAAATAATAAAAATAGATAAAATAAATTTTTTACAAAATTAATTGCCATATTCTTTGAGTTGAATCCAATGAAATCTGTGTTGATTTCGCCATGAGAATCCTCAAAAGTGAATTTGATTTTTCCACTGATTTGAGGCAAATTAACTTGAAAATTGGGACATTCATAAATCTGAAAATTTATAAAATAAAAAATTTATAAATTAATTTTCAACTTTTATTAATATAGAAAGATCAGTGGAAAATTGATATAATCAATGTTTAATCAATTTTTTCCTCCCTTATTAATGATAATTTAGCAGAATAGCAGAATGTAAAATAAATTATTTTCGGGCCTTTATATTTTTTCATTTCTAAGATTTCAAATCCTTGTAAGTTCCAAAATAATTAAAAAATTTTTAACCAAATTTTTTCCAAAATTTATTTGCCCTACTTTGGAATTTCTATTAATTTATTTCATAGTATTTTTTTATGTTTTTAAATCCAATTTTTAAATTAATAGCGATAAAATGATTTTAGAATTCAATCAGATTACAATAGAAAATTTTAATTGACAAAATTTATTAATTTACCTCTTGGAATAATCCAAATTCGCCCTCAAGCAATTCCCAAGGAGTCGAATTATCACCAATGATTGTCTTCATTAAATCCTCATTCAATTGTCGGAATTTCGCATTCAAATTGAAAGATTTCAATAATTTAAAGACATGGCTATCATCGAGGATTTTTTGACCATCAAATTCTTTCTAAATATTTTATTTATAAATTTATTAATGTAAAATCAAATAAATTATTTACGATAGGGGTTTGGGTTTGGGTAGAAACCGGTTTAAAAACCGGTTTGTCCAGGTAAAATTTTTTTCCTTGAACCTATATTGAAATAAATGTTTAATGCGACCCGTCTCCTGAGACAGGGCTATCTTTTGATATATAGGTTTGGGGGTCTACGGTGGACAGGGAAGGCCAAAAAATTGACGATAGGGGGTCCATTTTTTGAAAATTTTTGAAATTTCCTTACAACTTTTTTGCGAGTTGAGATAGAAGCGCGCGTTAAAGAGCATAGTTGTAGAGCACGACGAGACGAATCCAATGGTATATTGCATGAGTTGTGAAACCAAACCGGTTTCGAGATATAAGCTTAAACCGGTTTCAAAAAATGAAAAATACAAGGCGAGCGAAGCGAGCCGTCCAAAACTTAAATAAAAAAACCTACTGGGGTACCTTAAAGCGCCCCGCGCTTTTTCCGATACGGAAGCATGCTTTAAACCAGTGGGGCTCTGCCCCACTGGTTTTAATATTCCTAATTGAATTTGCTAAAAATTTATTTAAATTACTTTCAATATATAATTTAATTAATATCAATTTATTTTTCTGGCAGAATAAAAAATTTCGAATAAAATTTTATAATTCTTTTAAAAAAGAAAATAATAACGAAAAAAATTATGAAAATTTTTTATATTATTTTTTATTTAAAAAAGAATATTTTCAAAATGCTATAAAGAAATTATTTGGTTTCGAGCAAAATTTTTAAACAAAATTAGCCAGAAATAATTCATAATTGCAATCTTGTTATTTTTTCATTTGTTTAATTGAATAATTGTTTTCTGAACTTCGTCATCATTGAATCCCATTATCAATAGGAGGATGTCCAACGCCACCAATATCCAATACCACATAGCACATACAGTCAAACGGAAATTTTCTTCCCGCCCTATTAGACATTCTTTAATCTTTAGCCGTCTCCGCTGCTCCATACAATTTTTTTCCTTTTTTTGACTACCCTCTCTAAGACTTAAAAATTTTTTTAGTATTTTTTTTTATTTTAATAAATGCTATCGAAGAGAAATAGACAAAAATAAATTTATATAATTGTTCATTAAATCAATAGTGAGAATTTTATTTTTGGCTATAGGAGTTTTTTTTCGACGAAAGATGAAAAGGCAATTGTTAAAAAATCTTCTTCGGGAGGGAAATATTGATGAGAAATCAAGAAGAAGATTTGATCAACGAAAAAGAAGAAAAGTTGAAATAATTCGATGTTAATATACAATTTATAAAAATATTATTATTGATAAAACGTTGGTCAATGATATGGGTGTCAACGCAACTAATAATCGCAACTCGTATAACCCTAACTCGTATAGAGAGAAATTTAATTTTTAAAAATTCATGTCCTAAACTAAAATATAAGTTCGAAAACCATTATTTTATGGATAATTCGGTGCGCAGAACACGAATCCGATTAGAACTTCGATATTTTTATCTCTGTCTCTGTAATAAAAAAATGTCGAGAGTACAAAAGCAATTTTAGATGGACATTTTTATAAAAGAAGTATTCAATCTAGCAAATTATCCCTAAAATAGTGATTTTCGAACGGGAAATACTGTAAGGAAGAGACCCTCTCCGGGGATGTGGCCTTCCCATAGTTTAGGCTATAGTCTATTCGGACTCTCCATTAGTTCTTCCCAGATCCATCCCATCTCCGCCCCTTATCCGGCCAATATAAACTTAGCCATTTTCTCTTTAATCGGTCAGTTCGGCAGCCACAAGGAGATCTCCAATCAACCAGCTTTTCCCCACTTTCCCCGCAATATCCCGCGGGATACGGTTCAGAACAGTCCTCATTCCTCCCACATTTTCCCATTTTGACTTTCAACTCAATGAGAACTGGAGGACAGGCACTGGGTACGGGTCCCCGCGCTTTACTGGTAGCACCGAATGGTTCCTCGACTACGCCTAAGAATGATTTACAACCGGACATGTTGATGGAGGCGAGGATTGAGGACATCAAGAGGCAAAGACAACACATGCCAGGATCAAAAAAAGGTGGGATGTTTTGGGCTCGCTGACTCAAACCTGCAGGTTAATATAGTGTGCGCACTTCTTTTACCAAATTCCCGGGTCCCATAGCGCATTCATTAAATTGATGTAAGAGCGCATGGAAGGCTCCTTTGCCCGTTTTCCCTTGCAATTTTGGCCCATATTAAACAGTTATGATTTAGCAAGGATGGAGAAAATTTTAATAAAATTATGGGGCATTTATTTTAAACTATTATTTGATTGTGGGAGCGTGAAAAATTTATTTAAAGATTGATTTTGGGCCACCCTGCGGGGTACAAATACGTTTTATTAAAATAATTAAATTGAAATAAGCTTATGAAAATAATGCTCTGAAGTCTGAATGAGTCAATTTTGAGGAAATAAATTTTGTTAGCGAATTTCCTATCGCCCCTTATTATTGCGCGTCCATTAATGTTCAAGAACGACTTAAATCAACTTGTTTAATTGAATCTTTTATTTTGTGAGAAATGATCCGATCCCCGCGGGGATAAATTAAATTTATTCCTTTCATATTTGTGCGATTAATTTTTATTATTTTGTGCTTATTTGGGCAATTCCCATTTCAAATTCGTATTTCATTTAATTTGTGTAATTCTAATCCGCTCATTACTATAAGTTAATGTTTTTTTGGCGAGTTAAGGCTGATGTTTCGCTCATTCAAAAAATTAAATTCCCAGCCCAATCCATTAATTTAAAAGCCCGGTAATAGAAATATGCTAATTAGGACCCGCGGGCCATTTTGTTGCCTAATGTAAGATGAATTCTCATTATTTAATTGCCCGCCCTTTGCCCCTTCTTTCGCCATCCAGCAGAGGTGATGATGATTGAACAAAGTCCGTTTTTGCCCCAAGGAGCCAATTGCTCATCCACTTTCCCAGGGTTGAATAACAAAATCCTCTCGCTGAACAGTCAAGCTAATGGGCACAAAAGGAAATGGCGATTTTTATCGTGAGAAAGCTTTACTTCCGATCCATTAATGGGCTATAATGCTCAATGCTCTGAGGAGCACAAACAAGTTTCCGAGAAAAATGGCGATCTGGCCAAGACACAGGATGAAAAATGGAGCGAACACTTTCCGCTCAGAAATTCTTTGTTTCATTCAGGATGGGATCATTCTCTCAGACTTTACATCCCTAGATTTGGAGCAATATCCATTAAGAACAATCGGCGCTCGTCCATTTATTTTACTCTTATTTCATTTTTTCCAAAATGCTCAATTAACTGGCTTTCAAATCAAATAAATTTCCAAATTTCAGAGCTATCAATCAACTCAAACAAAAGCGAACAAAATCCCCAAATCCCAAACGCGAAGAAATTCAATTAATTGTCTCCAATTCTTCTAATTTTATTTTGGAAATGGAACATTTAAATTTCAACCCTGTGGGGTTCGAGCAAGTTGATGCAATTCAAAACAGAATTCTCTCTGCGGAGACCAATCAAGCTATTTTGCCTAATTTTAACAGCGACTCAGTGATTGAATTTGATAAATGGTCGAAAAAATTTATTGACTATTTGGACTTTTATGGAATTGGATGGTCCGAAGCTAAGAAGCTGAGCAGTCCAAACTTTCCCTGGATGGAATGCCACGGCGACTTTTCGATAATTTGAATGCTGATGAAAGAGATACATTGGACAAGGCCTTGAAGAACATGCGGAATGCCATGGATTTGCCTCAAAGGCGCGAGCTGACCTATCAGGCTTTGGCTGACTGCAAACAAAAGGACGGTGAAACGGTAAAAACCTTTCTGGAGCGTTTAATCCCTTTAGTTGAAGCGACATCGGTCAATTACACAGCTGAAGCCAAGGAAGAAACTTTGTGCAGGACACTTCTCGAGAAGCTGAAACCGGACATCAGTTTAATTTTGCGAATGGCTGGACTAGCTGGAAGGAAGAATTTCGAGGAATTGTGCATGCAAGCCCAAGAAGTCGAAATGATATTGGTTGGTAAGTCAAAAAACAATCCAACCCAAAATGTGAATACATTCACTTCAAACAATTCGGGGGATCCTTGGCGATCAAATTACCAAAATTTTACCCCAACAAATATACCACAAACCCTGAGGGGTTCAGAAAATAATAACCAAAATTTGTTTGCCTCCAATTCACAAAGTGTGATGAATTCAGCGAATTATTGCGAATATTGCCAGATGCCTAGGCATTTTGCCAGACAATATGAAGTGAAAATTGAAGATTTAATGGAAGAGAATGATCAATTGCATCAAGAGAATGAGGAACTTTTGGATAAACTCAAAAATTTTGAGGAGAGATTATGGAGGATGAAACTCCAATTAGAGAAAGTGGGCATTAAATTCTAATTTTTTCCCTGAGTGTATGCAAGTTACTCTGCATAAAATGGACTAATTATTTAGTAATTAATTGTGAATGCTCCGCGGAGCTCAAATAAGATAAAAATTGAAGAATGGTTGGGCTATGAACTGATCTACCTATTTGATTACCTAATTGCCTAAAGAAGATGAAGACAAAGGAATAAATTTGAATAAAGGAACCAATGCTTTAACAGAATTTAAGCAAAAAATATAAATTTATTTAATTATCTCTGATGGGATCATAAATGAAACAAAAGTTTATCACATTTTTGTTGAATGAACCCTTCAAAAAGGGTCAACACAAAAATTTAAAAGGTAATTAGGCAGAATGGTAATTAGGCAATAGGCTAAAAACGACTCACAGAATGAGCTTGAGCTCTATGTCCTTTTCTTGAGTCCCAAAAAAAAAAAAGTGGGAAAATGCAGAACGCATCATAATGTTTTTTTAATAAGCCTTTTGCGCATACTCATACCTTGCGAGGTTCATTCAAATTCAATCTCTATTCTTATAAATATTTGGTTGTCTTCATTTTATTTCGTGAAATTCAAATAATTTCATTGAAATTGAACATCATTTGATCTGAATCAGCTTTAAAAAAAGATAAAATAAAAATAGTAATTGTTATCAGCTCTGAGGAGCTCAAAAAAGAAATTAAGCGATATGGCAATGTTGAACAAAGCATGTTATCAATTTAAATGATTGAAAAGCTTATATAATGTTTGTACGAATTATAACCCTGCGGGGTTCAAACAAGATTTTGGATGACATATTTTGAAAAGGAGATGCAAACGAATGCATTGGACCAAGGAAAACACGAGATGAGGGCCTAAAATTTAATTTTTTTTATTAGTTGGACAAGAAAAATCCTTTGAATGATTTATGGAGTGAAGATTGATATGAATTATGATGATCGGAAAAGAGATAAATACAAATGGAATGAGGCAAATCTACATTCAGTGAAGAAGGATGATGATCAACGGAGTGATTACTCTCAAAAATCATTCGCCATAAAGCCGATGGTAGTCCAAAAAGCCGAATATATGATTGTTGGAATGCAGTGTGACATCAGTTTGTGCCGACTTCAAGAATTTTTCACGGTTTATTCAAATAAAAGAAAAAATGGTTTCAAGCTTGAAAAATGGTTTGATTCAAAGTTAATTTTCTTCTTTTAGGTAAAGCTGGAACAGGAATTCGTTTGAATTTGGTGGAAAGCAGTCGTCAGATTTCAACTGGTTCAACTAAATTGTTTTAAAGGAAAACGTTGTGCCATCAGCCAAGGACAAGTTTGGAAAAGATTCATTGAGAAGGCATTGACTCGGACATGGGCCTTGCAAAGTCAATGTCATGGATTTACTCGATTTAACTCTGCGGAGACTCCCATCAGGAATGCTGCAAGGAAGCCATGGAGAAGCAAAGGACAATCAATTTGATCAGACAAGCCATTTTCAAATTAAATCAACAGACTTTCTATCTATACATGGAACATCCCAAATTGGTGTCAATGTTCAACAAGGAAGTGATATTGGCACAAATAGAGGAGGACGAGGTAGAATGGCAGGTGGCTCCAGCTATGGAGGCAAGCCAAGAACCCAACAAACTGGTGGAAGACGAAAGTAAATTGGTTACTTTTCATTTTTATGTAAAATTTTCAAAATATCCTGTGGGATTACTTTGTTTTTTTTCTCTTATTCATTTATTTGCTATCTATTCTATCTAATTTTATTGTTTTTATTAAGCCTTTTCCCCCGTTCAAACATTCACCTAAATCTAATCAATATCCTGCGGGATTTACATGATTTACACATATTCTAATTTTTCTCTATTTTTTTAAAAAAATATCCTGAGATATTATTATACATATTTCATTTATTTATTTTCAATTTAATCCAAATCTTATTATTATTTTGAACAAATCTTTGTCTCATCCATTTATTTCTCATTAATATCCTGCGGGATTTATTTAACTGCTTATTTACTTATACTCTTAATTCTTTCTCTATTGCTTTAAATTTGAATTGAATTTTATTTTATTATTTTTTTAATCAATTTAATATTGAATTCAGAAGTGCTTTAAAAAGAAGTTTCTTTTTCCAATCAATTCTTATTAATATATCCTGAGGGATTCTTTTAATTTGAAAAAAGGATGATAATATTGCAAATGGAAGAAATTCCATTTTATAAAAATGATATCCAGCGGGATTTCTTTAAGTTAACATCATTTGATCATGCAAATTGGTGAATTCGAATATGCAAATGGTGACTTTTTATTTCTAGACGACCAGGGACGGTCTATTGAGGGATGGGAGGTGTAAGGAAGAGACCCTCTCCGGGGATGTGGCCTTCCCATAGTTTAGGCTATAGTCTATTCGGACTCTCCATTAGTTCTTCCCAGATCCATCCCATCTCCGCCCCTTATCCGGCCAATATAAACTTAGCCATTTTCTCTTTAATCGGTCAGTTCGGCAGCCACAAGGAGATCTCCAATCAACCAGCTTTTCCCCACTTTCCCCGCGGGATACGGATCAGAACAGTCCTCATTCCTCCCACATTTCCCCATTTTGACTTTCAACTCAATGAGAACTGGAGGACAGGCACTGGGTACGGGTCCCCGCGCTTTACTATACTAATTTCCTAAAAAAGTATTGAAAATGCCGAAAAGAATATAATGTCTCAAATCGCTTTTGGTTTATAACTTGATCGTAACTAGGGATTTAGGGTTAGGGTTCAGGGCAAGCATGGGATTAGGGGCTAAAAGTTAAGGGTTATGGGTAGTATTAGGGGTTTGATATGGCCAAGTTATATGGCCTAAAAGAAAAAGATTATTTTTCGACACGAAAGATTTTTCGGCATTTTCAATACTCTTTTCGGCAAATTAAATACCATCCATTTTCTAACTTATATTTTATATTGTGACATGAAATTTTAAAAATTAACTTTCTCCCAATACGAGTTTGACCCATTATAAGAGTTGGAGTTGGTCCATTAGTATTAGTATACGAGTTAAGATTATACGAATTGAGATTATACTGACCCAATTTTATGAAAAATGACTATAATTTGAATTGAAAAAATAAAGAATTGATTACCCAAAATGGCAGCCTACATTTTCATGGGAATCCAATGGCTATGGTCAATTAAAATAGTAATATAAAAAGTAATAATATAATTTGAAAGTTTTCCTTTGAATTTATTAAAATAATAATTATTAATAAAAAGCAGAATCTAAAAAACTAGACTAACTTGTATTTTAGATATTAAGAAATAAAATTATGCATTGCATATTTAAAAATGTAAATAATGAAAAAAATAGTAATTCATAATTGTAATTTATCGCTCTCGTTTAATATTTAAATTATTTTTCAGAATTTCTTCATCATTAAACCCAGGGTTCAATGCTATCATCATCTTTATTGAACCCCAGGTTCAATGTCATCATCATCTTTAGGATTGTTTTCATTTGGCGGAACACATAATCCCAATCGGAAATTTTCTCCTCCTTTTTCACAAAGATCCATAGTCTTTCTTGCATCCAAATAGTTATTCGGTTTTCCTTCTCTAAGACATGTTACAAATTCCTGCCAAATTCGATTCATTTCGCCACATCCTGCAATATGGTTATTGAAGTAGTCAGGTTTTGTTTTTTATATAATGATCAATAAAAATCAGTTTTTATTTTTTCTTATTTACTAATAAAAGGTTCAACCCAAATTCATAAAATAATTTTAAAATTTAAAGAAGTAATCAAAAATTAGGGAAATATACAAAATTTAATTTTTTTAAAATTTAAATTTTATGCAAACTACTCATTTATTAATAATAGATTTAATATTTTATTAAATATTATGTTGACACTTGACAGAGACGAATATTTAATAATTTTTTACGAATACATCAAAATAATAAAATGTAGAAAATTTTCCACCCACCGCTTCGCTCATAATCAATTTGGCATTCTTCAGCAACAATATGGTTAATCATGATATTTGTTTTATTTTTGGGTTCGATCCATTCGCCAAATGCTCTTTTTGTGGCGTCGTTTTTATCATACTGATTTTAGAGGAATTTATTAAAAATATTAAAATTTTTAATTGAGAAAATAACTCACAACACATTTTCGATCAAACCATTTGTTTCCATTTTGAGTGTAAAAGGGATATTTTCCATTAATCTGACAAGTAAATATGGCAGAATATAATTAATATTTTATGGTTTAGATTTACAATCAAATTGGAGCGACTTTTAATGCCAATTGAAAAGTACCAATCAGTGCCAATATCATCATATACGACTTTAGCGCCAGGCGTGTGCCATGGATTGAAAAATTTGTTACATGCACATGCTACTTGAGTTTGCCGTGGTTTGTCAGGCTCAACGGCATCCGCTGAAAAAATTAATGTTATTTTTTATTGATATAATTATTATAGTAATAAAATGTTCCAAAAAATAATTATTTATTAATATATTGGAGGGTAGATTAACTGTTAAATTTAATAAAGATAAATTTGGTAAAATAATAATTTTTCTTTATCAATTTTCAATCAGATGTAAGTTTAAATTCATAGACGGCGAGTCCGAGCTAGAGGTCAACGCGAATTCCGGATCCATATATACTAGGGTTGCGCCACCGTCCCCGTGGGGATCCTCGATGATTTTTGGCTTCGGGGATGTTCCCTGAAAGGTCCCCGATCATCCTCGTCCCCGAAGCTCGTCCCCGCGGGGATGAACGCTGATGAAAAACACCCAATATTATTTGATTTTTAAAGGAAATGGGATACGATAAGGAAATTTTTATCAAATTTTTGTAATATTTTTAAATTTTCGTTAAAAATTTTTCGCTGCGCGGCCATTTTTGGCTAATATTTTTCGCTGCACTACTATTGGAATTTTTCTGCTATGAAGTGTGAACCATACAATACAATCAAAAATTATGAAAAAAATCAGGGATGCCATTTTGCCAGGGAAACTCGGCATTTTCCGAGGTGTTGCCGGAGTTTTGACCGAGGTTTTCATATTTAGCAAAATTTTTACAAGTTTTCCAATTTTAGCTACATTTTTCGCTACGTGGCCATATCCCGGTCTAATTTTTCGCTGCGCGGCTATTTTCCGGTCAATGTTATCGTTGCGCGGTTATTTTTCGTCTATTCCTATGTAATTATTGGCCAAAATTCTTCCCTCAATGGCAATTTTTAATTAATTTTCCTCCTTCGTTGTAAAAACAATTTAGACAATGGGAATTTGCACCAGCAAATTTAAACGGTAAGAGACATTAACGCATCGCCATTAGCGTTTCAACGAATCAAACTACTAACCAATTTAAATGATCTAAAGATTATTTAATATGCCGAAATATTGGCAATCCAATGGTATATTGATCAACCAAAAATGTAAAATTTTGGCCAAAAATAAAAAAATCGCATTTATTTTTGTATTTATGGCCATAATTTGGCCAAAACATTATAGTGTTGGATGGTCAATATATCAATGGAGAGCTAATACTAAGTGCTATTAAATGCTATTTTAGATCATTTAAATCGGACAATTTGCTGATGTGATGAGCTATGGTTCATCAAAATCAAGAAAATAACCCCAATCCCCAACCGAATTTAAATGGTCCTTCAGAAGAAGAAGAAGAAATTGAAGAAGAGATTAAATAAATAAGAATTTTAAATATTTTTGAGCTTTTAATTTATTGAAATTATAGTAAATTTTTCTTCAGAAATTTTTATGAAAAACAAGACCATTTGAAAAATTTCGGCCTATCCCCGTCCCCGCGGGAACCCGTTAAGGTCATCCCGTCCCCGTCCCCGATAGTACTGTCCCCGATCATCCCCGTCCCCGTTCAACCTGCCCCCGAAGGTCGGGGACGCAACCCTAATATATACGGATCTGAAGTCCGTTTATTTTATGATTTTCCAGATTATTTATGGACTGGTTTTTTTTTGTACGGAATATCCGGTCGCGTCTGGCCCGAGATTTTTCCAGTCCATGCAGTCGGAAATCTGGCTCACTAAGATAATTTTTATCAAAAAATCGCCAGCCCCTCAAACCTAAATTGCAAACGGTTTAACTCGGATTTAGGGATTTTACTGAATTTAATTCCGGATGCAGAAATGTTGATTTTCTTTAACAAAAAGTGTTCTGTACTTATAAATTTACATATAAATTTGTGTTAATTTATTGTTTTAATTGCGATAAATTTATTTATTTATTTGCTTTATATGTGCAAATAAATTTTTTTTAAAATCCAGAAATCCAAATCTGGATATTTAAAAAATACGTGTTCTGTAGATGATTTGAAATTGTTGGTAATCTTCTGTCCTTTTCATTTTAATCGATGCATCTAATCCAGGTTCCATTGTAAAACTTAACGGTAAGGTTACGTCACAACATAATCGCGCACCTGTGCTTTTTTTATTATAAAATTAAATAATATAAAGATAATTTCGGTTATCCTAATTAACCTCTGGCAGTTTTGTCCTTTGTCATTTGGATTTCCAAATACTGGTTATCATCACAGGGTTCCTTACAAGGAAAATTCTTCAATTCGAGAACTCGTATTTCAATCCGTTGAGTCACATAATCCGTCTGAATAATAGAAAGAAATCAAATCACTATTTAACAATTCACTGTGATTGACCAAAAGCATTCTCTAGCACCATCAATTCTATCGCTTGTTTCAATGTAATCTTCAGTTGTATAGGCGGTTCGACGCCCAGAATGACAAAGCTTGTCTATAATAATAATAATTTTTTATATATGTATTGTATATGTATGTGTCACAATCATTTTAATTATCGGGCAGTATTAATTTATGATCTTCCGGGTTTATTTCACATGAAACAAAAAATTAAGTTTAAGAATAGGTTTATTTTATAACTAATATGGGATAAAAGTAGGATTTGGGATTAGTCCTAGTGCTCTGTTTTTCGGTGAAATAATGTATATGATAATCTGTAATTTTCAGATATTTATAATGCCCGCAATTATTTTTAAATGACAATATTGTATTTAGTAAATTAAAATTAGAGAACAGAGTTATATATACTATAGAAACCCGAAAATAGATATTATAAAATATTGTCATAAAAAGTAAAATATTGAAATAAAATTTCAAAATATTGGCGAAATATTGATAAATCTCTAAACAATAGGCCATTTTCTGAATCATTTTCAAAATTTGTGGAAAATAATTTTCAGAATTTCCGAATATTTTGTGAATATATGTCCTTCAAAAATTATTTTCAAATTATGATCGAATCTTCAAAATATTTTATTTCATATTTTTTCTTCACCAAATTAAAAAAAAATTAATTTTATTTTAATAAAATCATTAAATTAAATCATATTTATTTATTATTAAATATTACTTCCGAAATTAAACATGTCGCATATTTTCCCTTTAAAACCATCTGGGCATACACATTTTGAACAATCCAGGGGGTCAATATAGCCTCCATTTTTACAACTTAGATTTTTGCTGCATAAATCTGCAATTTTTTGAAAAATTTTAGAAAGGTTTAATTGAAATCATTTAAATTCATTAAATTCGTTAAAAACATTATACATAGACATTATAATTTATTATTAGCTTTATAAGCTTGAATATTGGATTTTTGAGAACTTAATTGTTGGGAAATTTTAATTGTCGATTGAAAAAATCATTTTCTGATCCAAAAAATTTACCTAACACACTGATTCAAAAATGCCAACTCCTATAAATCCCAAAAATTGCAATACAGCCCAAATCCCAAAAAGACAAATCCCATAAAACTCAAAAAATGCCAATTCCAGCTAAAATTACAAAAAATCACAATCTGTTTTTTTTCTTGTTTCCTTGGGCTATTATGGTCAATTAGTGCCAATTTCGGTAATAGTTGACTTTATACCCCCCCCCTTTTTTTCCAAAAAAAAATTTATTTTATTTTGTGCTAAAAAAGTGTATTTAGGGGTAATCGAGATCGGGGAATCCGAATTTAACATTCATTTTGACATATCTTACTATCTTGGTAAGATAATGCTGATTTGACTAAGAGCATTTTTGATGAAAATTTTTGCCTAGTCAAATTATTACTCATTCAATGCAGATCGCCGAGCTGAATCGAATGGTACCATTTTTATTGAATAATATTGTAATATAGGCAAGTTATGACCAAAAGAATAATTTTTCTTGGTAAGGTATTAAGACCTCTAAATTGCCTATATTAAAATATTATTCAATAAAAATGGTATCATTCGATTCAACTCGACGAGCTGCGTTGAATGAGCTATAATTTATCGAAAATTTCATCAAATCGCAACCTTTGATATGGATTTGGTTTAGATTTGATCGATTCTTATTTAGTTTTGAACCAATATAATGAACGGTTTGAACCGTACCATTTATATTTAAACCAAGTTATGACAAAAACCATTCGATGCGACTTAAAGAGCTTTATCCAATGGTTTATGGTTGAATGTAGGACTATCACTTAAATCATTATAATTATTTTGACATCATATATTCTTCTTCTGCAATTTCATTATTTCGACATTTTCAATTAATGTTTTTTTTCAACAATTTAAATATTATCCTTAAATATAAGTGCGGGTTGGATAAAAAATTAAAAAATTTTTCAGTTTAAATTAGTTTATAATGCCTATTAGGGTATTAAAACTAGAATTGTCAATAATTCAATTACCATCACAATAGATGCGATTTAGAAGTTTAAAATCCTTAAAAGATGGTCCGTCCGTTTGGCCCATTGTCTGTTGATATGCACGTTCCTTGGCAATAAGTGTATAACTGGAAAAACTTAGATATTTTTGAATAAATCATTTGAATTTTTACATATCCTCTCTGATCTTCCAGAATTGTCCACCATAATGCATGATTGAACCAAAATCGTACGGTGTTTCAAAATTTTTTGCTTGCTTTGCTACATTAAAATTATGCTTTTCTTTTTCCTGGAATTTTAAATTTGATTGATTTTAAATATATGTTATGAATCTTTTTTTATTATTAATTTTATAAAATTTCATCTAATTCAAATAGTAAAATAAGTCTACATACTATAATTCCTCCTTCATTAATCCATACATAATTGTCTCGATCATTTCGTGCTTGTTCATGATGGAAGCCAAGTGCATGCATAATTTCATGTGCGGCTTCCTGATTTTTATTTTTTTTAAAAATATGATTCCACTTTTTGCATAAGCTGATTTCTGAATGTTCAATTTGTCACATATACTTAATTCTTTGGCCCAAATGGTTATAAGACCGGTTTTTTTTTATTTAAAATCAATTTAAAATTTGTCCAGGGCTTAATTTTCCAAATTACACCAAATCGAAATACTATCGAACCGAAAAACTCAAATCGGAAAAACCATCATTTAATGCTCTAGAATATCTATGAATAACTTGTATACTGGCTTATTATTTTTTTCTCAAATTAACAGATTAATTTAATTAGTGGAAATAACCAAATGTAATATTATTTTCAAATATGTAAAATTATTCTGGATAATTAAAATTTTTATTAGCTTTATAGTCAAAATATTCAAATGTTTTGAATACGCATCAATCTCGGCTAACATTTTTCTTTTTAAAAAATTACCAGTGAATCACACAAAGTATAAGCGGATTTTGTTTTGCGTTAATTGCGTTAATTTTTTGGCACTTGCGTTTCGTTTTGCGTAAAAATGGAAAATTAACGAAAAAAAAACATAAAAATTTGAATGAAAATTATTTTAAAATAATTTAGAAAATTGCTTTTTTATGAAATTTGTCCACCTCACTGCAATTTTGCTAAAATTTTACGCTGTAAACCAATTTTTCTTGATGGGGCCATTTCTGTTGTTGTTGGGAAAAGGAAAGCAGTTGAAAAAAGAAAATTTTAATTTTCAAAAATAAAATTTTTTGACCATTGCGTTTTGCGTTAATTGTTTTAATTTTTGGCCATTGCATTGTGTCTTCCGTTTTGCGTAAAAATTTTTTGAACGCATTGTGTTTTGCACTCGACAGCTTTTGCCATTGCACTCACCCCTGAACGGCAGTCAGGTTGTTCTACATACACCGTATTTTCACCAGTGGATCGCCCAATACCACTTTTGCAGCCGCATTTATACACATCCGCGAAGTATAAGTAATCGGTTGATTTTTCTCCAATGCTTTGATCGTATTTGAACCGAAGGCAGGTTCTACTCCTGCAAAAATAAAGTTTTTTTTTTTATATATCGCATATCCAGTTAATTGTTTTTATTTAATTTTCATTAATTTTTTTAGTGATTATTTATTCTGATTTTTCATCATTTGGAACTCCAATAATTTTCTAATAAGTAAATGGAAATATAAGAATATATAAAATGGGAATAATGCCTGCCGTTGAAACTTGAAATATATGTGATGAAATTGAAATATTAACAGCCGATATTGATTTACTTTTCAATTACAATATTAAGTTGAATTTGCTATGCTAGAGGGTGGAACATGGAGGGGTCCTAATTGATTTTACTATGGATTTAATTTGGCCAAAATATTCGATTTATGTTTTCAAAATCAGAGAAATTGAAAAAGAAATTTATTAACATTAATAAATAGTTTATTAAAAACTTACTCGATCAGAGCGATACCATTCATTACGGTTGTATGAAAGGCTATAAAAATTTAAATCAAAATTTAAAATTGATATAAATTCAATTATATAGTGAGGGTGAATAAGAATTATCTGTATTTTTTTTAAAAGACCTAAGGGTATTGATTCTAAATAATGAAGAATTGGGGACTTCAAATTTAAATTACGCACACTTTATTTATTTTAATCATTCAACAGACAAATAAAAATTCTTTTTATTTAAATAATATTGAAATTTATTTAAATATGTAGAGATAGAGAAAATTTGAATAATTTAATATTTTTAATTGCAATAAAATTTATAAAATGATTAAGAATAAAAAGGAAATTTTAATTTCAGTAAATTGATAAAATTTGCTGAAATGCTGCATTACATCGCTGATAAAAACAAAGAAAAATCAACCTGAATCTTCCTTATTGAAAGCATATGGAATGTTCTTGCTATCCCAAGGATTAAGGTGATTTCGAATTTGTCTTTTCCGAATACGCTTCACAATATTTCCATTATTGCATTCTGAAATTGGGATGGCGTGAATAAATTTAAAAAATTTTATTCAAATTTACTTAGAATTAAATTTTATTTAATAGTTTGAAGAAAGAAAAAGATTTGAGGCTAATTTTTATGATGATGATAGAGGATACCCTTTTTTCATTGGTCATTAAGAGATCGGCAATTGTTTGGAATTCTATTGAGTGTTAAGGAAAAAATTCGGAAATCAAAAATCTCATTATTAAAAACTTCATTAGCATTTAAAAAAAATAGTCCCAATGGCAAAAATTTTCACCAATAATTATAGCGAAAGGGGGACATTTGTGGGACACCTCTGTTTGGGGACAGGGGCAAAAGCTCAAAAAGGGAGCAAATGTATAGAATATCTGAGAGCCCAGCAATCTGGTATAAGCTTATATTATAAAAATCCTAATCTAAAAATGGCAATGCCTTATGGAGTTTCGTAATTCTCATCTTTCACTCTTTTTTTTTATTTTGAATTTCATATCAACATACCTTCGCGAGTTTGGTTCAAAATTTCTTGTGCTTGTTCCAGTGTATAAATAATGTCACCGCCTTCTTGTTCTTCTAAGGGATTAAAAGTGTTGATTTTATCCGGAGGTGGTACTCTGTCTGTTGGCTAAAAAAAATATTTAAAATTAATTAATTAAATACAACGTTATTATTAATTTTATATTTTGTTTTCTTATTAAATTTTTCATATTTCGATTACGTAATAATATAATATTACGAACAATGTTTGGATCAACTGGGCGATTGCAATTTCTATTCAATTCTCTAACTTGTTCCATGATAGCGTCAACTTTCTTTTGTTCTTCTTCGTTCTCCTTTCTCATCTTGTCAATTTTGTCTTTTACTGCATGCTAAATGTAAAAATAATTTTAATATATTAATTTATTATTTTATTTAATTTGGTCAATAAAACATTGAAATAATGGGATTGATAAAATATATTAGATACTGTCGATAAATAAACTTTTCATGAAAATGATTATGATATCAATAATATAGGTCATACAAATTTTAATTTATGATTGGAAATGTCGATATTCGATATCGCAAATCTCGCTCTAGATTAATTAAAATTTGCAATGGGTCTATGATATAGCTCTCTAATCAGAAAATATCAATTCAAATTCAAATTTATACTTAAATTATATTTGCTCCAAATTTTCTTAAAGATTTTCATTTCGCTAAAATTATTATTTTTTTCCTTAAATTTATTACGCATTTCGATGTTTTTAGAGCCAAATTGCCATTTAAGAATCCATTAAATTTGTGGCAATCATCTTTGGAGAACATCATTATAGAAGAAATATTTGATGGCATATCCAAAAAAGCAAGCCAAAGACCGGCCTAAATTGTAAAATATTTTAATTTCTTAATATATTAAAAAATAATGGTTTTAATTTAATTTTTGACCAAAAAAGACAAAACAAAAACTTGCCTTTTTCTGAAATTCATCATCAAATTTATTAACACCAGGATAGTCATCATGAATTTGGCCATCAGGATCCAAAATTTTTGTTTTCACAACATTGAAAATAAATTCATATATCATGAGAGGGATATCGTGCTTTTTTTTAATTTGTGGAAGAATTAATCTAAATTTAAATTGAATAATTATTCTTTATATTGTAAATTTACGTTTTATTTGTATAGGAAAAGTGGATTTGCATATCCACTAAAAGATCCAGATCGCTAAGTGTTGCCCAAAATTTAATGGCAATTCCATGCCAAGTCTTTTCAGGTGTTGTGGCATTTTTCTGACAAAAATAGGCTAGTGAACTTCCATTTAAATTTTGCAACTGTAATGAAAAAGGAAAAAATATTAAGGAAAAAGGAAATGATGACAAAAAATTATAGGAAGGAAGAAGTGGTCAATTTTTATTTTTTAGTTATTTAATTAGTTTTTAATTAATAGAATAATCTAATTTTGATGAAATAGTTTAATAGTTATAAAAATAAAAATTTTAATTATGCATATTTTATTTTTTGGATAAAATTATTTGCGAATATTAAATATAGTAAATAATTATAAATTTTACCGTAAATTTTGGATCGACAAAACTATTATTTGGATCCAATTTGCTTTCATAACAAATCACATAAAGACCACTTTTTACCCTGAAAAATATTCTAAATAGTAATAAGTATTTATGAACTTTGGATCCTCATCTGTCATAGATTGGCATTCTATCGGAAGTGGATTGTATTTATCATCTTCTTCGAATTCATCAAATTTCTCTACCCATTCTTCCTTACAATCGCTTCCATCTTCATTACAAGTATAAGCCAACACTTTTTTTGGCTCTAAATAAATATGTAAATATATATATCTAGGGGTTTTAAGGTCTAATAAGGGCTAGGGGTCTGTAATTGAAATTTCATATAGTAAATCGACCATGCCGAGTCGAATGTGCCTACTCTCGAGTATGTACGACGACTAGATGCCGAGATTCCCAAAATTCGCTTACCCAAATGCCTAGGGAATTCCGGGAATTCGCTAATTCCGCAAATTCGCTGTAACATATACATTTGATTTAGAAATTATAGAAAATACAAAGGCGTAGTTAAAAGGATTATCTTTTTGGAATAAATGGAAAATTATTTTCCGATGTAAATATTTTTCACAAAGTTGGCAAATTTAATTTCCGGAAGGTACAAATGCATTTTTAGGAAAAAGTATAACCGGATAAAGTGCAAATTATTCTTTCCGGAAAAAGTTGTAAAGGAAAAGTTGCGAATTATTCTTTAAGGAAAAGGTCAATTGGATTATTCTTTCCGGAAAAGGGTAAAATTATTCTTACAGAAACAATTTTATACTTTTCTTGGAAAACTGCACTTTTTCAAAAAAATCCTCCTATCTAACCCCCTGTTAGAGAATTGAATGTTGATGAAAAATAAAAAAAATAATGAAAAATGTTAATATTTAAATCTATCCTGACTATCTGTTGATGACCATTATGTTGATTTTCTTACTTTTTCGCGGAAAAACGCCACCATTAATTTGTTCGTTTGGGTCGCAAGCAATTAAACCAGGATTTAGCTTTAATTGCAATTTCCAGCCATCTGGCCCATCGTCAGGTAACTCGCCTCGAAAAGTCCTTAAAAAATGTACAGAAAAAATTTTAGGAATATAATATTATTTTTTAAAGTGCAGCTAATTTCTATTTTTTTAAATCTAATTTTAGATAATCCTGCTAATTTGATTAATGCACAATTTATTTTTATGACTTTGTACATATAATTATTATTTTTCATCAATTAAAATTGAAATTAGCTGCAAAATATATAAATATTGCACTCACAAAAGTGTCAATGGATCGAATTCAGAAATGTTAATTGGTTTTTTGCTATCCAAAATTGTTATGCAGCCAAACTAAATTACATATATATTATTATAAAAGGAATAAAGGCTGATCGGACTGAATCTATATCTCGACTTCTCTTGGTGATTGCTAGGAATAGGAATTTGATTCCTAGTTAGTGAAAAAAGGGAAAATGATAGAAAACTAAAAAATCAAGGATATGTTTGATGGTTGTGTCAAAATATGCAATTGCCTAATTATTTGAAATCTTCACTTCTTATGTGAAAATATTTTATCGATTTAATAATTTTTTATTTTCTTTATAATTTTTTAATTGTCTTTTCTTTCCACTAATTAAATGTTTACCAAGTTCTTTCATTCCCTAATTAATCTACCCATAATTTCAATTTACATTTTTGCAGCATGCAGTTGAATTTATCCATGATTCAAAAGAAAAATCCTCAAAGAATATTCCATTTTCAAGTTGTGCAGTAGCATTTTTGCGACCCTTTTCCTCTACGTTCAATTTACACGTAGCATTCCCTTCCTTTTTGACCCCGAAGCGTTTGGTCGGCTTCGATGCAGACTTCTCTTTGGGCTCCACATTCGTATCGTAACAATGCTTGCTATTCGGAGGGAATAAAATTTGTTTAAAAAAATTGATCAAGGAAAAAATTTTGAATTAAATACAATTTACTTCATTTATATTTTAAAAAATATATTAAAAAATGAATAAATTTCATGAAAATAAATATTTTATAAAAATTTTACTGTGGAAATTTTTTTAAAAATTTTATCAAAATTTTATCACCGATCGTTTGTGCATGTCACCTCCCACTTTCTAAATTTTGGTGGACAATCCGGGCTAAAAATATTAGAATATATAATGAATTAATCTCTGAATCTTTTACCTGCTGCTTTCGACTTGTCCATAACAGGCCACCAAGACGAAAATTAGTAAAATAATTGGGGGCATCGGAATGGCAAAATTTCCCTTAAGGAAAAATTACAAAATTAAATGATACAAATGACAAAATAATATGTAAATTTTGTTTAGCATGGAAGTTATTATTTATTTTTTTTCGAATTTATTTATTTTTTTGTTGAAAATTAGATTACGGTGGTGAAATTTAAGCACCGAAAAATTTTGACCATTAAATTCTGGTTTACGAAAAAAATTTTTTAAATTTTTAATTTGATTTTATAAATGCAACAATTAAAATTTTAAAAGTTGTTTTTTCAAAATTATTATAAATAACCTTAAAATTTATCGGCACAGGTTTTTTAATCTGTTAAAAAATTAGATTATAAAATAAAACAAAATAAAATATGTTTTAAGCAATTTTAAAAGCATTTAATTATAAAAAAATTTTATGAAAATTTTATTCCGATATAAAATGATGGATTAAAAATATATAGTACGAATGGGATCAGCATATCGCCTCTTTAATAATAAGAATAAAAATGCAAAATTAGATAACACATTTTCCACTCCCTCGGTAATAAATATCTCGCCCATTCTTGTTAAAAACATCATTTAAAATGCATTCCAGTTTTCCCATTGGATTTAAAATTGTATAGGAATCGATCTTAAATAATAAAAAATGAAGTGAATCACATTTTAAAACAAATTTCATACAAAATTGATTGCCACATTCTTTGAGCTAAATCCAATAAAATCGGTGCTAATTTCCCCATTACGATCCTCAAATGTGAATTTGATTTTTCCACTAACTTGAGGCAAATTAACTCGAAAATTTGGGCATTGGTAAATCTGTAAATTTTTAAATATTAATAATTTAAATTATCCTATTCATTTTTAGTTTTGATTTTATATGATGATAGATTAATATATAAAATTATTCATATAGTATTAATTCAGTATTATACGAATTCTTTCTTATTAATAGTCGATTTTCTAATGTGAATTAATTATTTGTCATAAAAAATTATTACTAGTTCATTTTTTTAAATTCCGCAATTCCAAGATTTCTGTCTCAAAAAAAATTTTGAAAAAATATTCTCCAATATTTTCTCATATGTTTTTGCACTTATATTAACATTTCTATGATATTTTTTTCCTTTAGCTTAAATCGAATATTATTATTTGTTATTAATCAAAATCAAAGATTAAGAGAGAATTGAGACATTAGATTTTAATTCAAAATATAATACAAATTAATTTACCTCTTGGAACAATCCAAATTCGCCCTCAAGTAATTCCCAAGGAGCGGAACTATCGCCAATGATTGTCTTCATTAAATCCTCATTTAATTGTCGGAATTTCGCATTCAAATTTAATGATTTTAATAATTTAAAGACATGGCTATCATCGAGGATTTTTTGACCATCAAATTCTTTCTAAACATTTTTAGATTTAATTAAATTAAATATAATGTAAAATAATTTACATTTTGGATGGATTCATGAAACAACTAAAAAAATAAAATTATTAAAATAAAATAAAAAATAAATCTACTTCTAAAAAGGCGACATCTTCTTTTGTCAAAATGAAACCAGCAACATTTGAGCTTAAGCCAACAACAAATTCCACATTGTATTCTGCTGACTCTGTCTTTCCAAGTGCTCGATGCGTTCGAGTTTTGTCCAAATTTGACAAAAGATTGATTGTTGTATGCTTGCATCCATTCAACAAATAAAAATCCTGAAATAATTAAAAAATAATTGATTAAAATCCATTCCATGATCAAATAAATTAAGTATATATTTTAAAAATTCATTGATAAAACAAATTAAAATTAAAAAATATTATTAAAATTTTTCCATATTTTTGTCCTAATTTTTTTCCCTTATTCCTATCATAAAATGTCCTTCGAAAAACCATTGCTATGAAATCCAATACTTCTACGTTGGGGACTGTTAGGGTGCTACCCCAATTCCTACTATAATGTGCATACTGCATATACAGTCATTAATCTAAAATGTACGCTCTAAAAATATGGATTCAAGTCAACAATGCAATAAATAAAATAATAATAATTAAATAAGGAAATTTATTTTTGATAAAATCAAAGAAGTTTCGCCCCTAGAATCTGGTATGAAATTTAGATAATATAAAATATTTTTAATATGAAAATAACAAAATTCTATTATTATTATTACATTGGTCCAATTAAATTCATCAGGGGCTAGATTGTCATTAGCCTTTGCCATAGCCGAATCAAATTCTGCCCATCCATAAATAATTTCAGTGTTGAACGATTTGGCTTTGAGCACCATTACGCCATTTTGATATTCCTCATTGCTAATCTGATGATAACCCATTTCATATCCAGTCAATGAACTAAAATCAAATTTCTTCTCCTTCAGAATATTGCTAAGTTCCAAATTTTTCCAAATTTCATAGGAAATTTTTTTCTGTAATTTTTTAAATATACTTTGAGAATTAATCATTTTAATAAAAATAAACCAATATTTTGCCATCATTGAACACGGATTTCTCAAAATTTAAATAACCATATTTGATATAATAAAATGCCGATTCAGTTCCATTCAACAATGTAAAATTTAAGACAACCGGAGCAACTTTTTCCCATTTAAAAATGATGTCGTCAATTTCAAACTACAATACAAAAAATTAAATTATCAATGAATAAAAATCACATTTATTAATAAATTATTTATTTAAAATATTTTAGTGTTACATTCAAATTTTGAATTTATGAAAAAATAAAAATTTGAAAAATTTGTTTTTTGGAAAACAATAAGATTAGTAAAAAAACTAGCCTAAATTACTGATCAAAAAGAGTAAAAAATCTTAAAATGCCTATTAATTTTGTAAGCATTTTTTTAAAACTGCCAATAGTAAGTTCAGTAAAACCCTAATGGGATCCCTTCGAAATACTTTAGTCAATTTCTATTTTTTAAATAAAATTACTAATTTACATTATTGATTTTAGATTAGACGCAAAATATACATAAAAATATTGGAAAGTTCATCCAAATATCAACTTATGAATACAATGAAAACAAAAATTATTTTTTATTAATTATATTACCGTTGGTCGAATATTGCATTCCTCTGCCGAGTAAACAGCTTTCATGGCCGAAATTTTCAGATTTTTGGCATCTGCTGGCGGAATGCCATAAATTGGAACATTGTATTTGCTAGGATCAATGATGGCCATATCAAAGGGAATGGTCCACAATGAGGCATTATGATTGAATTCATAGAAGATTTTTTGAGTCGATGAAATATCCACATTCGCAAGATCGACTCTTTTTCCGAAGTTTGTATCTTTTTCTGGATCATAAATTCGGCCATCCTCCAAAATGTAAATATTTCGACTGCTTGTCAACACTTCCAGCCCAATTTCCGTCAAAATTAATTGATGGAAAAATTCTCCTTTGTTTAATCGGATCCTCCTTAAAATGATGTTTGAAATTTTTATGAAAGTTGGAAAAATTTCGGTAGAGCACTGGTTATAAACATTTTTAACTGTTCTAAAAATTATATTACGTCTAATAAGCCGCCTTTTGAGTTATTAAGAAGGTAAGGAATAAGCTATTCTTGAATAGGATTATTTTGTAATTTCGGGTAAGGTCTAATGAGATCCCTTGACTTTGATTTATTCTTCCGTTCCTATGTTGATTTGTGAGATCCTCAGAATTTGACCTCTCTTATTTAAGGGGAAATTAAATTTGAAAAATTTTTTTTTCGATGATTTAATTACGAAAATGTTTTATCGATAATCAAACATTGAAAATTTTTTCCTTTGTAAATTCCATTATTTTATTTATATGTTACTACGAAAATTTAATTCTGATATTCATTCCCTTAACATTTCCCTTTGTCTTAATGATGTGGACTTTACGACAATCACAATTTTTGTGATGTTAATTACAAAAATATCTTCAAGATTTTTAAATTACTTACTTCTTTTTTCTGTAGGAGAATTCCATCGAATCGGTGATGATTAGACGTTTAGCACCGTTTTCATTTTCTTCTTCAACTTTACGAACAATGCGGAATCCATGCCATTTTATGCCTCCATTATTATCATTTTTATTGCATTTTTCGGCCACATCATTTCCCGCATTCTTCAACTAAAAATTTTTTAATTTTACGATAAAAATTTAAAAATTAAATTAAATTTTTATTTAATAAAATATTTCATTAATAAAATCCAAAAATTAATTTGATTTTCATTCATCAAAACAATATTTTAAAAAATAATTTCAAATAAAAAATTTTCAAATTCACTTAAAATTTGTACCCAAATTTTTTACCAACCTCTAATATTTCCCACAAATCCATTTTTGTGCTGCCTTCGAATGCACTGGCGTAGCAAATATCAAAGCTGAAATTTAATAAATAATTTAAATAAATTCAAAAAATTTTTTTAAATTAATTACCCAGAATGACATGCAACATTTCCACTGAATGGGAATCCAATGGTGATGGTCAATTTGCTTGGCGGCATGGACGATGATGGATTTGTGGCCGAACATTTTTTATGGAGTGGAAATCGAGGCACAGGGAATGGTCCAATTTGTTCGTTGGCACTTTTGTTGTATTCAACATGATTTATGGGGCTGTGAAAAAACAAATCATTTTTTAATATTTTTTGTTTTGAAAAAATGTTCACAAATAATTAAATATTTGGGAAATTTGCTCGTTTTGTAATTGTCCAGTTTTGTGTGCATTTTTTTGTTTTTACTATTTATTATGGATTTTTTGGATAGGGAAATAAAATTAAAATTATAAAAAAAATTTTTGATGTCACTTAAGACTTAATTGATCATTGGAATTTAAAATTTTCCCAAAATCGAAAAATGTAAACCCAAGCCCCAATATTTTGTTATGGCCAAGTTTTATGGCCAGAAAAGATTATTTCGATAAGAAAACTTTCATTAAATTCTATAACTTTTTTGAAAAAAAAATTCTAATTAATATTTTCCTTTGAAGAATGCACTGATAATAAATATTGAATTCAAAAATAAAAAAAAATAATTTAGAAAAAAAAGGGAGTTTTGATCCAAAAAATTTGAATAATCTTTAATTTATATTTTAAATTTTGTATTATTGTCACTTTTATAGTAAAAAATTTTTCAACTTACAAAACATCTCTGCATATAGTGAATATGCTTTTCCCATTCCGAATTTCCCTTTCACAATTCACTTCACATTTTTTGCCTTTACGAATTTCTTGCAACATCTTTTAAAAGGAGTTTGATTAAATTAATTTATTATAATGGAATACCGCCTGCTGTTCTTGGCTCAATTGCTGGATGTCGTCCATTTCTGCTGAAATAATTACAAATTTTATTTCGGATAAATTAAATTAAAATTAATTTTTTGTTTATAATTAAAAATTTATAGTTTTAAAATTTTAAATATTTTTGATTCCTCACCGTTGATTTCCCGAATAGCCAAAATCGACATTTGCCCAGCAAATAGGGCCAAAAAGCCAAGAAGGAGAATGTTCATTACCATAGGCAATGCCATTACCTATTATGAGAATAAAATAAAATAATGTGAATTATAATAATTTTTATTACCGAATTTGAAAAGCTTTCAATGATTTAAAGAAATTTAATATTTTGTCGACAGAAAAATTAATTTCTTTGACTAAAATAATATAAAAATTTATAATAAAATGTACAATTTTTGGGGAAATTAAATTAAAATGAAATGTACGGCTTCGAAAGGGGGATGAATAATTTTTGCTTGTGGAAATGGCTGGCAAATGATGATTGGATGAACGATGAAGGAATATTTGCCTCTCAAATAAATGATGATTAATTTATTTTATAATTCACTTTTTAATGAAAAACGAATAAAATCGTACAATTCGTGGGAATTAAAAAAAAAATTAAAAAATGAAATCATCTTTTTTAAAAAATAAAATGAAATAATTTTTTAAGTAAGAGAGAGGGAGATGAATTATTTAAATTTTTAAATTGGATAAGGAAAAATGATGATGGGAATTGTTGAATTTTAATAGTCCGTCAATAGTCAATACCTTATTAGAATACTCGTTCACAAATCATTTCTTCGTGTGTGCATAAAATATTCACAAAATATTTCCAAATTTCTACAGGAAAATTGATCACCCGAACAAAATCCTCTGACCGTTTTAGACAGCTAAGAAAAAGAATAACATTTATTTGACAAGAAGGCAAAATTTCATATTTTTATTGGCGATCATCAGAAGAAATACTTAGAATATCAGAATTAAAATTTCAAATCTGAATAAAAAAAACTTAGAAATAAAAATTACATTAAAAAACAGAATAAAATCTTAGAAATCAGAATTACAATTTTACAAATCAAAATTAAAATTTATAAAAAAATTACAAATCAGAATAAAAATTTAGAAATCAAAATCATACATAAAAATATGACTTCATTTATTTGCACAGATTGACAAATCCTATCTATTAAAGGAATGCTGAACGCATAAAATGACTAACCCTATTCCGTAATAAACCTGAGAGCAAAAGTGATAACCTTTTTTCTCCCCAAAAAAAACTTTTTTTTCCCCAAAAAAATCTTTTTTTTCCCCAAAACTTTTTTTCCCCCAAAAAACACTTTTTTATCCCCAATACCTCTTTTTCCCCCAAAAAACACTTTTTTATCCCCAATAAACCCAAAAGAGAAAATTTTTTGATTTTTTCTTAAAAATCATAAAAGTAAATGGAATGCAACTTATTTCACATGTTCCAATGTGCAAAAAAATAAATTTTCTAATATGTTTAATGTTTATGAATCGGATGTGGTTTTCCGAATTAGGGGCTAGGCTATCAGACCATGGGTTTTAGGGGCTATGGGATAGGGTTAGGCTAGGGTCGGAGCATGGGTTTTAGGGGCTACGGGCTAGGGTTAGGGTAGGTTAGGGTCAGAGGATGGGTTCTAGGGGCTAAGGGCTAAGATTAGGGTAGGTTTTTGAGCTAGGTAAAGATAATTTTGTAATGCCGAAAGAAATTTATATGAAAATTCACATTGAAAATATTGAGATAATTTCATCTTCTGAAGCTTAAATTCTATTTACTTTTATGATTTTTAAGAAAAAATCAAAATCACTTCTGGGTTTATTGGGGATAAAAAAGTGTTTTTTGGGGGAAAAAGAGGTATTGGGGATAAAAAAGTGTTTTTTGGGGGAAAAAAAGTTTTGGGGAAAAAAAAGATTTTTTTGGGGAAAAAAAAGTTTTTTTTGGGGAGAAAAAAATAGCATGTAGAGCAAAATAGAGGCTGAAAGCGAATTTGGATTGTTATTTTTGATGGTGAAGCTGATTTTGATTTGCCAGAATGGCCAGCTAATTTTGGAAAACTCGGCTTCTAGGCATCGTACAGACTCGAGAGTAAGCTCATTCGATTCGTCATGGTGGATTTACTGTATGAAATTTCAATTTCAGACATTTCCCTTTAACCACTAGCCCATAGTCCTAGCCCTAACCCTAGAACCCATACCGGCCTTAAACAAACCCTACCCTAACCCTAATTCTAACCTCTAAATCGGTCTATTATTGAAATTTCATATAGTGTATCGACCATGACGAATCGAATGAGCCTACTCTTGAGTCTGTACAACACCCAGAAGCCGAGATTTCCAAAATTAGCTAGCCCATTTGCCTAGTTAATTCCGGAATTAGCAAATTTCCAATATTATCTGTTACATATATATAATGATTAGGAAGATGATGAATATCTTCTTCATCATCATTCTCTTCTTCATCATCTTCCTCATTATCATCTTCCTCATCTTGATCTTCATCATCATCTTCAGCATCATCTTCATCTTCTTCATCATCCTTTTCATCATCTTCTCCTTCTTCTTAAGCATCCCCCCCCCCCCCTCCATCCATAATGACCTGGACCCCTCGATAATGACCCGGACTCCCCGATAATGACCTGGATCCCCCGATAATGGGAAAGTACCCCTATATTTATATCTTTCTTCCGATTTATTATTAAAATACCATTTTATTTATTTAAATGAAATACATTTATTTCCAATTTATTGTTAAATCCTATTAAATAATTATTTATTTAAAAATTCTTTATTCAAAAAATAATTATTAATAATATAAATTTTTATAAGATATTCATAAAAAATGTTATTTATTTTAACATAATTATTATAACGCAGGAGCCAGCGTAGGTCTCTTGGAAGGCTTAACGGGGCGAATGAACACTTAGTGGAGGGATTTGGATTGGTTTTATAATCCCGGAGAGCTAATTGAACCTAGGAGGTAACAGTTGTTCTTTAATTCCCAACAGGCTCTTATTATTCCGAATTCTACCTCATCTCTTTTAATGATTTGGGGATGGCTGCTTTATTTAATCGAATTTTAAATCTGATATATTGAATTTTAATTTACAATGTTTTTTCGATGAATTACAAAGCAGAACACAATTCCTAAAATTTTAATGATATAATTCATGTTTGTTTAATTTATAATTTATTTCATTGTTAGGGTGGCTGGTGTTAATGACGCATAATTCTTTGGTTGATGTGATTATTAGAAAAAATCATTAAAAAAAATTTAAAAATGCTCTCAGCAAATTATTAAATAATGAATCAAGTTAGATGATAAATGGATTGGACATAAAATTGTAAATCAATAAAATATAATATATGCCTAAAGAATGAAGGAATATTTTCAATCGGAAGATAATATATCAGAAATAATTTTAAAAAATGTAAAAGTCAAAAGAAATTATTTTGGTGTCGATCGAACCCGTGTGAATTGCCAGAAATAAATTCAGAAATTTTTTATAGATTAGACTAAAAATGGAAAAAATGGTTGAATATTTATTAAAAATTAATTACATATGTAAATCGAAATAATAAATTACGATTGAATTTATAAACGAATAATTAATAAGATTGAGTAAATGACAAAGGAATTTCATCTAATTTAACTGCAAAAAATCATTTATTTGGTAAAGAATTTTTTCAAAAAAACTTAATTTTTCATAAAACAGGATCAAAAATTAGTCCTTCTATTCTTGAGTAAAATAAGACAAAATAGATTACATCATATCAATTCAAATTTGTGAAAGTAATATATCTTATAAGCATTATTAAAAATGTATTTTCTTCAAGATTGCCGCTTTGAA